>OX439135.1:0-72103 GCA_949318235.1 Ecdyonurus torrentis
TCATCAACCTTTTCAAATTGTCAATTTGAACCTCCCATATACCTCTTTTCATTCACATAATAACATTTGAGTATTTGCAGCAACTTCTTAGTTTCACATTTTTCCCATAAGTTAACATGGAAAAAAAGTTGAGTTTTTCTTATTTTGGCCAAAATAACATACTTAACGCCAATGAAAGTAATCGGGCATGCTAGGGATCGGCGAGCGAGGCAACTTGGAAGTACAAGCACCACAGCTGCTTCTTTTATAGTTAAATTTGTAATTTCTGGAAGTTAAAAAAACATAAAAAGTGATATTTCAGTTACTTAATGTTATTTCATCAACCTTTTCAAATTGTCAATTTGAACCTCCCATATACCTCTTTTCATTCACATAATAACATTTGAGTATTTGCAGCAACTTCTTAGTTTCACATTTTTCCCATAAGTTAACATGGAAAAAAAGTTGAGTTTTTCTTATTTTGGCCAAAATAACATACTTAACGCCAATGAAAGTAATCGGGCATGCTAGGGATCGGCGAGCGAGGCAACTTGGAAGTACAAGCACCACAGCTGCTTCTTTTATAGTTAAATTTGTAATTTCTGGAAGTTAAAAAAACATAAAAAGTGATATTTCAGTTACTTAATGTTATTTCATCAACCTTTTCAAATTGTCAATTTGAACCTCCCATATACCTCTTTTCATTCACATAATAACATTTGAGTATTTGCAGCAACTTCTTAGTTTCACATTTTTCCCATAAGTTAACATGGAAAAAAAGTTGAGTTTTTCTTATTTTGGCCAAAATAACATACTTAACGCCAATGAAAGTAATCGGGCATGCTAGGGATCGGCGAGCGAGGCAACTTGGAAGTACAAGCACCACAGCTGCTTCTTTTATAGTTAAATTTGTAATTTCTGGAAGTTAAAAAAACATAAAAAGTGATATTTCAGTTACTTAATGTTATTTCATCAACCTTTTCAAATTGTCAATTTGAACCTCCCATATACCTCTTTTCATTCACATAATAACATTTGAGTATTTGCAGCAACTTCTTAGTTTCACATTTTTCCCATAAGTTAACATGGAAAAAAAGTTGAGTTTTTCTTATTTTGGCCAAAATAACATACTTAACGCCAATGAAAGTAATCGGGCATGCTAGGGATCGGCGAGCGAGGCAACTTGGAAGTACAAGCACCACAGCTGCTTCTTTTATAGTTAAATTTGTAATTTCTGGAAGTTAAAAAAACATAAAAAGTGATATTTCAGTTACTTAATGTTATTTCATCAACCTTTTCAAATTGTCAATTTGAACCTCCCATATACCTCTTTTCATTCACATAATAACATTTGAGTATTTGCAGCAACTTCTTAGTTTCACATTTTTCCCATAAGTTAACATGGAAAAAAAGTTGAGTTTTTCTTATTTTGGCCAAAATAACATACTTAACGCCAATGAAAGTAATCGGGCATGCTAGGGATCGGCGAGCGAGGCAACTTGGAAGTACAAGCACCACAGCTGCTTCTTTTATAGTTAAATTTGTAATTTCTGGAAGTTAAAAAAACATAAAAAGTGATATTTCAGTTACTTAATGTTATTTCATCAACCTTTTCAAATTGTCAATTTGAACCTCCCATATACCTCTTTTCATTCACATAATAACATTTGAGTATTTGCAGCAACTTCTTAGTTTCACATTTTTCCCATAAGTTAACATGGAAAAAAAGTTGAGTTTTTCTTATTTTGGCCAAAATAACATACTTAACGCCAATGAAAGTAATCGGGCATGCTAGGGATCGGCGAGCGAGGCAACTTGGAAGTACAAGCACCACAGCTGCTTCTTTTATAGTTAAATTTGTAATTTCTGGAAGTTAAAAAAACATAAAAAGTGATATTTCAGTTACTTAATGTTATTTCATCAACCTTTTCAAATTGTCAATTTGAACCTCCCATATACCTCTTTTCATTCACATAATAACATTTGAGTATTTGCAGCAACTTCTTAGTTTCACATTTTTCCCATAAGTTAACATGGAAAAAAAGTTGAGTTTTTCTTATTTTGGCCAAAATAACATACTTAACGCCAATGAAAGTAATCGGGCATGCTAGGGATCGGCGAGCGAGGCAACTTGGAAGTACAAGCACCACAGCTGCTTCTTTTATAGTTAAATTTGTAATTTCTGGAAGTTAAAAAAACATAAAAAGTGATATTTCAGTTACTTAATGTTATTTCATCAACCTTTTCAAATTGTCAATTTGAACCTCCCATATACCTCTTTTCATTCACATAATAACATTTGAGTATTTGCAGCAACTTCTTAGTTTCACATTTTTCCCATAAGTTAACATGGAAAAAAAGTTGAGTTTTTCTTATTTTGGCCAAAATAACATACTTAACGCCAATGAAAGTAATCGGGCATGCTAGGGATCGGCGAGCGAGGCAACTTGGAAGTACAAGCACCACAGCTGCTTCTTTTATAGTTAAATTTGTAATTTCTGGAAGTTAAAAAAACATAAAAAGTGATATTTCAGTTACTTAATGTTATTTCATCAACCTTTTCAAATTGTCAATTTGAACCTCCCATATACCTCTTTTCATTCACATAATAACATTTGAGTATTTGCAGCAACTTCTTAGTTTCACATTTTTCCCATAAGTTAACATGGAAAAAAAGTTGAGTTTTTCTTATTTTGGCCAAAATAACATACTTAACGCCAATGAAAGTAATCGGGCATGCTAGGGATCGGCGAGCGAGGCAACTTGGAAGTACAAGCACCACAGCTGCTTCTTTTATAGTTAAATTTGTAATTTCTGGAAGTTAAAAAAACATAAAAAGTGATATTTCAGTTACTTAATGTTATTTCATCAACCTTTTCAAATTGTCAATTTGAACCTCCCATATACCTCTTTTCATTCACATAATAACATTTGAGTATTTGCAGCAACTTCTTAGTTTCACATTTTTCCCATAAGTTAACATGGAAAAAAAGTTGAGTTTTTCTTATTTTGGCCAAAATAACATACTTAACGCCAATGAAAGTAATCGGGCATGCTAGGGATCGGCGAGCGAGGCAACTTGGAAGTACAAGCACCACAGCTGCTTCTTTTATAGTTAAATTTGTAATTTCTGGAAGTTAAAAAAACATAAAAAGTGATATTTCAGTTACTTAATGTTATTTCATCAACCTTTTCAAATTGTCAATTTGAACCTCCCATATACCTCTTTTCATTCACATAATAACATTTGAGTATTTGCAGCAACTTCTTAGTTTCACATTTTTCCCATAAGTTAACATGGAAAAAAAGTTGAGTTTTTCTTATTTTGGCCAAAATAACATACTTAACGCCAATGAAAGTAATCGGGCATGCTAGGGATCGGCGAGCGAGGCAACTTGGAAGTACAAGCACCACAGCTGCTTCTTTTATAGTTAAATTTGTAATTTCTGGAAGTTAAAAAAACATAAAAAGTGATATTTCAGTTACTTAATGTTATTTCATCAACCTTTTCAAATTGTCAATTTGAACCTCCCATATACCTCTTTTCATTCACATAATAACATTTGAGTATTTGCAGCAACTTCTTAGTTTCACATTTTTCCCATAAGTTAACATGGAAAAAAAGTTGAGTTTTTCTTATTTTGGCCAAAATAACATACTTAACGCCAATGAAAGTAATCGGGCATGCTAGGGATCGGCGAGCGAGGCAACTTGGAAGTACAAGCACCACAGCTGCTTCTTTTATAGTTAAATTTGTAATTTCTGGAAGTTAAAAAAACATAAAAAGTGATATTTCAGTTACTTAATGTTATTTCATCAACCTTTTCAAATTGTCAATTTGAACCTCCCATATACCTCTTTTCATTCACATAATAACATTTGAGTATTTGCAGCAACTTCTTAGTTTCACATTTTTCCCATAAGTTAACATGGAAAAAAAGTTGAGTTTTTCTTATTTTGGCCAAAATAACATACTTAACGCCAATGAAAGTAATCGGGCATGCTAGGGATCGGCGAGCGAGGCAACTTGGAAGTACAAGCACCACAGCTGCTTCTTTTATAGTTAAATTTGTAATTTCTGGAAGTTAAAAAAACATAAAAAGTGATATTTCAGTTACTTAATGTTATTTCATCAACCTTTTCAAATTGTCAATTTGAACCTCCCATATACCTCTTTTCATTCACATAATAACATTTGAGTATTTGCAGCAACTTCTTAGTTTCACATTTTTCCCATAAGTTAACATGGAAAAAAAGTTGAGTTTTTCTTATTTTGGCCAAAATAACATACTTAACGCCAATGAAAGTAATCGGGCATGCTAGGGATCGGCGAGCGAGGCAACTTGGAAGTACAAGCACCACAGCTGCTTCTTTTATAGTTAAATTTGTAATTTCTGGAAGTTAAAAAAACATAAAAAGTGATATTTCAGTTACTTAATGTTATTTCATCAACCTTTTCAAATTGTCAATTTGAACCTCCCATATACCTCTTTTCATTCACATAATAACATTTGAGTATTTGCAGCAACTTCTTAGTTTCACATTTTTCCCATAAGTTAACATGGAAAAAAAGTTGAGTTTTTCTTATTTTGGCCAAAATAACATACTTAACGCCAATGAAAGTAATCGGGCATGCTAGGGATCGGCGAGCGAGGCAACTTGGAAGTACAAGCACCACAGCTGCTTCTTTTATAGTTAAATTTGTAATTTCTGGAAGTTAAAAAAACATAAAAAGTGATATTTCAGTTACTTAATGTTATTTCATCAACCTTTTCAAATTGTCAATTTGAACCTCCCATATACCTCTTTTCATTCACATAATAACATTTGAGTATTTGCAGCAACTTCTTAGTTTCACATTTTTCCCATAAGTTAACATGGAAAAAAAGTTGAGTTTTTCTTATTTTGGCCAAAATAACATACTTAACGCCAATGAAAGTAATCGGGCATGCTAGGGATCGGCGAGCGAGGCAACTTGGAAGTACAAGCACCACAGCTGCTTCTTTTATAGTTAAATTTGTAATTTCTGGAAGTTAAAAAAACATAAAAAGTGATATTTCAGTTACTTAATGTTATTTCATCAACCTTTTCAAATTGTCAATTTGAACCTCCCATATACCTCTTTTCATTCACATAATAACATTTGAGTATTTGCAGCAACTTCTTAGTTTCACATTTTTCCCATAAGTTAACATGGAAAAAAAGTTGAGTTTTTCTTATTTTGGCCAAAATAACATACTTAACGCCAATGAAAGTAATCGGGCATGCTAGGGATCGGCGAGCGAGGCAACTTGGAAGTACAAGCACCACAGCTGCTTCTTTTATAGTTAAATTTGTAATTTCTGGAAGTTAAAAAAACATAAAAAGTGATATTTCAGTTACTTAATGTTATTTCATCAACCTTTTCAAATTGTCAATTTGAACCTCCCATATACCTCTTTTCATTCACATAATAACATTTGAGTATTTGCAGCAACTTCTTAGTTTCACATTTTTCCCATAAGTTAACATGGAAAAAAAGTTGAGTTTTTCTTATTTTGGCCAAAATAACATACTTAACGCCAATGAAAGTAATCGGGCATGCTAGGGATCGGCGAGCGAGGCAACTTGGAAGTACAAGCACCACAGCTGCTTCTTTTATAGTTAAATTTGTAATTTCTGGAAGTTAAAAAAACATAAAAAGTGATATTTCAGTTACTTAATGTTATTTCATCAACCTTTTCAAATTGTCAATTTGAACCTCCCATATACCTCTTTTCATTCACATAATAACATTTGAGTATTTGCAGCAACTTCTTAGTTTCACATTTTTCCCATAAGTTAACATGGAAAAAAAGTTGAGTTTTTCTTATTTTGGCCAAAATAACATACTTAACGCCAATGAAAGTAATCGGGCATGCTAGGGATCGGCGAGCGAGGCAACTTGGAAGTACAAGCACCACAGCTGCTTCTTTTATAGTTAAATTTGTAATTTCTGGAAGTTAAAAAAACATAAAAAGTGATATTTCAGTTACTTAATGTTATTTCATCAACCTTTTCAAATTGTCAATTTGAACCTCCCATATACCTCTTTTCATTCACATAATAACATTTGAGTATTTGCAGCAACTTCTTAGTTTCACATTTTTCCCATAAGTTAACATGGAAAAAAAGTTGAGTTTTTCTTATTTTGGCCAAAATAACATACTTAACGCCAATGAAAGTAATCGGGCATGCTAGGGATCGGCGAGCGAGGCAACTTGGAAGTACAAGCACCACAGCTGCTTCTTTTATAGTTAAATTTGTAATTTCTGGAAGTTAAAAAAACATAAAAAGTGATATTTCAGTTACTTAATGTTATTTCATCAACCTTTTCAAATTGTCAATTTGAACCTCCCATATACCTCTTTTCATTCACATAATAACATTTGAGTATTTGCAGCAACTTCTTAGTTTCACATTTTTCCCATAAGTTAACATGGAAAAAAAGTTGAGTTTTTCTTATTTTGGCCAAAATAACATACTTAACGCCAATGAAAGTAATCGGGCATGCTAGGGATCGGCGAGCGAGGCAACTTGGAAGTACAAGCACCACAGCTGCTTCTTTTATAGTTAAATTTGTAATTTCTGGAAGTTAAAAAAACATAAAAAGTGATATTTCAGTTACTTAATGTTATTTCATCAACCTTTTCAAATTGTCAATTTGAACCTCCCATATACCTCTTTTCATTCACATAATAACATTTGAGTATTTGCAGCAACTTCTTAGTTTCACATTTTTCCCATAAGTTAACATGGAAAAAAAGTTGAGTTTTTCTTATTTTGGCCAAAATAACATACTTAACGCCAATGAAAGTAATCGGGCATGCTAGGGATCGGCGAGCGAGGCAACTTGGAAGTACAAGCACCACAGCTGCTTCTTTTATAGTTAAATTTGTAATTTCTGGAAGTTAAAAAAACATAAAAAGTGATATTTCAGTTACTTAATGTTATTTCATCAACCTTTTCAAATTGTCAATTTGAACCTCCCATATACCTCTTTTCATTCACATAATAACATTTGAGTATTTGCAGCAACTTCTTAGTTTCACATTTTTCCCATAAGTTAACATGGAAAAAAAGTTGAGTTTTTCTTATTTTGGCCAAAATAACATACTTAACGCCAATGAAAGTAATCGGGCATGCTAGGGATCGGCGAGCGAGGCAACTTGGAAGTACAAGCACCACAGCTGCTTCTTTTATAGTTAAATTTGTAATTTCTGGAAGTTAAAAAAACATAAAAAGTGATATTTCAGTTACTTAATGTTATTTCATCAACCTTTTCAAATTGTCAATTTGAACCTCCCATATACCTCTTTTCATTCACATAATAACATTTGAGTATTTGCAGCAACTTCTTAGTTTCACATTTTTCCCATAAGTTAACATGGAAAAAAAGTTGAGTTTTTCTTATTTTGGCCAAAATAACATACTTAACGCCAATGAAAGTAATCGGGCATGCTAGGGATCGGCGAGCGAGGCAACTTGGAAGTACAAGCACCACAGCTGCTTCTTTTATAGTTAAATTTGTAATTTCTGGAAGTTAAAAAAACATAAAAAGTGATATTTCAGTTACTTAATGTTATTTCATCAACCTTTTCAAATTGTCAATTTGAACCTCCCATATACCTCTTTTCATTCACATAATAACATTTGAGTATTTGCAGCAACTTCTTAGTTTCACATTTTTCCCATAAGTTAACATGGAAAAAAAGTTGAGTTTTTCTTATTTTGGCCAAAATAACATACTTAACGCCAATGAAAGTAATCGGGCATGCTAGGGATCGGCGAGCGAGGCAACTTGGAAGTACAAGCACCACAGCTGCTTCTTTTATAGTTAAATTTGTAATTTCTGGAAGTTAAAAAAACATAAAAAGTGATATTTCAGTTACTTAATGTTATTTCATCAACCTTTTCAAATTGTCAATTTGAACCTCCCATATACCTCTTTTCATTCACATAATAACATTTGAGTATTTGCAGCAACTTCTTAGTTTCACATTTTTCCCATAAGTTAACATGGAAAAAAAGTTGAGTTTTTCTTATTTTGGCCAAAATAACATACTTAACGCCAATGAAAGTAATCGGGCATGCTAGGGATCGGCGAGCGAGGCAACTTGGAAGTACAAGCACCACAGCTGCTTCTTTTATAGTTAAATTTGTAATTTCTGGAAGTTAAAAAAACATAAAAAGTGATATTTCAGTTACTTAATGTTATTTCATCAACCTTTTCAAATTGTCAATTTGAACCTCCCATATACCTCTTTTCATTCACATAATAACATTTGAGTATTTGCAGCAACTTCTTAGTTTCACATTTTTCCCATAAGTTAACATGGAAAAAAAGTTGAGTTTTTCTTATTTTGGCCAAAATAACATACTTAACGCCAATGAAAGTAATCGGGCATGCTAGGGATCGGCGAGCGAGGCAACTTGGAAGTACAAGCACCACAGCTGCTTCTTTTATAGTTAAATTTGTAATTTCTGGAAGTTAAAAAAACATAAAAAGTGATATTTCAGTTACTTAATGTTATTTCATCAACCTTTTCAAATTGTCAATTTGAACCTCCCATATACCTCTTTTCATTCACATAATAACATTTGAGTATTTGCAGCAACTTCTTAGTTTCACATTTTTCCCATAAGTTAACATGGAAAAAAAGTTGAGTTTTTCTTATTTTGGCCAAAATAACATACTTAACGCCAATGAAAGTAATCGGGCATGCTAGGGATCGGCGAGCGAGGCAACTTGGAAGTACAAGCACCACAGCTGCTTCTTTTATAGTTAAATTTGTAATTTCTGGAAGTTAAAAAAACATAAAAAGTGATATTTCAGTTACTTAATGTTATTTCATCAACCTTTTCAAATTGTCAATTTGAACCTCCCATATACCTCTTTTCATTCACATAATAACATTTGAGTATTTGCAGCAACTTCTTAGTTTCACATTTTTCCCATAAGTTAACATGGAAAAAAAGTTGAGTTTTTCTTATTTTGGCCAAAATAACATACTTAACGCCAATGAAAGTAATCGGGCATGCTAGGGATCGGCGAGCGAGGCAACTTGGAAGTACAAGCACCACAGCTGCTTCTTTTATAGTTAAATTTGTAATTTCTGGAAGTTAAAAAAACATAAAAAGTGATATTTCAGTTACTTAATGTTATTTCATCAACCTTTTCAAATTGTCAATTTGAACCTCCCATATACCTCTTTTCATTCACATAATAACATTTGAGTATTTGCAGCAACTTCTTAGTTTCACATTTTTCCCATAAGTTAACATGGAAAAAAAGTTGAGTTTTTCTTATTTTGGCCAAAATAACATACTTAACGCCAATGAAAGTAATCGGGCATGCTAGGGATCGGCGAGCGAGGCAACTTGGAAGTACAAGCACCACAGCTGCTTCTTTTATAGTTAAATTTGTAATTTCTGGAAGTTAAAAAAACATAAAAAGTGATATTTCAGTTACTTAATGTTATTTCATCAACCTTTTCAAATTGTCAATTTGAACCTCCCATATACCTCTTTTCATTCACATAATAACATTTGAGTATTTGCAGCAACTTCTTAGTTTCACATTTTTCCCATAAGTTAACATGGAAAAAAAGTTGAGTTTTTCTTATTTTGGCCAAAATAACATACTTAACGCCAATGAAAGTAATCGGGCATGCTAGGGATCGGCGAGCGAGGCAACTTGGAAGTACAAGCACCACAGCTGCTTCTTTTATAGTTAAATTTGTAATTTCTGGAAGTTAAAAAAACATAAAAAGTGATATTTCAGTTACTTAATGTTATTTCATCAACCTTTTCAAATTGTCAATTTGAACCTCCCATATACCTCTTTTCATTCACATAATAACATTTGAGTATTTGCAGCAACTTCTTAGTTTCACATTTTTCCCATAAGTTAACATGGAAAAAAAGTTGAGTTTTTCTTATTTTGGCCAAAATAACATACTTAACGCCAATGAAAGTAATCGGGCATGCTAGGGATCGGCGAGCGAGGCAACTTGGAAGTACAAGCACCACAGCTGCTTCTTTTATAGTTAAATTTGTAATTTCTGGAAGTTAAAAAAACATAAAAAGTGATATTTCAGTTACTTAATGTTATTTCATCAACCTTTTCAAATTGTCAATTTGAACCTCCCATATACCTCTTTTCATTCACATAATAACATTTGAGTATTTGCAGCAACTTCTTAGTTTCACATTTTTCCCATAAGTTAACATGGAAAAAAAGTTGAGTTTTTCTTATTTTGGCCAAAATAACATACTTAACGCCAATGAAAGTAATCGGGCATGCTAGGGATCGGCGAGCGAGGCAACTTGGAAGTACAAGCACCACAGCTGCTTCTTTTATAGTTAAATTTGTAATTTCTGGAAGTTAAAAAAACATAAAAAGTGATATTTCAGTTACTTAATGTTATTTCATCAACCTTTTCAAATTGTCAATTTGAACCTCCCATATACCTCTTTTCATTCACATAATAACATTTGAGTATTTGCAGCAACTTCTTAGTTTCACATTTTTCCCATAAGTTAACATGGAAAAAAAGTTGAGTTTTTCTTATTTTGGCCAAAATAACATACTTAACGCCAATGAAAGTAATCGGGCATGCTAGGGATCGGCGAGCGAGGCAACTTGGAAGTACAAGCACCACAGCTGCTTCTTTTATAGTTAAATTTGTAATTTCTGGAAGTTAAAAAAACATAAAAAGTGATATTTCAGTTACTTAATGTTATTTCATCAACCTTTTCAAATTGTCAATTTGAACCTCCCATATACCTCTTTTCATTCACATAATAACATTTGAGTATTTGCAGCAACTTCTTAGTTTCACATTTTTCCCATAAGTTAACATGGAAAAAAAGTTGAGTTTTTCTTATTTTGGCCAAAATAACATACTTAACGCCAATGAAAGTAATCGGGCATGCTAGGGATCGGCGAGCGAGGCAACTTGGAAGTACAAGCACCACAGCTGCTTCTTTTATAGTTAAATTTGTAATTTCTGGAAGTTAAAAAAACATAAAAAGTGATATTTCAGTTACTTAATGTTATTTCATCAACCTTTTCAAATTGTCAATTTGAACCTCCCATATACCTCTTTTCATTCACATAATAACATTTGAGTATTTGCAGCAACTTCTTAGTTTCACATTTTTCCCATAAGTTAACATGGAAAAAAAGTTGAGTTTTTCTTATTTTGGCCAAAATAACATACTTAACGCCAATGAAAGTAATCGGGCATGCTAGGGATCGGCGAGCGAGGCAACTTGGAAGTACAAGCACCACAGCTGCTTCTTTTATAGTTAAATTTGTAATTTCTGGAAGTTAAAAAAACATAAAAAGTGATATTTCAGTTACTTAATGTTATTTCATCAACCTTTTCAAATTGTCAATTTGAACCTCCCATATACCTCTTTTCATTCACATAATAACATTTGAGTATTTGCAGCAACTTCTTAGTTTCACATTTTTCCCATAAGTTAACATGGAAAAAAAGTTGAGTTTTTCTTATTTTGGCCAAAATAACATACTTAACGCCAATGAAAGTAATCGGGCATGCTAGGGATCGGCGAGCGAGGCAACTTGGAAGTACAAGCACCACAGCTGCTTCTTTTATAGTTAAATTTGTAATTTCTGGAAGTTAAAAAAACATAAAAAGTGATATTTCAGTTACTTAATGTTATTTCATCAACCTTTTCAAATTGTCAATTTGAACCTCCCATATACCTCTTTTCATTCACATAATAACATTTGAGTATTTGCAGCAACTTCTTAGTTTCACATTTTTCCCATAAGTTAACATGGAAAAAAAGTTGAGTTTTTCTTATTTTGGCCAAAATAACATACTTAACGCCAATGAAAGTAATCGGGCATGCTAGGGATCGGCGAGCGAGGCAACTTGGAAGTACAAGCACCACAGCTGCTTCTTTTATAGTTAAATTTGTAATTTCTGGAAGTTAAAAAAACATAAAAAGTGATATTTCAGTTACTTAATGTTATTTCATCAACCTTTTCAAATTGTCAATTTGAACCTCCCATATACCTCTTTTCATTCACATAATAACATTTGAGTATTTGCAGCAACTTCTTAGTTTCACATTTTTCCCATAAGTTAACATGGAAAAAAAGTTGAGTTTTTCTTATTTTGGCCAAAATAACATACTTAACGCCAATGAAAGTAATCGGGCATGCTAGGGATCGGCGAGCGAGGCAACTTGGAAGTACAAGCACCACAGCTGCTTCTTTTATAGTTAAATTTGTAATTTCTGGAAGTTAAAAAAACATAAAAAGTGATATTTCAGTTACTTAATGTTATTTCATCAACCTTTTCAAATTGTCAATTTGAACCTCCCATATACCTCTTTTCATTCACATAATAACATTTGAGTATTTGCAGCAACTTCTTAGTTTCACATTTTTCCCATAAGTTAACATGGAAAAAAAGTTGAGTTTTTCTTATTTTGGCCAAAATAACATACTTAACGCCAATGAAAGTAATCGGGCATGCTAGGGATCGGCGAGCGAGGCAACTTGGAAGTACAAGCACCACAGCTGCTTCTTTTATAGTTAAATTTGTAATTTCTGGAAGTTAAAAAAACATAAAAAGTGATATTTCAGTTACTTAATGTTATTTCATCAACCTTTTCAAATTGTCAATTTGAACCTCCCATATACCTCTTTTCATTCACATAATAACATTTGAGTATTTGCAGCAACTTCTTAGTTTCACATTTTTCCCATAAGTTAACATGGAAAAAAAGTTGAGTTTTTCTTATTTTGGCCAAAATAACATACTTAACGCCAATGAAAGTAATCGGGCATGCTAGGGATCGGCGAGCGAGGCAACTTGGAAGTACAAGCACCACAGCTGCTTCTTTTATAGTTAAATTTGTAATTTCTGGAAGTTAAAAAAACATAAAAAGTGATATTTCAGTTACTTAATGTTATTTCATCAACCTTTTCAAATTGTCAATTTGAACCTCCCATATACCTCTTTTCATTCACATAATAACATTTGAGTATTTGCAGCAACTTCTTAGTTTCACATTTTTCCCATAAGTTAACATGGAAAAAAAGTTGAGTTTTTCTTATTTTGGCCAAAATAACATACTTAACGCCAATGAAAGTAATCGGGCATGCTAGGGATCGGCGAGCGAGGCAACTTGGAAGTACAAGCACCACAGCTGCTTCTTTTATAGTTAAATTTGTAATTTCTGGAAGTTAAAAAAACATAAAAAGTGATATTTCAGTTACTTAATGTTATTTCATCAACCTTTTCAAATTGTCAATTTGAACCTCCCATATACCTCTTTTCATTCACATAATAACATTTGAGTATTTGCAGCAACTTCTTAGTTTCACATTTTTCCCATAAGTTAACATGGAAAAAAAGTTGAGTTTTTCTTATTTTGGCCAAAATAACATACTTAACGCCAATGAAAGTAATCGGGCATGCTAGGGATCGGCGAGCGAGGCAACTTGGAAGTACAAGCACCACAGCTGCTTCTTTTATAGTTAAATTTGTAATTTCTGGAAGTTAAAAAAACATAAAAAGTGATATTTCAGTTACTTAATGTTATTTCATCAACCTTTTCAAATTGTCAATTTGAACCTCCCATATACCTCTTTTCATTCACATAATAACATTTGAGTATTTGCAGCAACTTCTTAGTTTCACATTTTTCCCATAAGTTAACATGGAAAAAAAGTTGAGTTTTTCTTATTTTGGCCAAAATAACATACTTAACGCCAATGAAAGTAATCGGGCATGCTAGGGATCGGCGAGCGAGGCAACTTGGAAGTACAAGCACCACAGCTGCTTCTTTTATAGTTAAATTTGTAATTTCTGGAAGTTAAAAAAACATAAAAAGTGATATTTCAGTTACTTAATGTTATTTCATCAACCTTTTCAAATTGTCAATTTGAACCTCCCATATACCTCTTTTCATTCACATAATAACATTTGAGTATTTGCAGCAACTTCTTAGTTTCACATTTTTCCCATAAGTTAACATGGAAAAAAAGTTGAGTTTTTCTTATTTTGGCCAAAATAACATACTTAACGCCAATGAAAGTAATCGGGCATGCTAGGGATCGGCGAGCGAGGCAACTTGGAAGTACAAGCACCACAGCTGCTTCTTTTATAGTTAAATTTGTAATTTCTGGAAGTTAAAAAAACATAAAAAGTGATATTTCAGTTACTTAATGTTATTTCATCAACCTTTTCAAATTGTCAATTTGAACCTCCCATATACCTCTTTTCATTCACATAATAACATTTGAGTATTTGCAGCAACTTCTTAGTTTCACATTTTTCCCATAAGTTAACATGGAAAAAAAGTTGAGTTTTTCTTATTTTGGCCAAAATAACATACTTAACGCCAATGAAAGTAATCGGGCATGCTAGGGATCGGCGAGCGAGGCAACTTGGAAGTACAAGCACCACAGCTGCTTCTTTTATAGTTAAATTTGTAATTTCTGGAAGTTAAAAAAACATAAAAAGTGATATTTCAGTTACTTAATGTTATTTCATCAACCTTTTCAAATTGTCAATTTGAACCTCCCATATACCTCTTTTCATTCACATAATAACATTTGAGTATTTGCAGCAACTTCTTAGTTTCACATTTTTCCCATAAGTTAACATGGAAAAAAAGTTGAGTTTTTCTTATTTTGGCCAAAATAACATACTTAACGCCAATGAAAGTAATCGGGCATGCTAGGGATCGGCGAGCGAGGCAACTTGGAAGTACAAGCACCACAGCTGCTTCTTTTATAGTTAAATTTGTAATTTCTGGAAGTTAAAAAAACATAAAAAGTGATATTTCAGTTACTTAATGTTATTTCATCAACCTTTTCAAATTGTCAATTTGAACCTCCCATATACCTCTTTTCATTCACATAATAACATTTGAGTATTTGCAGCAACTTCTTAGTTTCACATTTTTCCCATAAGTTAACATGGAAAAAAAGTTGAGTTTTTCTTATTTTGGCCAAAATAACATACTTAACGCCAATGAAAGTAATCGGGCATGCTAGGGATCGGCGAGCGAGGCAACTTGGAAGTACAAGCACCACAGCTGCTTCTTTTATAGTTAAATTTGTAATTTCTGGAAGTTAAAAAAACATAAAAAGTGATATTTCAGTTACTTAATGTTATTTCATCAACCTTTTCAAATTGTCAATTTGAACCTCCCATATACCTCTTTTCATTCACATAATAACATTTGAGTATTTGCAGCAACTTCTTAGTTTCACATTTTTCCCATAAGTTAACATGGAAAAAAAGTTGAGTTTTTCTTATTTTGGCCAAAATAACATACTTAACGCCAATGAAAGTAATCGGGCATGCTAGGGATCGGCGAGCGAGGCAACTTGGAAGTACAAGCACCACAGCTGCTTCTTTTATAGTTAAATTTGTAATTTCTGGAAGTTAAAAAAACATAAAAAGTGATATTTCAGTTACTTAATGTTATTTCATCAACCTTTTCAAATTGTCAATTTGAACCTCCCATATACCTCTTTTCATTCACATAATAACATTTGAGTATTTGCAGCAACTTCTTAGTTTCACATTTTTCCCATAAGTTAACATGGAAAAAAAGTTGAGTTTTTCTTATTTTGGCCAAAATAACATACTTAACGCCAATGAAAGTAATCGGGCATGCTAGGGATCGGCGAGCGAGGCAACTTGGAAGTACAAGCACCACAGCTGCTTCTTTTATAGTTAAAT
Organism: Ecdyonurus torrentis; assembly: GCA_949318235.1. Lineage (NCBI taxonomy): Eukaryota > Metazoa > Arthropoda > Insecta > Ephemeroptera > Heptageniidae > Ecdyonurus > Ecdyonurus torrentis. The sequence goes on from OX439135.1 coordinate 15,741, forward strand.
TTGTAATTTCTGGAAGTTAAAAAAACATAAAAAGTGATATTTCAGTTACTTAATGTTATTTCATCAACCTTTTCAAATTGTCAATTTGAACCTCCCATATACCTCTTTTCATTCACATAATAACATTTGAGTATTTGCAGCAACTTCTTAGTTTCACATTTTTCCCATAAGTTAACATGGAAAAAAAGTTGAGTTTTTCTTATTTTGGCCAAAATAACATACTTAACGCCAATGAAAGTAATCGGGCATGCTAGGGATCGGCGAGCGAGGCAACTTGGAAGTACAAGCACCACAGCTGCTTCTTTTATAGTTAAATTTGTAATTTCTGGAAGTTAAAAAAACATAAAAAGTGATATTTCAGTTACTTAATGTTATTTCATCAACCTTTTCAAATTGTCAATTTGAACCTCCCATATACCTCTTTTCATTCACATAATAACATTTGAGTATTTGCAGCAACTTCTTAGTTTCACATTTTTCCCATAAGTTAACATGGAAAAAAAGTTGAGTTTTTCTTATTTTGGCCAAAATAACATACTTAACGCCAATGAAAGTAATCGGGCATGCTAGGGATCGGCGAGCGAGGCAACTTGGAAGTACAAGCACCACAGCTGCTTCTTTTATAGTTAAATTTGTAATTTCTGGAAGTTAAAAAAACATAAAAAGTGATATTTCAGTTACTTAATGTTATTTCATCAACCTTTTCAAATTGTCAATTTGAACCTCCCATATACCTCTTTTCATTCACATAATAACATTTGAGTATTTGCAGCAACTTCTTAGTTTCACATTTTTCCCATAAGTTAACATGGAAAAAAAGTTGAGTTTTTCTTATTTTGGCCAAAATAACATACTTAACGCCAATGAAAGTAATCGGGCATGCTAGGGATCGGCGAGCGAGGCAACTTGGAAGTACAAGCACCACAGCTGCTTCTTTTATAGTTAAATTTGTAATTTCTGGAAGTTAAAAAAACATAAAAAGTGATATTTCAGTTACTTAATGTTATTTCATCAACCTTTTCAAATTGTCAATTTGAACCTCCCATATACCTCTTTTCATTCACATAATAACATTTGAGTATTTGCAGCAACTTCTTAGTTTCACATTTTTCCCATAAGTTAACATGGAAAAAAAGTTGAGTTTTTCTTATTTTGGCCAAAATAACATACTTAACGCCAATGAAAGTAATCGGGCATGCTAGGGATCGGCGAGCGAGGCAACTTGGAAGTACAAGCACCACAGCTGCTTCTTTTATAGTTAAATTTGTAATTTCTGGAAGTTAAAAAAACATAAAAAGTGATATTTCAGTTACTTAATGTTATTTCATCAACCTTTTCAAATTGTCAATTTGAACCTCCCATATACCTCTTTTCATTCACATAATAACATTTGAGTATTTGCAGCAACTTCTTAGTTTCACATTTTTCCCATAAGTTAACATGGAAAAAAAGTTGAGTTTTTCTTATTTTGGCCAAAATAACATACTTAACGCCAATGAAAGTAATCGGGCATGCTAGGGATCGGCGAGCGAGGCAACTTGGAAGTACAAGCACCACAGCTGCTTCTTTTATAGTTAAATTTGTAATTTCTGGAAGTTAAAAAAACATAAAAAGTGATATTTCAGTTACTTAATGTTATTTCATCAACCTTTTCAAATTGTCAATTTGAACCTCCCATATACCTCTTTTCATTCACACACTTTCATTGGGGCATCTTGTTTTTTCATTTGTTTACAGCTGATAAAAATGAGTTGCTGTTGAGGGTATTATTATTACTTTTTCAGTTTGTATTATTTCTTTTCTATGGGAAAGAAAACATTTAGAAAACAAAAAACTGCATATTACGTACATATGTACATACATATGTACTGTACATATGTACCGAAACGAAATGAATAACTTTCAATTTTAGTAATGCATTTCAGTGTATAGTTGTGAAATTTTATGATTTTGTTACGGTACATATGCATTTTATAACACATATATCATACATACATACATATTGTGTTTTTAAGGCTATAAAGCAAGCCACCTTATTTATGTATAACAGTGCATTCGTTGTTATAGAAACATTAGCATTATTATACATACAGAGGCGCATTACATACATATGTACCGACATGAATTGAATAACCTGCAATTTTAGTGATGCTTTTCAGTCTATAGTTGTGCAGGTTTTTCATTTCCTTGCGGTACCGACAAGAATTGAATAACCTGCAATACATTATCCTTATGGGAATATGAAAAAACCGGCAACATAGCTATTTCTAAGAAAAATAAAAGTCCCCTCCTCTACTTCTCCTCATCTCTTTTAGGTAAAATATCTCACCAGACTTAATGCATGCTGTATGTGATATATTTTGTTGACAATTTTGTTCTTTCTATCTGAATATTATTCAAAAAATAAAATATTTGAAAAGTTATATAAATAAAATATTACGATAAAAAAATATACACAATGAAATAATTTTAAACAATAGTTGGTGAATCAAATGAACTAATAAATCTCTGGATATTCAAATTATTTTGAATTAAATGTAATAATGCAATTGGAATATTTCATAGTCTTTATGTAGTGTTATAAATTGTATACCTAAATTCCTAAATTGCGATGTGTTGTTGCAGCTAATGCAGGACACACTCGCTACTAGAAGTAGAATGCTGTTCAAGTTATTATCATTATGTCGCGAGAATAATTTGTAACTCGTATTCATGGTATATTTTTTTAGGTTGCAATTTTAGAAGATAAGATACACTTGCACTTTCTTAAAAAAAAATATAATTAATAAAATAAAAAAAATAAAAAATTACTATACCATCGATTTTAGTGATTATTTTGTGATAAAAATATATATATGTCAAATTTATTTTTAAACACGTAAAACAAAAGTTTAAATTATATTACTTTACTAATTATAAGACAATGATAAATAAAATTCAGTTCTATCAGAAATCATAATATTATAATGCTTCACGTGTCTTTTTATTTCCCTAATAACCACAATATTTATATTATATCAAAATATAAATATAATATTATAACAAAAATTATCATTTTATTACATAACTATGTTGCAAACATTGTAACATCAGTCAATATGTATTTATTATAGAGATCAAGTTTTTGGTTGTTTACTAAACGTGGTGAGCGTCGACTTGGTCAAGAAATAAGACAGGATGTGTTTGAAATTACAGATAACAGGTATGAGGGGAACAGAGCGCTGAAATAACAGACAGTAGAACGGGCATACAGTGTTGCTTTTCGTTCTATTGTTGTGCAGGTTATTCAATTCCTGTCGGTACCTCATTTTTGGACTATACAGTAGCAGAAAAAAAAATGCACGATGTGTATGTAATGTGTGCATTTCAGGTTCGTTTCACTCTATAATATGAAATAGTAGAAGCCAGCAATGCAAATCTGACTGTTTGAAGTGTAATTTTTATTTTATATTGCACTGGCCTTTTTCTGCAAGCGATATCATATGACTATATCGATGGTAAATTCCTTACTATGCTATATATTACCTGAAATATTTATGAATCCCATGCAGCAGAGAGTTAATTACATTTTAATAAATTTATACTTTCAACTTTAAAAAAAAAAATAATAAATGATAGAAAATATTATATAATTAATACGTAAAGCATTGTGGAATGCAAAAGTTCATAGTTTAACCACATATTACAGATGTTAAAATTAATATTAATTTATTCATCAATTAATAAAATGCGAGTTTTATATTAATGTTGCGGAGTTAAACAGTTTCCGGACTAAATACATATGACACACACTACAGTACATTCATATTTTATTTTATGTATATATAGATAGAGCGAGAGAACGAATATTATATTTAAATCGTGGGAAAACTTTTGCCACAGACCACTGAGCCCGCAAAACCAACCCCCTTTTACGTATCAATGCCTATATATACATAGCTCTCAAAGTATCCTATCATCACGAAAAATACACTTGTTGCATTATTATATGAAATTTCGAATGTGAAACGTATATTATGTGCTTTGATTTTTTTTAAATGTCACCATTTTTGCGTATATGAATATTATTATATGTATGAAGAAAATGTCATTCTATTCTTCAACAGTTTATGCAATTTCAACAATCATCATGTGATTCATGTGCATTAAAAAAAAAATTGTTATCTTTGCAACCTTAAATTTAAAAAAAAAAAAAAAAAAAAAAAAAAACTTAGGAATAACGTTTACATATTTGAAGAGGTAAAAAATATATACTTTTAATGGAATAATTTCAGTTATTATATGACAGTTAAACGTTTATCAAATATTTATAATATTTTAGATATTAACGTATCCTTAAAAAAAAGTTTCCTATAAAATAAAAACACAAATAAAATTGATTCAACTGCAAAACATCATCGAAGAAGAACGATATTTTCCTTGGATGCGGTCAATAGCCCTATTTGACTATAAAAACTATCAGTCAAATGCATTAGTTACATAATATTATACTCCTGGAGTGGATACATGTATAGTTATTATAACATTATAAATTAAATATAATTAACTCACCTGAAATGGACATTGTAGAGTACATAAATATTCAATACTTTTTTTATCTTCTCCTTCATTATTATTTTTATCAGCCAAAACACAACAATTCACTAATAAAATGATAATTGAACAAACAAATAATAATTTTTTATTCATTGTTTCCATTAAGAAATCATTGAATACTTTATGATATTTAGCACAGTTAATTAATAATAACAATAAAACGTCACCAACATGTTAACAATACGTTGTTGCTTCTATGAAGTTTAGTTTTATACTGAATGATGCTTGATGGGTTGGAGCGGTGCAAACAGCGCACGGTCAGAGACGGAACGGAAACGGAGCGTTCATGTTGGCCACTTCCCCCGACTACCAATTTTGACTCTCCCTGGTGCTTCACAATATTTTGTTCCTCTCTCTCTCTCTCTCTCTCTCTCTCTCTCTCTCTCTCTCTCTCTCTCTCTCTCTCTCTCTCTCTGCAGTGTCCTCTCTGTGTCTATTATCGAAAATACTTTGCAATATTTTTGAGAGCATTAAATTATGATGCTGCAAACAGGTTGAATTAGTATTAGTATATCAAGTATGTGAGAAAATAATAATGAGCAAAAAAATAGTTACTAATTTTCCAAAGAAAATAGCCAAAAACTGTTTGTCCTATGCTGAGCAATATTCATTGCTCAAGAAGAGCATCGAAAAGCATTCAGAATGACGTCATGCGCACACACCCTATCCCTATAGATACAGAATACAGAGAGAAATAAACAAACATAAAACCACATATTAGAAATCATCTCTTATTGATATTAATGTTCTAATTAATTATAAATAAATAAGGTAAAACTGATAACTTTAGTTTTACCTTATTTATAATCAATTAATTAGAATATTAAAATCAATAAGATGATTTTTTCTTCTTTTATCATATTGTGGTTTATGTTTGTTTATTTCTCTCTCTCTCTCTCTCTCTCTCTCTCTCTCTCTCTCTCTATCTATCTATATCTATATTTTATTTTTATTTTCAATGAAGTATAATATTTTTTATACTTCAAACTATGCACGTGTGAGGGGTACACGCAAATTTCCTTATTATATTTCCTCATAAATTTAATTCAATGTAAAATGACAAATTAAACAAATTTCCAATTAATTAAGATGGCAATAAAAAAATATAATACTGTAGCCAATTCAGCTTACACACCGCATTAAGTTTTTTTCCCTACCCGCTATGGATCTCTCTGTTCATAATTTTAAAATTAAATTCTGTATCATTTTTAGTTGTATTGCGCTGTGAGCCTAAATTAAATTTTTAATTTTTTAAACAGTGTAAAAAAAAATAATAAAAATAAAAAACTAATAAATCGTTTTATTAAAAAGTAGATATCATGCATTCTGTATTGCTAATGCCTTTATACCGGCGGTGAAGTATCACCCAAGCAGAGGCGCGCTCTAGCGCGCTAAAGGGTTGGTTTGGTTGCATTGAGTACTGACAGTACGGTGAACTATGACCACTATGAGTATACTAAATAACATGGGCCGGTATGGAAAATTGCACATTTTGCCAGTTTAAAAATACTTGGCAATTTTTTTTTTTTTTTTTTTTTTTTTTTTTTTTAGAGAATTGATGCTGTTAACAAAGTTGAATTAGCATCCCTCTCCCCTTTACGTATATAGCAATCTTTTAAATATTTCAAAAATTTCACGTACAAATTAATTATCGAATTATTAAACTGTATACCACATACGATAATCAAACTGCTTTTTTTTTTTTTTTTTTTTTTATAAACAAATATATATTATTATAAATTATATTGTTGAGGCAGGCTATAGAGCAGCGCAGCACAGCATGGTGGGAAAAACGTATTCTTTTGTTTATATTTAAATCTGTCTACACTCGGCACGCGTACTCCAATGTGTAACCAGCCTGTCTGCCATTTGTTTAGACTCGCGGGGTATACAACTTTGTTTACATCACGTGACTGTCTCCCACCCTCTTCTAAGATATTATTGTGCATTTCTTTAACTTTTCGCACACTATGTGAGGTAAAATATTATTGCATTTTTCAAAACATTGCAATTCAAAATAAATAAATATACGCAAACCTTTTTTCTTTTTTATTCTTCAAGTATGTATTTTGTATATTTATATTTACGCATTAAGCGTAAATATCGTTTCAACGATATAATATCAGAAGACTTTTTTTTAACATAATTTTACGTAATGATTTATTACTGAATAAAAAAATAATAATAAATAAAACAATTGTTTGGGGTCCGCGTCTCAGGCTCAGTAGCAATACTTCAATCAATTCTAAAAGAGCTGTGTCCTCAGATTGTTTTTTTCCCTATACGAAATCATGAATATGTTTCTATAATAATTATTTTTAAGATCTTAAGTTCATATTAATTATTATTTTACTAAAATACAATTAAACAATATGGTGAATTTTTGACGGGAAAAAAAATGTAAAACACACATTAAAAATGTTCATAAAAAAAAAAAAAAAAAAGATATCAATAACGAAAAATTATTTATTTATTTTATAATATATAAAGAGAAATTATTCTGCGCTCACGCGATATTATTTGCCTATAATATTATGTTTATTCTGTATATTATAAGTTTAGCTTATACGTATTTAAAACAAACAACACTTTCAAAAATTTCAATTAAAAATTATAAAGAATTTGGGGTTAATTTAATAAACTACATAAATAAATGAAAATTTGTATTATTTTAAAATTATATATAGTATAAAATAAAAACTCATCAGTGCAAGACTTTTTTTTTTCTTTTTTTTTTTAGCTAATCACGATAATGAGCATAACATGAGCATTGCAGTCGATTTGTTTAATTATTATATTATTTCATGTTTATAAAATCAATATTTGTGTTTCGTATACAGTTGAAAAAAAAAAAAAAAAAAACTTAAAATCTATTATAATTTTTTTTAACAATTGTTAAAAAAAATAGTTTTATAAATATTATATAATGCAAAAATGCATTTATAGTATACGTCACTTATATTTTTTCGTAAAAAATATAGTCGATTTCTAAACAAAATCGCAGAATGAGCCATGGTCCCGTATGTATTTCTAATGGATAAGAAATTAGAGGTCCGCTTGCTATTTTCCCTCTCGCTTCTGATTGGCCTCACAAACGTCACCAAAGGATAAAAAAAAAAAAAAAAAAAAAACATCATGCAGTTTAAAATATAACTTTCATATTTTTCTGAATGACATTTTTTTACGCTGGCATTTTTTTCTTCTGTTATTTTAGGTGATTAGCATTTGAAACTAATAACCCTCCTTAAAAGTACACAATAATATTTCCTGGCGCGGCAACTAAAAAACATAAGAAAACTTCCCGCTAACAAAGTCAATAAATCCTTTGTTAACACAGGTGAGAAAAGCAATCCAAAGTAATGAAGAACTACTATGGCCCAAATTTACTAACTTATTGGAGAAATTATATTTTAAGAAACTTCATTCATCTTATATTGTTGTGGAATGAATCAATATTAGTATAATTACATCAATAAAAAAATTAACATGGGTTTTCCATTCATAATTTGTGCAAGTTATGTGTTAAGGTTTCTTTAAAAAAATATATATAGAGAGAGTGCTAAAAAACTTATAGACGCGAGTTTTAAAAATGTTTACGTAAACCCCGACATGCGATTAATTTTCTTAATTTTTACAAGAACTATTATAGCAGTTTATGGCATTTTTTTTTTAAATCAAATTAATATTACCAAAAACTAATATTAATCCGAAAATTTATATTAAATTTATTTGTTTTGTGGACGTAATGAACTAAAAAAATATGTGTTAACACACGAGTAACTTATTGAGGATATTTCAATTAAAGTTTAAAACTCAATAATATGCTGTTCGTAAACCCTGTTTTGTGCTCATAAAATGAAGATCTATGGTTATTCAAATGTAATCCCTGCTCACAAAACCGCGCAAAAAACCGCGCGGTTACCGTGCAAAAAACCGAGCTCGGTAACCGGGCAAAAACCGCGCGGTTACCGCGCAGTTACCGGGCAAGAACCGCGCAAAAACCGCGCGGTTACCGCGCGGTTTCTGAGTTGAAGCCGCGCGGTTTTTGGGTTGAAACCGCGCGGCTGCCGGGCACCGCCCGGTTATCAGGCGGTTCTCACGTTGAACCCAGATGGCTCTATGATTTAAATGACACGTGCTGTGGAACCATAATGCAGCCTTCTCCGACGCTCTCAGGGGGCTCTGCAACTTTCTGGTACAATAATGTCGCGAAAAACTTACCTTTATTGTCATTGCACCTGAATCAGATAACAGAACACAACAATTCCAACTTACACAATTACATGTACCTTGAATAAAAAAATACCATATCTTATACTACACACGTTTTCATTGAAAAAGCGTACCTTTAATATATATACCACGCTTTTACAATCAACAAAAATTACAATACATATTATTGGTACAAAAAACAAGTGTATATTACGTTCCAAGACATAAAAATATATTTTAATATACATACTAATAAATATAAACCCAATATAGTACCAAGAAAACATAAATAAATCACACTTTACGTTCCAAAGCAGTGTATATAGAAATACGTTGGTCTTTGCGAAGTTCAAAGACGCTCGCCATAGCCGCGCCCAAGGACATGTAACAAAAATCACTGTTTTAGCCCTCTACTGACATTAAAACTTTGGAATTATACATTCAGTAAATTCTTACCTCAATTAAAAACATCGAGCACTAATTTTTTAGCTTAATTACACTCCATTGTACTTAATATTCACGTAAAAATCAACACAAAGTAAATTCGCCATATTAGTTTCCTCGAAGCTCAAGTTCACTGAGATACTGCGCATCTTTCTTACACATCCTTAATGCGCATGCGCTAGATCACGTGACCTTATTCTAAAAACCGTGCAAAAACCGCGCGGTTCTTCAGGACCGCGCGGTTTTATAAGAACCGCGCGGTTTTTACACGGTTTTTTAAGAACCGCGCGGCTTTTGCACGGTTTTTTGAGAACCGCGCGGTTTTTTTCTTTTTTCTCAGAACCGCGCGGCTAAAATCACGGTTTTGTGAGCAGGGATGCGCATTTTTTTGGTGCAATTATAAAACAGGGTACGAACAACACTTTTATACTCACTCAATGCTGCACATTGTTGCTGTAAAATAATTTTGCAACATATTTTGAAAAGAATGCAAATACAGTATCATAGTAACAGCTATATGATTATTGCATATAGTTATATGTAGCTATATGTAACAGTAACAGTATCATAGTAATATCATAGTAACAGCTCTATGATTATTGCATATAGTTATATGTAGCTATATGTAGCTATATGTAACAGTATCATAGTAATATCATAGTAACAGCTATATGATTATTGCATATAGTTATATGTAGCTATATGTAACAGTAACAGTATCATAGTAATATCATAGTAACAGCTATATGATTATTGCATATAGTTATATGTAGCTATATGTAACAGTATCATAGTAATATCATAGTAACAGCTATGTTACGAATCCTAACTTATTTGAGATAAACCCTTTTGAGTTATTATGAGCAGCTAAATATAAATGCAATCTTAGCGAATTTTTAACAATAGCTAATTTAAGTTGTTTTTTTAGTTATTTTAAGTTAAATTAACTATATTTTTAATAATTTGCTTAAATGTATTATTTAAGCTTCTCATAATAACTCAAAAGTGTTAATCTCAAATAAGTTAAGATTTGTAACTTATTGAAGTATATAATGCAGCCTTTTTTTGAGCGATTATTTTGCAATATAATGATTATTTATGGATTTGGTGATATATGTGATGATGCATAATGTGCTGAATTATTATTAGTATTATGGGTCTACACATTTTTTTTTATGTTAAGTGCAGTACAGAATTTAAAACTTTTTTTAATACATATCTTATTTTATTTTTGTTTTCTTCTGATTTTAAAAAGGAAAATCAAATAATTCCGTAATTTTATTCAAGTTCGCGAAGCAACTATAATAATCTAAGGTAATTTTTACTAAAAAAATTGTATTAAAGAAGATGGTTGTTTTTACTAATTAAAATCAGATTAAATATATTTTTTAATATTTTATTGGAACAACAACAAAAATACAATCATTTACAGATTTGAGCTACAATTTTTTTTCTTCTAAAATATTTCAATACTATAATTAATTATTTATGTTATTGTAAAATAACAACATTTGTGCTCTATAATATAGCAAGTGTTCAATGCAGCGTCAATTACGTAATTTATTTATTTTTTGCTAGCTCATTTGTAGCAATATTATTCATTACAGCATAATTTATGCTATATTGCATAATAGCTATGTAAAATATTATTATGAAAAAATAGTCGTTGAAAAGCTTGTACACAGTTTTGCAATGCTTTACGTAATATGATATGAACAGTTATGACGTCACTAAACGTTGAAATTTTAACGATAAAAACATTAGTGACGTCACAAGCGTTGGGAAAAAACGAAGATTTGCAATGGTCAAGTTTAACGTTTATTATATTGTGATTCTAACGCTTGTGACGTCATTTACGCTATTCTCGTTAGTTATCAACGTTGATAACCGTTGATTCCACAATACTTAAGCATTGCAAAACTGTGTACAAGCTTTAAAACGATCATTTTTTTGGATCATTGTGCAACATATAATTATTCATATTATGTTGTTCCAAATTTATCGACATTTATATCGTATAAAATTACGCCTACTTTCCTTATTGAATATAATAATTTATTCATTTACTTATTTTGCTACTTACTTATTCACTACATATATTTTTATGTTGTCTTTTTTATTTATTTATAATTTTATTTCGGTTCACCTGCCGGATATTTTATCCTGGTGTTATTATTAGTTTTTTATCTCCAGATTTTACGACTTTATATTTTATTACGACATTTTGCTCAGTTGTAATCTTTTTAAACTTTTTTATTTTTTGTTATTGTCTGAGTTTTTGTTTTCCTTCTGTTCCAGATTGAAAATATAACATCAGCGTAAAATTGACTTTCACAAACTTTTAGGTTTCTATATGCGCGGGTCGAATGTAAATCTTCAAAATTGAGTAAATTTCTCTCTCTCTCTCTCTCTCTCTCTCTCTCTCTCTCTCTCTCTTTCTCCCTCTGCACATCCACTTTAAAGTTTTGTATTATTTCTAAAATTATAAAAAATTGACCGCCTACTTCACAGATAAAAATAAACATGTAATATTTATGCTAACTCTTTTCAGCATAATTTGTTCAATATACAACATGATTTATGCATAAATATTTTTGTTGTTTTAGTTTAGCAATATTATGCTATAATGACATAAATTGAGCATAAATTATTTGATTTATTATTTACTTTCCATGTTAATAAAGTCATTTGAAAGTCAGTTCGTAAACAGTTACATGTTTAAAACTCTCATCATGTCTCACTGCAAAATTTCAGATTTTTCTTTCTTAACAATTTTTAGTCAAATCCCGTAGTACCTGAATCTCCGCCTTAAGTTGATATTTTTTCCCCTCCTTAAAAAAACTTTTTTATTTTTCCATCCTCCTTTCAAGAGCTACTCGAAAAGACAACTTTATAAGTTGGTGCGGGTGTCGAATGACAAGAGAGGTATTAGATATTTTACAGAAGGGTAAAAAGTGCTGATATAATATAAAAGTTCTTGCTGGTTTGATATTTCTCAATGAAAAGACCGTTTGGTTAATTGACATTAATCAATCAATCATACATACAAACTGCATCATTATCAGTTAATTGCAATGAGAATGTAGCCGTTAGCAATTTGAAATAATAATTCTGTTGACGTTGCAGTATCAATTTTGTATGCATATACGGGCTGTGTTTACACAAGAAAGTGCAACGAATGCACTTTGATTTGATTATACATATAAATAGCATTTTCAATTTTTTATTTGTTTTATAAAACATTCATTTGCATAATAAGCTATAAATTTTCATTATATGAATATATTATTATTTTTATTATTAATAATAATTAATGGTTTTTATTGGGCTACATCAAGGGTACAACCTCTCAACGGTTTAACAGTAGTAATAATAATAAACTTTGAGGCGTTGTGAGGGCATGACAGCCCTATTTTACGAAACCTTGACCAGACATTTAGTTAAAACAGTGACTTGTTAACAAACAATAATATAATTTTTTATTATTATTTATTTATTAAACACCAAGGTGTACTTATAATTTTTTATAGGATACGTTATTATAAAACAAATATAATACAAAAATATATTATGGATAGTAGCTTTAATACTAAAAATTGTGAGCAAATTATTCAATTAGGTTATACCTTGACTGATATAATTTTTTGAAAAATATTATTACATGATTTAATATTTAGTATGTAATACTTTGCCTGCATACAGCATACAGCCTGTTTATATTTAACACTTTGAACAAAAATAATGTCTAATATCCTAACATACCTAAATATCAACGTTGATTTAACCAGTCATTGATTTCTAATTTATTTTACATTCAAGAAATGTCAGATACGGGTTTGTAAATGGAAGATTAATTAGAAATAAATTATTTCAGCCAAATAAACGTTGATATTTAGGTATGTTAGAATATTAGACATGTTTTTTTTTTAAAAGGTGTTCTATGCCTTTAACATAGCGTATATACGATTTCTATTTGAATTCTATTAAATTTCAAATTTAATATTTTTATATTGCTTTTATATTGCTTTGGAAACGTTTCCAAATGAATTCTTTTGTTTCAAATAGAATGCTTTTAGAAGTGTCCATATAAAATCTCAAAAATCATAAAATTAATTTTGATGGAAATCTTTTGTAAAGGTCGCGTGCCATTTCAAAAAAAAAAAAAAAAAAAAAATGAATTTATTTGGAAGTGTAAATAATTTTTAACCCTCACACGTTTACAAAAGAATTCTATGACATTTATATATTTCCCCTACATTTTGTTTACAGGAGCTTCTTATTTAGTGCTACGCTAGCTCTAAATTTTGCAGCTCGTGTAGCTCGTTAGCTCGTACATGGGCAACGGGGCCAGATCTTAGATCATAGTTTCGATTTCCTGTCCATTGGCACTATTTCCAAGATCCTCAGATTTGCGGTTCCCGAGATAATCGCACTTTTTGTCCGAATTTCAGGTTAAAACGGATCGAAGGAGGCAAAAAATTAAAATTCTGACAAGTCATTATCGATAGATCTCGCTGAGATATAGCCGTGTTTTAAATTACAAATTTATAGGATAAAATTTGACGAAATGCCAGGGGGTTTTCGGTTTTGACTGGCGGTTTTTCTCTCATATCTCAAACAATTATTATTGTAAATGTATAAAATTTCGTACATAGATCACCATAAAGACAACAATTCTGATTATAAATATTTTAATTTTTTTTAAATAGCCGCGACCCTAGAAATTGCAAAAAAATAAAAAAGCAGAGCTTTTTTTTCAATTTTGGTTTGCAACCTTATATTTTGATTTCAAACTATTTAGAAAAGAAAATATTTCAAAAAAATTAATTTTAATCAATTAATTTATTAACACAGTAATTAGACAGTAGATTATCTCCTATGCTGAGAATGTCAGATCGGTTCCGCGCACCTCCTGTCTCAAGCGGTTTGAACTATGTGTGGGGGGGAGCTCTCGTAACAAGTTTTTGCAAACATTTAATTTATACGAAAATCCATAGCTAAAAAAAAAAATACGGAAGCTTCATAGCTTCATGGAAACTATGAAGCTTCCGTATTTTTTTTTAGCTATGGGTTTTTCATATAAAATGTTCGCAAAAACTTGTTACGAGAGCTCCCCCCCCCCCCACATAGTTCAAACCGCTTGAGACAGGAGGCGCGCGGAACCGATCTGACATTCTCAGCATAGGAGATAATCTACTGTCTAATTACTGTGATTTATTAATTTACTAATTTTTGAAAATTCGCGCATTAAGGGACCGTGTATGTTGAAACAGTCTCCGTAAGATTAGCATGCAAAAGAGACGTTTAGTATTTACGTTCTCTCTCTCTGAATATGATGTAATTATGACTGAAATTTATTATGCTGTCATCAGCATAAAATTTCGCTTTGAGGCCTGTTGATAAAATTTTTATATTATCAATAGATTTTTTTATAATTAATTTCAAAGTTTGATAATTTTTTAGAGAAGTTGTGTATTTGTTTTAGTGGTAACATTTACTGTCGTCAATAAGTCTGCGTACTGTATATAATACAATAGCACTGCTGCACCTTTGTAAGTCAAAAAGTGCAGTAAAAAGTAAGTGAACAAAGAGCAGTTTTTCAATAGAAGAGATTACCTGCTACCTGACAACACCGGACCCAATTATCTTACGGTCAATGATTTTGATAACTTGCGAAATAACAGTCACAGTGAATCAAATTTATTTTAAATGTTAGTTTTATTAAAAATCATGCATATTTCTTTTTTGATCGAAGTTATAGCTTCATATTAAAGTAATATATTCAAATAAAAAATATTACATACTACTCATTATTTTTAAATCTCGGTAGTTCAAAATATCGCTAGAACTTCGATCAAAAAAGAAATATGCATGATTTTTAATAAAACTAACATCTAAAATAAATTTGATTTACTGTGAAAATTACTTCTCGGGTTATCAAAATCATTGACGCGTAGATAATTGGGTCGTGTTGTCAGGTAGCATTGATCCCTTTTATCTCTCTTTTTTCACTTACTTTTTACTGCAACTTTACTATACCTATACCTGATATACCTAAAAATAAATCAAAGTACCAACTTATGAAAATTCTTACTACAGCTATTAATTTTCATTTGCTTATTTGAAAAATTAATATCTTTTTTCCTGCATATCTTTAAAAAAATTTGTTAACGCCGCTCAAAGCGGAATTTTATTTACAATTTAATGCTCTAATTTCAAGTTTCTAGATACAAAATTGACAATTTGAAGGCGTAAATACGATTTCCCGTGCTTTGTTTATGGGGATTACCAACATACACGGCCCCTTAAATAACAATTTTACTGTAAAATAATTTTATGGAAATCTTTTATAAACGTTTTTTTAATACTTTCACTTTTATTTTTCATTTGGAATAATATGGAATACAATTGGAAACTTTTAAATCACCCACAGCTATAAAATAGAAATCAATTGGAAACGACTATAAAATATTGAATTTGTGGAAATTATTTCCACACGTCAATAAAATTTTATATAAAAAAAGGATTCAAATAGAAACCTATGTTTTATGCTAGAATTCAAATGGAAAGGTTTTAATAATGTAGAAATTATTTAGAAAAATAGCTTAAAATATTTCTTATTGCAGTGGAAATGTTTGGAAGCGTATTTTATTCCATAGAATTGCAATAGAATTCAAATTTATTTTTTAGAATTGCACTCTACATTTTTTCCAAGTCTTTTATTTTTATAAGTACTAAACTAATACAATGATTTTTAGGAAGATTTCATACGTAGTAAAATATAATTACATATTAAAAATATTTCATTGTGTGATAAATCCATTACAATAAAATAAAATCTCAAGAAATACATTGAAGTAAGACATACTTTGTTACAGTGTAAAGTTGAAAAATGGAAGCGAGTATAATATTTCACTATACGATCGTGTTGGTATCACAAAAGAAAATGTTTACCTTTTATTTATTTCATATTTTTGTCGTCTATTTCTGGGCCTCTATCTTCCCAGGTACCAAAAAGCTTTCCTTCGGAAAGCCCTAGGCAAGCCTTAACCTTTCCCCGGGCATTCCCAAAATCCTTTCCGAAATCATTGCCTAATGTCCGCAGTTGGGAAAGGATTTCCGGAAAGCTTCAGGCATGCCTTGGGAATACTTTAAAATATTTCTTTTTGTCATTTGTGCTCCTTTGCTCTTGTTATGAATAGAAAATCAACTTCCCAACACATTTTTGTGTTCGGAAAGGGTTGGGAAAGCTTTGGGAAAGGAGGCGCTAATTAGCATACGTAATTTGCATGAAAAAAATTATTTTTTGTGTTAGTTTATTGATTTCTATGTATACACAACAGAAAAATTATGTAAAAAGGGTTTCAAAAATTACCACGGTGGGATTCGAACTCAGGACCCTGAGATTAGAAGTACTCGCTTTAACCAATTCTGCTACCGAAGCTCTTAAGAAATATAGCTGTAAAACATTAATTTATATTTCTATTTACAATTTATCTTAGATCGTTTGCATCCATTTTAAGAAATAAACAATAAATATATAAAAATAGGATATATTATATAATTAGCATTTATAATTAATAAATAAGGTAAAATTTTAATTAAATTAATAATTTTTACACAAATATTTTATCGGAAAGCATCGGGAACAATTCAGGAAGTGGGACAAGTTTGGGAAAGGCTTAGGAAAGTTTATGTAATTACGTTATTTATGTAATATAACAAAAAAAATTGATAAGAAACATGTAGTTGTGTTGATATATCTTAATTATATTGTATAAAATCTTTTTTTCTTACCCCGGAAAGAGTCAGGAAAACTTTTGGAAAGCTCTCTAGGGAAAACTTTGGGCAAGGTTTAGGAAAAGAACCTAAATTTGAATATTTTTAATTTTTGTGCCAAATAAAATTTTGGGCAATGTCAAGGAAAGGTTTCGGCATTTCCCAATCTTTGCCCAAAGATTGCCGAGTTCCCACGGAAAACTTTCTGGTACCTGGGTTGTTTGTCTTTACTATGTATCGAGTAATTTTTTTTCCTTCCTTCCTCACCATATTTTTCACTTTCCTACCTAAAAATTGGTATCTCTTTGTCTTTGTCCCCCATCCCCTTTCAAAAAAACACGAAAAGAGTTGTTTTACCGTATTACTATGTATGATGAAAACAGCGGCCATGTTGACATTATCAGAATAAAGAAAAGTCAACTTACCTAGAACAAAAGAAAACAAAAAAATTATTAGCCAAAAAGAAATAAAATTAAAAATTATACAAGTTAGAATAAGTCAAGTTATACAGGGTATCTATAACGTAATTTTAATTATTATTAAAATAATGATTTTTATTTTTAATTTATTTAAATTACAGAAATCATTATAATCATTATTTTTATGTGATTTTAATGTATTTATATAAAAAATATTCAACTTGTATCACCAACTTATTATTATTTTCATTATTTAATAGAATATCAATGAAATATTATTCTTGTATTTTCATTTCTTGAAAATAAATTCTAAAATTAAGTGCAATGGTATATTTTTTATTATATTATGATAATCATACAGTATACATAAAATTCAACTTGCATATTATGCAAAGTTAAAAATCAAGTTTGAAATTTTATATACACTGCATTAAAATATAAACATTAAATTAATGCAAAACTTGTATTAAGAATTTTCATTGAAATAATTATTATTATTATTATTAATTTTTTTTTTGTTGAATTTGCAACACAAGACTCATAATGTAGTCAAATGTACCGTTTAGTCTCAAGAAAAAGAAACCTATAAGTTTTCAACTCTGTAGAATATATTATACACATAGATACGATACAACCTCAAAATAAAAAGTTGCAGTTTTTTGCATTCATGAATTTTATTCAATAACTCAAAACATTAGAAAATAAATTCGATAAATTGATATAAATATGCACAAAATGTAGTGGCATATAAGAGCTTACTTTTTACTATCTTATATTTCTATATATGATTCTGTTAAATTATTAAATTACCTTTCTCTGAAGAAAAGTTCAAAAAATAGATTTATTTTTATGTAAGCGAAGAAAATAGCGATGGTATGACTTTAATTAATATTTATATAATTGTTTTAGTATTTTTCAATGCATTGGAAATACTCTTTCAAACGTTCCTGTCTGCTTTTAGAAATATCTTATAAAAATTGCTTTTTTCATGTAGTTTTCCACCTTTTTCTGAAGTTATTTTCTCATTGGAAAATTCAGCTATATGCAGCATAAATTTTTACCATATGAAAATGAAACTGTGATGCCATCATTGCCATCTACGGTACACAGCTCCCTAATACACACAAAATTTTCAAATAATTATAAGAATATAAATATTCCTTAATTTAAGTAAAATAACGTAATTATTTCATTCAATTTTTACCATAGTTGCATAAAATTTTAATTTATACTTTCTTTATTTCAACTTTTTAATTCACAATATGCTGTCACTTTATTACTCATGTCAAATTTATGATTGTTGCTCATTAAATATTGGACCACTCATTAACATGGGTGGCATAGGAAAATAACTTATTTTGACAGTTTAAAAACACTATGCAATATTTTTGAGAGCATTGATGCTGCAGTAATTATGTTGAATTTGTATCTCAAGTATGTATGTGAGAACAATAATAATAAGAAACTATTAAATGATTTCACAAAGAAAATTGTCTAAAACGAAGTTTGTCCTATGCTGAGCAATGTTACTCACTACTCCAGTATGGCCTCCAAGCGCATTAAATATCACGTCACGTCATGCACACACACCCTATAGGAACAAAAACTTCTTCTATAATTGAAAAATATTATGAGATATTAATAATTTGGAATATTATATATGGTATTTAAAACATAAAAGTGCACTTTGTTCTTTTTATTTTGTCTCATTTAACTTTTGCATATTTTACTTTATATAAGTACGAACTTATTCTTGAAATAAAAAAATATATTATATAAAATTAATTATACCAAGTATTATATATTACAAAATATGTCTAAGACCACGCTTTATGTTTTATGTATGTCATATTATATTTGTTTGCAAAAAATTACGTGTATATTATACAGTAGTATAATATATATATTAATATATATATTTAACTTATTCGAAGTATAAAATTCAATCACACAACCAATGTCCAACGATATCTTGCAACGTCTTGTATAGGGGTGTTTGCATTCGTGTTATAAAGTCGACGCCATAAGTGATGACTGATGAGTACTAGATAACATGGACCAGTATAGGAAAATGACTCATTTTTCTAGTTTAAAAATACTCAGCAATATTTTTGAGAACATTGATGCTGTTAATAAGTTTAATTATAGTACATATTATACCTCATAAGTATGCAAGAAAAATAGAAATGACCAAAAAATAGCTAATTTTCCAAAGACAATAGCCAAAAACTACGTTTGTCCTATGCTGAGCTATGTTATTTGTAAATCAACTATGGCGTTGAAGCGCATTTATTATGACGTCATGCGCACACACCCTATACGTAAAACAAATAGAAATTTAAAATTGAAATTTAAAGTTACATGATATATTTAGCTGTTTTTATTATAAGGGTGTGTGCACATGACGTCATTCTGAGTGCTTTTCGATGCTCTTCTTGAGCAATGAATAACATTGCTCAGCATAGGACAAACCTAGTTTTTGGCTATTTTCTGTGGTAAGTTAGCTATTTTTTGGTCATTATTATTTTTCTTGCATACTATGAGGTACTAATTCAACCTGTTAACAACATCAATGCTTTCAAAAAGATTGTGAAGTATTTTCAAACTGGCAAAATGTGCCATTTTTCCTATACCGGCCAATGTTATTTAGAACTCACTTATGGCGTCGACTTTAACATGAATGAAACCACCCTATAGAAGTTTCGTATTATTTTGTTTCCTAAATTTAATAATAAAAGTACTATGACATTCTTAAAATAAATTTTGTTGATGAGCAAATTTGTTGACCCAAGTTTGTAAGATTGTATATATTTTTATGTCACAACATTATTTTATAAATGCATTATATACTGTACAGTAGTTAATTTCTCTACGGGAAAATACTTCATTCAGTCGTAAATTGTCTAGGCATTAAAATAAAATCGTATTTGGGTTCATGCAAGATACTATAAACACAAAATTCGATATCGCATAGCATTCGTCATTTTTATCCAACTATCATAATATATATAATATAATATAGAAAATACATTTTCGGGAGGTGCATGATTGATGTGATTGCACCGACCAGCCTGCATGCCTAGATGTTTCCACGGTTTCTCTAGGCTGTCATGGCGAATGCCGGGCTGTGTACTTAGGCCTTGGCCGGCCCGTGTGTGCTTTTCCATTAATTTGGAAAGTCCTTACCTGTCGATAAGACAATGTCTTGACTGGGACTGGGATTGGTGTATATATAGCACGATAACACAATTAACAAGCAAAATATATATATATATATATATATATATATATATATATATATATATATATATATTATATAACTTTGAAACAATTAATAGTGCGCGTTTACTCTGTTTCTTCTTTTTTATTTGTCTCATTTAACTATTGCTTATTTTACTTTCGAAGTACTAACTTATATTTCGATTAAAAAAAAATAAAGCTAATGATTAGAAAGTGGAAAAATAGTCTGTTTTTATTATTATTTCACATACTTGAGATACTAATTTAGCATCATCAATATGCTCTCAAAAATATTGCATGCTTCGTATTTTTTAAAGTAGCAATGTGCGAGCTATTTTCCTATGCTGCTCATGTTATGGAGTGATACAACATGGCGTTGACTTTAACATATGAATACAACCTATAGAAATTTTATACATTTATCGAGTCTAATTTTTTAACTTTTAAAAAACTATTAAAGAATTATATTTAATTCAAAAGACAAAATTAAATATTTCACAAGAAATAATGTATAGTTATTATATATAAAAAATGTATATGGATAAATAAAAATAATTTGTTCTTTTAGGTACTTAGATTATTTATGTTGAATAGATTATTTCTGGATTATAAATATGCATCAATGTCTAGAACCATTATATATGATTTATATTGTGGTTATGATAATGTATCCTTAAAGGCGTAGAACACCTTGAACAAAATACATGCCTAATATACTAACATATACCTAAATATCACTGTTGATTTGGCCAGAGTCATTTATTTCAAATTTATTTTACATTCCTAAAATGGAAGCTGCTAGTTTTTGACGTCACAGCTCGCCTGTATCCGCGCGCGTGGACTAGTGAGCTGTGACGTCACAAACCCGCAGCTGTGATTTTGTGAATGGAAAATAAATTAGAAATCAATGACTCTGGCCAAATACGTTGATATTCAGGTATGTTAGGATATTAGACATGTATTTTGTTCAAGGTGTTCTACGCCTTTAATTATTATCTCTAATTTTCCATATAAATACGAATATAAAGTTATAATCTAACTGTAAAAAAAAAGCATTTATTCTATTAGGCTAAGAAAAATAATTTATCTAACCATTGTGACAAGACAATCGGCACCTCATAATTTTTTATCTTTCTTATATAATTTGTAATATAGGACAGCATCAACACGACCAATAGGCTCTCTGAAGCGAAAAATTGAATGGACCTCATGAAATTATGTAATGTGTTCTATGAGTTAAATAAATAATAAAAAATAATAATTATAAAAATTATCAACTCTAAAAAAAAAAGTGTTTTCATTTAATTTCGCGATATTTTTCAGCTAAATAATTTACATACTTATGCATTTGTCTGCAATGTTCTCTACGTATTAAAACAATAAAACTGCAGCGAAATATCAACTTTTGTTTCATAAAACATGATAATGTGCTCGATACTTGCTATCACACGAGCTTTGAACGATGCGCACGAGCTTAGAACAAAAACTTTTGAACTTTTTTATTTACGCGCGCTAAATCAAATGACTAACGCATTCCCAGCTGATAAATAAAATAAACAAACAAAAGGTTTTGTTAATATATGTCCTGAAATATGTCCTGAACATACTTTTGCAACGTCTTATATTAAAACTAATGGATCTTTTCACACGCTTGAAAAGCATGAAATCAGTAAGTGCAGGATTTTACTAAAACATACCCGCCATGCTAGATTTTAAAATAGGATTTTTTGAAGTTTTAGTACCATAATTTAAGAGCTTGCGTTAATTTCAATAATTATTTTCTCTCTTAACTAATGATCATGGGTTCTGAAATTTTTATGATAGGTATAGCTGTTGCTATTAACTTTTAAATGACATCATAAAGTTTTGAAGTTTTCTGTTTAAATGTTTAAATTTTAAAATACAAACCATCTATAGGCCTATACAACCCTTAAAGCTGTTGGATATAGACAGATACTGGTATTTGAGACTCTGCAAGCTACAATGAAATAATTCCATCTCAAGTTATAGCTGCTTCATTGCCCCATAAGAAAGCATATTAAATGTAGACAGGAACAGAAAGTTGTCTGCTAGCTTTTTGTTAGTATTGTTGAACTATAGGTTTGTTTATTTTATCTCTAATGGTGTTCGTAAACCTTGTTCTTTGTGCTCCAAACCTTGTAAAAATGACGATCACTTAATGCTTTTTAAATGGAATTGCGCATTTTTTTGGAGCAAGGGAACAGGGTTTACAAACATTATTACTGAACCTACTTTTGCAACTCTGCTATTGTTGCAACTTTATCAATAGGCAACTTCACGTAGCAGCACTTGTCATTGACAATGGTGATCAATAAAACTTTGTACATAACTGCAGTATGTATAACTCAAAAAGTATTTAGAAAGTACACAAACCCCAGTGAAAGGAATGGTGACAATGGTGTAATAGCTGTGCTCAAGGTCAACTCCAAATGAGGGTATAGGCTCTGCCACTGATTTTTTAAACCATGTATGAAATTAACATTTTATTACTATATTTGAAAAGTCGCCAATAAGATACTAAAATTTCTGGTGGAATCCAGACCCTCTTTTAGAGTCAACTTTGAGCACATAGCTTTCACCCCGTTCCTTTCACTGGAGCTGGTTCACGTCCTAAATAATGGTGAACTAAAAATTACGGTATAAATATTTAGCTTTTTGTGGTAGGTAATTTTTGATTTGAAATTTCTCGAAGTTGCTTACGTTCTTTTGCATGAAAAAAATTTACCACGAATTAATGATTTGGTAAGTAAAAACATTATTTTATGATATAAAAAGTATGTCAGTTATGTAAAAATAAACTATTTCATTATCACCAGCAGTCATGAAAACTGCACCGTCTTGGGCAACACTCGATAGCAAGGTTCGAACCATAAAACGCCTCCAAGTTCTGTGACTTTTTTGGACGACCATGCGAGTCTTCGCGAAAAGATACGCTTTGAGAAGCGACAATAGTAAAAAAGGTATAAAAACAATTATAATTTTCATTTATGTGACTTAATCCGTCGTAAAATATTTCTAACAAAAACAATTAATATCGATGTTGTTGATGCAATATGTGTAAAAATGTAACTTTTTTTTTTTGGTCACCCGTAGCTATGTATAAGTCGAGCTCTATGTCCATAACTTTTGAAAACTACACATTTTGCTTATTAGCTTGACAAAAAAAAAAAAACACAAAAAAAAAAAACTAGTTTCACATATTGCTCACATCAACAACATTGATATACATATACGTGTACATAAACATTGTAAAACAACTTTTACTGCGGAAGTTGCAATGTACATAATTGAAAGTGTGAATGCTTTTCTTTTTAAGTAATATTTTGCTAAAAATTTAAACTATATAGCTTAAATGAAAAGCAGAGCTGTATTGTAGAGATGTTTATTCATAATTGCAAGCTCATTTGACGTGGGCGAGATATATATAACTGCAGATATACTCACGGAGTGAAAAAGAGTATACCTGCTTAAGCTATTTTCAGTATACAAATATGAGTGAAATCTACAGTATGTATCGTAATGGTCTGCTTCAAATTGCCAGTACATAAAACTGGCAAATAAGTACATGTAGTGGCACTTTGACGCAGGACATTGCAATACGTACTAAAAATTTGTCATATAATTATTGTAGAAATAGCTTGGTTGGTTAATTACATTTTTATTTTTATTGTCACTATTATTTTCTTGTGCATTTTTTGCTTTCCCCGCTTTCTTTGTAGGCTCTAAAATTTGCTACTGTTTATTTATGGAACATAGTACGAAAAAAAAAAAAAAAAAAAAGAGTAATTAACAAACTCAGAGCCCAAAAATACTAGCAAAATGCTAGCAGCAACTTTGTGTTCTAATATTGATTTTTATGGGGAAATAACACAGCTATAACTTGAGTTATCTGTATTTCTCAGAGCTGAAATTATACTGATGTAGGCTAAGCCTCAAATAAACTTTTGTTTTCCTGGATTTCAAGCCATGTTGCAAGAAAAAATAATTTGTAGACCAATTGCTTTTAAATCCATTAAAAAAAAAAAAAAAAAAAAAAAAAAAAAAAAAAAAAAAAACTTTGAGGCTCAGTAAGCTACAGTAAAAATTTCAGCTCTGAGAAATAATTTTAACTGCAGTTATAGCAGCTTCATTGCCCCATAAGAGCGCATGTTAAATGTAGACAGGAACACAAAGTCGTCTGCTAGCACTTTGTTAGTATTGTTGAGATGTCTGTTTGTTTATTTTATCCATGACCTACTTTTGTAATATCAGCTTTTATTGTTGCTTACAGAGATATTAAAAGATAAACTGTGGCAATATTTTAGGTCTAAAATTTGCTCTAATTTGGAAGGGTGATATAATGTAAAGAGAAAAGAGAAAAAATAATAAAAGGGGGAAGACATTAAAATAGAGTGGAGTACAGAAACAATGGTAATTTGGTAGTAGTGATTGGTAGAGGATTGGTTTGAGCGGGTGTGTGTCAGCGTATATAAATATTAAAGCCAGCTAGGTTGGTATACATACACTGCCTTCCTGGACTAATAAAACATTGGATTGCTAATCCACACTATCGTAAATAATTATTTAATGTAAGCCAGAAGGTGATATGTTTCAGGAAACTTCTATAATTCATATCTTTCTATAAACCAACTAATAATTATTAACACACAGTGTGAACAAGCATGCAAACCAATATGTTTTACAGTCCAGGAAGGCAGTGTAGACCAACCTTGCCTATACATTAAGATACATGCACATTAAAACCAACACTATGCCAATAATATCCCTACTCCCATGCAATCTATATTATTCCTTTGCTCCACTTCCTTTTAATTCTTTTCATCTCTCTCTCTCTCTCTCTCTCTCTCTCTCTCTCTCTCTCTCTCTCTCTCTCTCTCTCTCTCTCTCTCTCTCTCTCTCTCGTTTCACCTCTTCCACATTTTCCTTCCCCCCTTCATCTCTTAAATTTGCTATAATAATACAAAATAGGATAGAACTATATTAGCAGGGTCTTACGATAGTAGAAGTTCACTGGATAGGTCAAAGGCTCACAAGGCACAGTTTTTTGTCATAAAAATTTTTATTTTATAACAGAGCTTTGGTCATAGATTAGTATGACATTATATCAATCAAAGAAAGATATTTACTCTAGCAAATCATAGTACCGTACACCGTACAAGACTACATGCTCTCTATGAGTGATGTGCTCATGTAAAGTCTCTTCTTTGTTGATGCGTTGTCATTATATAATATGTAACAAAAGGCAAAAGCTCTGTTATAAACATTTTTATATGAAAACACTGCCACTTAAGACCTTCTCCTTACAACCTTCTGCTGTGGTAATAAAGACCTCTGACTGGATTTTTTTTTCTTTACTGTGTTGAAAACCAAGTTTTTTTTTTTCCCCTCAATCATTAAAATTAATGCAGATAATTAAGTCATTAAATAAAGAACAAAATAATCAATTTGACACTTTGTAAAATTTGAGTGTGTAATGCTCAATGTCTGCCGTATTGTGATAAGGCAATGAAGCGAGAAGCACTCAAGTTGACATTATTTCTTGAAAATGGATTATTATCACAGGTTCTCCATCCTGTGTGTGAAGGTTTTGACGCTGCTTCGGACAACCTCGTGATAAATATAAACGTGTTAGATCTTGTTGATGGCTGAGCTGATAGGTCCCGACAGCTCTCAGGTGCTATCCTAAAGCATCCCAAGGTGATATCAGGCTTCATCTATGGCTTACGTCTATAGTTATTATTTGCCTGGCTTAATGTTGACTTAAATATAATACATATTCATAAGTCAAAAAGCCAGGCAAATAATAACTATAGACGTAAGCCATAGATGAAGCCTGATATCACCTTGGGATGCTTTAGGATAGCACCCGAGAGCTGTCGGGACTCGGAACCTATCAACTCAGCCATCAACAAGATCTAACACGTTTATATTTATCACGAGGTTGTCCGAAGCAGCGTCAAAACCTTCACACACAGGATGGAGAACCTGTGATAATAATCCATTTTCAAGAAATAATGTCAACTTGAGTGCTGCTCGCTTCATTGCTTTATCACAATACGGCAGACATTGAGAGCATTACGTACTCAGATTTTACAAAGTGTCAATTTTTTTTATTTTTTCTTTATTTAATGACTTAATTATATCTGCATTAATTTTAATGATTGAGGTAAAAAAAAAAAAAAAAAAAAAGGTTTTATCAATACAGTAAAGAAAAAAAAATACAGTTAGGGCTTTACCACAGCAGAAGGCTGTATGGAGAAGGTCTTTGGTGGCTGTGTTTTCATATAACAATGTTTATAACAGAGCTTTTGCCTTTTGTTACATATTAATGACAACGCATTAACAAAGAAGAGACTTTACATGAGCACATCACTCATAGAAAGCACGTAGTCTTGTACGGTGTACAATACTCTGATATTTGCTCCAAAGTAAATCTCTTTCTTTGATTGATAATGTCTTACTAATTTCTGACCAAAGCTCTGTTATAAAATGACTTTTTTTTATAACAAAAAACTGTGCCTTGCGAGACTTTGACCTCTCCAGTGAACTTCTACTGTAGTAAGACCCTGCTAATAGTTCTATCCTAGTCTGTATTATTTTTTTTGTGTATATATGGAAAATTTAAGAGAGGAGGGGGGGGGAAGGAAAACGTGGAAGAGGTGAAAGAAGAGAGAGAGAGAGAGAGAGAGAGAGAGAGAAGAGAGAGAGATGAATAAGAATTAAAAGGAAGTGGAGCGAAGGAATAATATAGATTTCATGGGACTAAAGGTATAATTGGTAGTTTTAGTTTTAAATGTGCATGCATCTTAATGTATAGGCCAGGTTGGTCTATACTCTGTCTTCCTGGACTGTAAAACATATTGGTTTGCATGCTTGTTCACACTGTGTTAAAGGCGTAGAACACCTTGAAAAAAAAAGTTGCATAATATCCCAACAAACCTGAAAATCAACGTTGATTTGGCCGGAGTCATTGATTTCTAATTTATTTCCCATTCACAAAATGCCGCTGCCGGTCATTGACGTCACAGCTCGCCCAGTTTGCTAGCGCGTGGACCAGGCGAGCTGTGACGTCAGTGACCGGCAGCGGCATTTTGTGAATGGAAAATAAATTAGAAATCAATGACTTTGGCCAAATCATAGTTGATTTTCAGGTTTGTTAGGATACTATGCAACTTTTTTTGTTCAAGGTGATCTACACCTTTAGGAGGAATTACTCTAAAATTTGTTAGTTTGTTTTCCATATCTCTGTAATTAAGCAGATAGTAGATGGTGCAAAACTGTGTTCAGTGATAAAATAAACAAACTCACAGTTCAACAATACTAACAATGCTAGCACACGCCTTTGTGACTCGTCTCAATTTAACATGCTTTCTTATGGGCCAATGAAGCTGCTATAACTTGAGTTAAAATTATTTCTCAGAGCTGACATTTTTTCTGTACCTTATAATGTGCCTCAAAGCTTTTGTTTTTCTGTATTTCAAGCATATATTTACAAATTACTTTTTCTTCCAATTGTTTTGGAATCCAGGAAAACAAAAGCTTAGAGGCTTACGTTAGTAAGCTCTACAATAAAAGTTTCAGTTCTGAGAAATAATTTTAACTGCAGTTATAGCTGCATCATTGCCCCATAAGAAAGCATGTTAAATGTAGACAGGAACACAAAGTTGCTCCCTAGCATTTTGCTAGTTTTGGGCTCCGAGTTTGTTAATTTTCTTGCTATTGTACAAGAAATGTAATATAAATCTTATATAATTACTTTTACATTTTAAAATATTTCTGACACAGCGTTATTATTATTATTTTATTATTAGGTGTTTTTCAGCAAAAATTTTAACAGGCAGGAAATTGAACCCTTAAAGAGGAAGTTCAGTGGTTACTGCATATAGCTTCTTCAATGTTAGATATAGTGAGCAGAACTGTCTAATCACTCTTAAGTGAAAACCCAAAGCCCTTCAGTAGTCCCGCAAACTTGTGATCATTTTGTGAGATATATGCAACTCTTCCCGTACCTTGTACGTCATAGCTACGGCTTTACTATAGGGTCTATGCATTCATGTTAAAGTCGACGCCACACACTAGCAATAGCGTGGGTGGCATAGGATAATAAATCATTTTGCTAGCTTAAAAACACAACGCAATATTTTTGAGAGCATTGATGTTGTAAATATGTTAGATTAATGTCTCAAAGTATGTGAGAAAAAAAAAGAAAAAAAGATTTCCCAAAGAAAATTGGCTTAGATGAACTTTGATGCATGCTGAGCAATATTATTCACTACTCCAGTATGGCCTGCAAGCTCCAAGTGCATTAAACATGACGTCATCCGCATACACCCTACAGAAAATGTTATAGCGAGTTGCATATCTCAAGGATAATCACGTTGAAGGGGCTACCACAGGGGGGAATCACAATTAAGCAGCTGTGACGTCACTCGTTCCGGAAAATGCAATGTTAACCTTATGGGCAAAACGATTCACATGACGTCACAACGCCTTATGAGCCCCCCCCCCTCCCCTGGGGCTACCATATGGGGCCAATGAAGAACTTCGTGTCATGATATGTGAGCTTTTATGGAGTTTTTCTTATTATCTAACATTGAAGAAGCCATGTTGCAACCCCTGAATTTACTCTTTAACCATATATGGCCCGAAGCATTTCTTTTTTTTCTTTTTTTTAATTTTTTTTTTAATTTGTGTTTTTTAACGCCTGGTAATAGTTTCGTAATAAAAGTATGCCTCCAAAGTCGAAACTTTTCCTTAGCTGTTCGAAGACTAGCCCGACGACCATAAGCATTGGCCCCTCTCCCTCTACTGAAGCTGTCCCTATCTCCCCTTCCTTATATATATGTTTATTTATTTTTATGATATTTCTATTTATTTAATTAATTTTATTTATTTACTTTTAATAAATAATTTATTTGACAATAAGAAAATTAAATAGAGGAGAAAATTAAATAGCAAAAAAAAAAAAAAAAAACGTTTTACTTACTTTTTGTTGTTGTCACTTTTGGCACTGAATTGTCTTCGCGGTGTTTAATAGAGATATGTTGAACCTCCGAAGAGGGTGGACACCGTTAGGTTTCTCTCTATTAAACACCGCGAGCAGTCCTATAGCTCAACTGGTGTTCACATGATCCTTCGATCACACGTCCTAGCTGTCCGGCTGTGAACAAACACACAGTATATATAGCACACAGTGAATAAAAATCAAACTATCATGAAAGGAAAAAAAAAATGTACTACGTACAGCAGTCAAAAAATATAATATAATATATATAAAAATATATAATAATAATATTATATTATAATAATATTATAATATATATAATATAAAGATAAGAAGAAAAAAAACCCAAATAAAAGTGTGAACGCCAATAAAATATATAAGCAAACGAGTTCTTTTCTTCTTTTTTCCTCGTCACCAAACGTAATACTTTTAATTACAAATTTTATACTTAAAACGGCTTAAAAATTAAAAAAACTAATACACATATCCTCATCATATACAAATTAATATTAATTAAGTGCAAAATATTAGTATTTACCTTTCCATTTTACGCATTTTAATTTCACACTGATTCACACAAATAAGAAAAAAATGACCAGTTTTCGATATGCCGGCTTTTTCTAACAACGATGATTGGTTTAACATTAATATTCCCCCTGCCTGTTTTTGAACTGTTCGAAAATCATGATTTATGTTTTTAAAATGACAATCAGCTATGCGCAGCTATCGCAGCTACCGCAGCTACGGTTGTTTAAATGTACTGCGCCTTTTTTAAGTAAAAAAAAAATAGTTTTTTAACACACTTTTACGCATTTCGTAGGTCATTTGTTTTCGCCAGCAGTTTAAAAAAACATGGCGTCATTAGAAGACAGGTCAATCTGGAAAGATTCCGAGGTAAATATAATTTTAAGTAGTATTAAGTTAATTTTTACTGCGTTTTTATGTATATTTCAATTTTTCAAAACTTCTGCTACGTAATTTTTGTAAAGCTTTGGCCTCCATATGTGAAAATGTGAGAATATAGAAGAAAGTAAATACTGGTGTGTGAATGACATGGGACTTTTGTAGTGACAAGAATTTGGCTCATTTTTAAAATATTCATATTTTATTAGAAGTCTTCAAAGTAACCAACTGTTAATATAAATAAGGATACATTTAAGTAATATGTAATGGCCGTAGAGTAGTGAAATACGTATGTACATACTTAGAGTTTACAGTAAAAATAAATAACTTCTGTTTGACGAATGACTTCGCGAGATTCATATTTTCCGAAATTAATTTCTTAAACATAATACACTTTACATATTTATATATACATATACACACACATAATGATCCGTGATTGTTCAAACATTGTACATATGTATATCGCATACATATGTACATACTTACACTAAAACATTCCTTAATTACTGTAAAATGGAAGCCAAAATTTAAATTTACATACTGTTCAAGTTTCAAAAAAGAAATAAAAATAGTGTCATTCCTAAGGTCAGAAATCATATTTAGACAACTTTCACCTTTTTTAAACAGCAAAATCTAGTAATTTAACATGTTAAAAGTCCATACAGAGCGTGTTTTTGTGAAAACTGCTGCACTGAGGTCAGAAATATTTAATATTCTACGCATGACCACTGACATAGGCCTTACTCACTCACTAGTGTTATTGTGATGTTAGGAGTGCCTGGGTGAGGCATGGCCACTGACATTGGCCTTACACATTAAGTATCATTCACATGGAGCAAAAATTCTACGTCCGTCGACGGACGTCAACGGGTAAACAAAGTTGAAAAAGTATTGTTGCAACATGTTTATAATGTAAAAAAGCGAACCCTTTCACATGGTTTTAAAACTGACGGATACCGACAGATACTGACGGGCAAAGCTGGCAACACCCAGCTTTTCTACCCGTCGCTATCCGTCAAAATGACGGGTACTGACGGGTGCATGTGAACGATTGCATTTGTTTACAAAAGCGCAGCTCCATCCGTCAGTATCCGTCAGTTTTCCCGCGCATGCGCAGTAATGCGAATTTTTTTCTCATGTGAAACAAACAAATTCGCGTAACCGTCAGTTTCCGTCAATACCCGTCGACGGACGTCTACGGACGTTAAGTTTTTACCACGTGAACAATACTTAAATGTTATTGTGGCCTTAGCAGTGCTTGGGTGAGGCATGGCCACTGACATAGGCCTTACACATTAATGTTATTGTGTTGTTAGGAGTGCCTAGGTGAGGAGGTGCTGCGCATGGCCACAGACGAGGTGATTGGTCGCACCAGACTGCTGGACAATGAGATCAAGATCATGAAGAGTGAGGTCATGAGGATCTCCCACGAGCTGCAGGCGCAGAACGACAAGATCAAGGACAATGCAGAGAAGATCAAAGTGAACAAGACGCTGCCGTACCTTGTGTCCAACGTCATTGAGGTACATTTGATGTTAAATTTAAGCTGGCTGTGAGTGTACAGACATACTGTGTACACTGTACACACTGTGTACAGTGTTCAGACAGACTCTATTAGGAAAAGTTTATTCTATTGCCTTTACTCTGAAGGCAATATAATAAACTTTTCTTTGACAAAATGTGTACAGTACCTACCTACCAGTACGTTACAATATGCATGCACTATGCATAACAAAGACAAATGTTTGTTGTAGTTGCTGGACGTAGACCCCCAGGACATGGGGGAGGAGGACGGCTCTGTGGTGGACTTAGACGCTCAACGTAAAGGCAAGTGTGCCGTCATCAAGACCTCCACCAGACAGGCAAGTCAAGTCCTCACTGACAGGAGACGTAGCTTGAATGACTGATTGAATTTCATTGTCTTTGCAGACATACTTCCTGCCAGTGATAGGCCTGGTGGACGCAGAGAAACTGAAGCCAGGGGACTTAGTGGGCATCAATAAAGACTCGTACCTCATCTTAGAGACGTTGCCTGCCGAGTACGATGCCAGAGTCAAGGCCATGGAGGTGGACGAGAGACCCACGGAGCAGTATTCGGATATTGGAGGTCTGGACAAGCAGATTCAAGAGGTCAGTACAGCTGCTAACATCAGGTCTATTGTGTGGCTGCTTTTGTGTGTGACACTGCAAGAGGTAGCTACGTACAGTACAGCAGCTAACATAGGCAGTAGTTGAAACACAGCAGGCCTATTGTGTGCCTGCTTTAACAGGTTTCACACATACAAAAAAAAACTGATTTTTGCATGTTTTTATACATACATACATACATACATATCATGACGCTATAAATCCCTTTCGGGGTAAGCCAACAACACAGATGTTTTATCCTGACCCAGTGATAGACCTCCACAACTTCCTATCCTGACATACTTCACTTGCTTCCGCCAGTCTCATACCTTGTTTCTCATACCTTGTTTCATGTTTTTATAACATGATTAATATTTCATTTATTTCTATAAGTGTTTTCATTAGTTGTAAAAATCAGATTACATTACATTGTGTTGACATAGTTCTACTTGCCCTATGCTGTGCAACCTAACTGAGTGTTTGATTGATTGACAGCTGATTGAGGCTGTGGTGCTGCCCATGACTCACAAGGAACGTTTCGAGAACCTCGGCATACAGCCCCCCAAGGGAGTCTTGCTGTACGGACCTCCTGGCACAGGTTAGTCTTGCACTTTAGACTTGGCAGTGATTTCCTTATATAATCTGACCAACCAACTAAAGTGCAGCTACAAAAATGTAGTTTTAACATACAGCCATGGTAGCAAGCCAAGAGAGCTAATATAGGCTGAGCAGCAGTATATAGTGGTCAGATATAGTCTGACCAGTGCTGGTACAAAAATGTAGTTTTAACATACAGCCATGGTAGCAACCCAAGAGACTAATATAGGCTGACCAGCAGTATATAGTGGTCAGATATAGTCTGACCAGTGCTGGTACAAAAATGTTAAAGCACGGGACAGCGGTCAATTTCTTATCCTATCCAACTAAAATCGCTAAGAAATTGACCGTTGTCCTGTGCTAGCCATGGTAGCAAACCAAGAGAGCTAACACATCTTCATCTTTTCTTCTTCTGCATTTCTTGGTAGAAATTAACAATGACATGCTTTCGACTTTTAATCCTAATAAGTTTCTGCAAGAATTTAGTCTTTAAATTTCATATTTTTCAAATTTTTAAAACAACCTCTTTGTCTAATTTTTATACATTGATGGCTAGTGACACCGCGCCAAACTATACTTTTTGAATGTGACAGCTAGGTATCAAAGATAACTTATTGTTAAAAACCATGGCTTGCAAGCTACCTGCTTGAGTGAGATGATCTACACATAATTATATTTTGTCTAGCCTCCTCTACTCTATTCCTCTTTCAGGGTATTGTCAATCAAAATGACAGATCTTTTAGTTTTTTGGTCACACTATAATATGCTTTCTACAGGTGAAGTTTTGAAAATTCAACCACCTTTTTTTATGTCCCAAATTTCATCCTATGCATTGAGGAGCTCTAAAAAGTATACCGGTACTTTAAAGGCGTAGAACACCTTGAACAAAAAAGTTGTGTAATATCCTAACAAACCTAAAAATCAACATTGATTTGGCCGGAGTCATTGATTTCTAAATTATTTTCCATTCACAAAATGACACTGGCGGTCACTGACGTCACAGCTCGCCCGGTTTACTGGCGGGTAAACCTGGCAAGCTGTGATGTCAGTGACTGCCAGAGGCATTTTGTGAATGGAAAATAATTTAGAAATCAACGATTACGGCCAAATCATCGTTGATTTTCAGGTTTGTTAGGATATGACACAACTTTTTTTGTTCAAAGTGTTCTGCTTTTAAGTGATCCAATTTTTACGAATTTTTTTTAAACTGTAACCATAGAAGGTTTTTATTTTATTTATTTATTTATTACTTTTTTTTTTTTTTTTTAATATTTAAAAATGCTTACAAGTTTGAAGCCATTAAGTTTTCATTGTAAAAAGTAAGTTACGGTGCTTAAAATTGATTTCAGTACAAATAGATTGATTTATAAGTTGAGCATCATAGAAAAAGTGAGGACTCAATGAAAAAGTTGCCTCATGCAAAGCATCATTGTAAAAAAATAAAATAATGGAAACTGAGGAAAATAATTGTGCCAGGTGATAACAACTATAGTAGACTTTTCATAAAACTAAAGAAGAAAAAAAAAGGGTTTTTACTTGTAACTTCAAAAGGTTTCAATTTTGATATCCAATTTTGGTTGATTTCTTGTCTCTCTCTCTCTCTCTCTCTCTCTCTCTCTCTCTCTCTCTCTCTCTCTCTCTCTCTCTCTCTCTCTCTCTCTCTCTTTCCCCTGGTATATCTATGTTAGGCTGGCTAACAAATGATGTTTCAAATTTAAATATGAATTGCATATAGCCAATGATGGACATCGTGAAATATGTACAGTCACTTTGCTTCATAACTGCCAAATAGGAGTGGGCGTAACCAGAGTTAAAAACTTGTGACGTAAACTCTCGCTGTTATGCCGCGCGGGAATATTGCGCTTTCTTTGAACTGTCTTAAATACAGACATAGAAACTATATTATTTGAGAGACTTTATGTGTTTATAAAGCTGTAAATAATTGCGATTTATTATAAAATTATTATATTAACTATATACATTAGCTATATATATTTTCCATTCCTGATTTAAAGACGTCTCAACTAAAACTCAAGTTATTCCCGCGCGAGCTAACTAGCGAGGGCTTACGTCACAAGTTTTTACTTCGGTCACGCGGAGTTTATCGTGGCAGTAATGGCCCAAAGTGACTGTACACATTTTACCTAATTACTGATGTTATCACAGGCAAGACGTTGCTGGCTAGAGCATGTGCTGCACAGACCAAGTCCACATTCCTGAAGCTAGCTGGCCCTCAATTGGTCCAGATGTTCATTGGTGACGGAGCCAAGCTGGTGAGAGATGCCTTTGCCCTGGCCAAGGAGAAGGCGCCGGCGATCATCTTCATTGACGAGCTAGACGCCATTGGTGAGTGCTTGACCTCCTAGCAAAAATTCATATTCAAAATCTGTTTATTTCCAGTCTCCTACAATCAACATGCAATAGCAATCACATTTGCTTAGGTTGCATACTAGGTTACATACTAAAAATATAAAATTCAAACTTACAATTTAACATACATTAAATGTCAGAGAAGTAGTTAGCGTGTCCTATGTTACTGACATGATATAATTAAGACGGTATGGTAGCCGCAATGCTATAGCTAACGCATAGGGGGAGCTTTGATGGCTGACTGTCGGGTTTGCTCGCTCTCGCCAGCTCCTCGCTCGCTTCCCCTTTCGATCGGATTTTAAAATTTAACATGGGAAATTTTCGTTTTTGTTTTTTGTATTTTTTCGTAATGAAATGTTAACATTCATTTTTTCAGAACTTTATCATAATATGTTTCCGGTTATTTTGCATATAATTTTATTGCGAAATTCACATTATTAACAAAGTTACATTAAATGCATATCAAAAGATCCAGATAATTATGCTGATTAATTTCATGAATTTTTATTGTTAACATTTCATGCGTTCAGAAGTTATTGCAGTTTTTGTGCGTTTTCCCTACGCTTATACATAGGCGCTCGATCGAAATGGGAGAGAGGGAAATTTCATTTGGCTGACACGACACGGCGTTATCGCAGATACAGAGCCCTGAGCTTGACTACCGCCATAGTTATATATATCATGGTTACTATTGTATTTGTAACATGACTGACCGATGTGCAGGTACCAAGAGATTTGACTCAGCTAGAGAAGGCCGGAGACAGAGAAGTACAGAGAACAATGTTGGAGCTGCTCAACCAACTGGACGGCTTCAGTTCTACCTCCGACATCAAGGTATAGACAATCCATTACTTAAAGGGCAACTGGACTGGGATTGGTGTTGCAAAAAAAAAAAAAAAAAAAAAAAAAAAAAAAAAACTGTAAAAAAAAAAAAATAATAATAAATTTGCTGAGATGGTAGCATGATACATACACTTATTACCGGTATGTCACTTTTGCAGCCTCATAAACTAGGGTTAAAAAAATTGTTAAGTAGACAACTTTAGCAACTCATGATGTCATCACTTTCAGGTGTACAGTTTCGGTCAAATGATTGGTTACCATTTAAACTCAATATTTTTTACCACGTTAAATTTTGCAACCTTGTTTATGACATAGAGTAATATATAATCTCTTTGGTTTATGAATATTCATTGAACTCTATATATTGTAATAGTTGACATAGACACCACAAGAAGTCACCTGTGATGCACTCGGGTATATAGACAATCCGGCTGGTAAATATTTTGCTTCATCGTCCAAGAATTCCATAACAACAAGCACACAAAATAATGTAAGACGAAAAATAAAATTGTTACTATACTAACAAGTAAGTCTTGTGAGCATAATAAGAAAAAATCATAGTTATATTTTTATTTTAGCTGATGAAGGCACCTGTAAACGACACCTATATGTAGAAAAAATATATTTTTTGATTTTATTTACTCTAACTTGAATATCTTGAGTTACCGTCAACAAAATGCCTGCTGCATATCGCAAGCACACTGGTAATCACATGCTAGAAACATGCATCTTTATTCAAAAAGAGAGAAAAAAAGGAAGAAAACATAAATAAATAAAGAAGAAGAAATACATTATTCCAAATAATTTTTAATAAAACCTTTTCCCGTTTTTTATAATAAAAATTAAACGAGAGCTATATTTTTTTCATCATATATGTCAATATGGTTTGTAATGACAGCAATTTGGTAAGAAAATAGTTAGTTCGAAACTTATTATCAAACAAATACTTGAAAGCATTTCTTAGAAGCAAGAGAGAGAGAGAGAGAGAGAGAGAGAGAGAGAATGAGCAAGCAAGCAAGCAAAATATTTACCAGACGGATTGTCTACCTGAGTGCATCACAGGTGACTTCTTGTGGTGTCTATGTCAACTATTACAATATATAGAGTTCAATGAATAATCATAAACCAAAGAGATTATATATATTATACTCTACGTCATAAACAAGGTTGCAAAATTTAACGCGGTAAAAAATATTGAGTTTAAATGGTAACAAATCAGTTGACCGAAACTGTACAATAGAAATTGTAGAACAGGTTGTTGTTAAAAGTTTTCTTCCCAGTTTGTGAGGCTTCACAAGTCTTGAGGGATAAAATTTGAGTTTGTATAGTTGTCATCTTGGCATTTATCATATATAATTATATTTTTTTCTTTTCTTTTATCCTTGTGTGACCTCCAGTTTGCATCATGTGGTGCACACTTGGTGCTCACCTGGTGCTCATATGTTAATAGGTGATTGCCGCCACTAACCGCGTGGACATTCTCGACCCTGCGTTGCTGCGCTCAGGTTGCCTGGACAGGAAGATTGAGTTCCCCCACCCCAATGAAGAGGCAAGAGCTCGCATCATGCAGATCCACTCTCGTAAGATGAACATCAGCCCAGACGTTAACTTTGAGGAGCTGTCCAGGTCTACAGACGACTTCAATGGCGCCCAGTGCAAAGCTGTGTGTGTGGAGGCGGTAAGTAATAATGTGTCCAGAGTATTGTTTAAGTGTTAGTCAGCAATAGTGATCCTCATGTTATTATTAAACCTCCTGAAAACGTGATGTCAAAATTTTCATTATTAACGCCCTGAGAGCAAAAGCCATTTAGCGACCAAGAACCTATGTCACAGCTACAACTTGCTCTCACGCTAGTTTGACACGAGCTTTTCTTATTTTTGCTCTAGCTACTTGACATAATATTTACATACATACATACATATCATGACGCTATAATCCCTTTTGGGGTAAGCCAACAACAAAGAAGTTTTATCCTGACCCAGTGATAGACCTCCACAACTTCCTATCCTGACATACTTCACTTGCTTCCTCCAGTCTCATACCTTTGTTTCATACATTTCCTTTTGCATTTCATACTGCGTAATTCTTATTTTTCAAACATCTTCCAGCCACCTCAGACCATGATGTTTTAGGCAAGCTGCCTCTATCTCTCCTGCCAACCACTCTTTTCAATGAAATACATGTTTAGCTATTCTTTCATCATTGATTTTTACGTTTATAAAATATTTATACGGCTACAGTGTACTAAAATAATTTATACAAAGATAAGCGTAACTCCAGCGGGTGTAAGTTGTACTTGTGACATAGGTTCAAGGTCGCTGTGACGGCTTTTGCTCTCAGCACATTAATAATTAAAAATTTGAGATTGCATTTTCTGGAGGTTTACTAACGCAGTGATCACTATTAAGGATTAACCTCAGACCTAGCAAAAGCAAAATATCTCAAAATTGGTTCCATAACTTTTTTTTAAAACTTTAAGGGGTTTAAAAAATGTCATGATCTACAAGCTCCAGTTAACAGAATATTCAAACAATATTTGTGACTCGAGATAATTAGGATTAAAATTTGCATATAATTAGCATTGTGTTTTTGTTTTTTCAATTTTAAAAAATTTTGGTTCGATAACTTTTTTTGAAACTTTCTGACGTTATAAATATGTCCAAGCTCTATCGATTACTTTTTGTTTTATATTTCAAAATTATTTCTTAGTGTGTTTGTGAGAAAACTACTGCACTGAGGTCACAAATATTTAAATGTAGAATACTAGACATACTTTTACTTGTTTTAAGACAGTAAAATGTACTATAATTTAACATTGTAGAAGCTTCTTGTTAGTGTGTTTGTGAGAAAACTACTGCACTGAGGTCACAAATATTTAAATGTGGAATACTAGACATACTTTTACGTGTTTTAAGACAGTAAAATGTACTAATTTAACATTGTAGAAGCCTCTTGTTAGTGTGTTTGTGAGAAAACTACTGCACTGAGGTCACAAATATTTAAATATGGAATACTAGACATACTTTTACGTGTTTTAAGACAGTAAAATGTACTAATTTAACATTGTAGAAGCCTCTTGTTAGTGTGTTTGTGAGAAAACTACTGCACTGAGGTCACAAATATTTAAATGTGGAATACTAGACATACTTTT
This sequence comes from Ecdyonurus torrentis, assembly GCA_949318235.1. Lineage (NCBI taxonomy): Eukaryota > Metazoa > Arthropoda > Insecta > Ephemeroptera > Heptageniidae > Ecdyonurus > Ecdyonurus torrentis. The sequence goes on from OX439135.1 coordinate 55,451, forward strand.
ACGTGTTTTAAGACACTAAAATGTACTAATTTAACATTGTAGAAGCCTCTTGTTAGTGTGTTTGTGAGAAAACTACTGCACTGAGGTCACAAATATTTAAATGTGGAATACTAGACATACTTTTACGTGTTTTAAGACAGTAAAATGTACTAATTTAACATTGTAGAAGCCTCTTGTTAGTGTGTTTGTGAGAAAACTACTGCACTGAGGTCACAAATATTTAAATGTGGAATACTAGACATACTTTTACGTGTTTTAAGACAGTAAAATGTACTAATTTAACATTGTAGAAGCCTCTTGTTAGTGTGTTTGTGAGAAAACTACTGCACTGAGGTCACAAATATTTAAATGTGGAATACTAGACATACTTTTACGTGTTTTAAGACAGTAAAATGTACTAATTTAACATTGTAGAAGCCTCTTGTTAGTGTGTTTGTGAGAAAACTACTGCACTGAGGTCACAAATATTTAAATGTGGAATACTAGACATACTTTTACGTGTTTTAAGACAGTAAAATGTACTAATTTAACATTGTAGAAGCCTCTTGTTAGTGTGTTTGTGAGAAAACTACTGCACTGAGGTCACAAATATTTAAATGTGGAATACTAGACATACTTTTACGTGTTTTAAGACACTAAAATGTACTAATTTAACATTGTAGAAGCCTCTTGTTAGTGTGTTTGTGAGAAAACTACTGCACTGAGGTCACAAATATTTAAATGTGAAATACTAGACATACTTTTACGTGTTTTAAGACAATAAAATGTACTAATTTAACATTGTAGAAGCCTCTTGTTAGTGTGTTTGTGAGAAAACTACTGCACTGAGGTCACAAATATTTAAATGTGGAATACTAGACATACTTTTACGTGTTTTAAGACAGTAAAATGTACTAATTTAACATTGTAGAAGCCTCTTGTTAGTGTGTTTGTGAGAAAACTACTGCACTGAGGTCACAAATATTTAAATGTGGAATACTAGACATACTTTTACGTGTTTTAAGACACTAAAATGTACTAATTTAACATTGTAGAAGCCTCTTGTTAGTGTGTTTGTGAGAAAACTACTGCACTGAGGTCACAAATATTTAAATGTGAAATACTAGACATACTTTTACGTGTTTTAAGACAATAAAATGTACTAATTTAACATTGTAGAAGCCTCTTGTTAGTGTGTTTGTGAGAAAACTACTGCACTGAGGTCACAAATATTTAAATGTTACTTTCAGGTTGCAGTATCGACCCCTGGTGGTGCTCGTGGTGAACATGGAGGGTGACCCCAGAAGTTTGAAGGTCAGGGATAATGTCCTCAAGCTTGGAGGTCATGTGGTGACCTCTTGGTCGTCCAAGGTCACGCATGTTACTATGCCATCAATCAAGATGACGGTCAAGGTGGGTGGTTCAATTTAGCAAGTTAACATTAACTTGTATACTACTAATGAATGTAATCAATATTGATTGATGTTAGCAGCTTCAGTAGCCAGTTCAATGTAATCAGCTCGTCACCAGGATTAATTCAAAAATACAAGAAAAAGGAAAGAAAGAAAAACTGGCAAAAAACGAAAAAAAAAAAAAAAAAAAAAAAAAAAGCAAAATTTATATCATATTGATTAAATTTACTCAGTGGAATTTCATCTCATTCTTTGTTTTCTCTCTCTCTGTTTTTCTTTTCTTTTCTTTTCTTTTTTTTTTTTATTTATTATTTTTTTTTTTTATTTTTTTTTTTGCTGACTTGGCCCACGGTGGCCCACTTTTGCCACGGCCCATCGAGAAATCCTTGAAATCTCGGCGCCCAATCCGTCCATGCATTACGGCCTAGTGTAACCATGCATTATTTACCTTTGGAAAAACACAAAAGCTGTAACGTTTTTTATTTCATCTTATCACCGTACTTCAGAGAGAGAGAGAGAGAGAGAGAGAGAATGCAAATAAACTGTACATGAAAATTTAACCCAACCCCTTTATGGAAAGCAATCTTTCACAAAATAAATAAATAAATAGACTAATAAGCTCATAAATAGAAATAATAATAAATAAATAAACAAACAAATAAATGAATAAATAAATAAACGAATAAACTCATAAATAAGAATAATAAATAAATAAAGTAATGCAAAGAGTGCACGGTTTATGCTTATAATATTTACTTTGAAAGCACCGAGCGTTTCGTAAGATTAGTTCCAGTGGATGCTCACTTCCCAAAAAGGACGTTACACGTTTTAAAAGTTAGTTCGGTTGCACCACCACTTCATTGGCAGCACCGTCGAATAGTATGTTGACGTCATCCATGACGTCACAACAGCTTGATGTGACGTCAGCTGGGGGTTCAAGCCACACATTCGACGGTGCTGCTCTTTGAGTGGTGGTGCAACGAACTAACTTTTTTTGGTTCACAAACGTGTAACGTCCTCTATGGGAAGTGAGCATCCACTGGATTAGTTCATTCCAAAAAAAACTTTCAAACTTTTTCCCACAGATTTAGCAACGCGCAACGGTGCAACAGCTCCGCGCAATATTGGTTGCGCCCCACTCTGAATATTCTGAGATATGAAATGAGGGGAACGTTTCCCCTGACTTGTTTTAGTGTGACTCATAACTGCTAAGACATTTTCTTAACACCCTCAAAACACCACGAAAGAAAAATAATAAAAATTATTGTGATACATATTTTTACTGCTCTCATTATAGTCTACATGATGAACGTATAAAAAATAGGGTAAATAGGTAGCATTTACTAGTCCTTTAACTACCATAGCTGATTGTCATTTTAGGGGCAATTAAGAACAGGGCTTTTATGAACAGCATTACTGTTTTATTTGCTATATACAAAAAAAAGTACTGTACATTCTTAATTGTTATTTATTATTTTTTTTTTATATGATTTAAGATAGAAATAAACTTAAAATATCACAATACAATTTTTATGTCATAATTATATTTGTTTGTGTGTTTTTTTTTTATTTTTGTCATTAAAATTGTGAATAATTGATTGTCATTTTAGTAGAAGGAATTAACAGGGCTTATATGTTTGTTAATTGCATTTTAATCCCAATAAATTACTAATACGTTCTCTTTAGATTTGCTTTGTGTAAAGTTGTGCACCTCACACACACAAATGTATTTGAATAATGTGGCGAACTTTGATGTTCCAGACTGCTGTTTATGTGAAGTTTCTGTGCTGGGAGAGTGTAAAGACCACGGCAGACCTTTCAGATTGTTTAGCACTCCAGTAAGTATGTATAGCGTGTATTTATATCTATCTAGCTATGTTAGTCAACACTAATAGTCTAGTCGTCTGCTAGCAATCTAAAGTCTTCGTAATTGCAACAGTTTTTTAATAGGTTAAAAAAAAAAAAAAAACAAAAAAACAACAACAACAACTTTAATTTTAAATTGTTGAAATTTGACTAATACTTTTTATAGGAGGGTCTTGATGGTTATGTTTGACTTTCAGCTTTGTCGCACCAAGACGACTGAGGCGTCGCCTGCAGAGAACCTTCAGTCTCCCAACATCTCCAGCCAGGGGTAGAAGTGAGGGGGGACTTAAGGGGACCTGTCCCCGCAAAAGAATTTTGAATTAACATTGGGCTTATGGAACTTCCCCTCTTTTTCCCCTCAAAGTCCCTGCATAAGAGTCAAAGCCACTTCTACCCCTGTCTCCAGCACACAACGTCGTTCATCTCGTACCAACTTGGCCAAGGCATTCAACCAGGCTGAGCAGCCTGAACCTGAGGTTCAACCTGAGCAGATCAACCCTGAACCTGACAACCAACTTGTGTTGCGCAAGGTGAGACAGACAGTATGGTACAGTGTTGTACAATACTGTACTGTATGTACACACACTATTATGTATGTACGTACATACAGTATTGTACTTTACGCTCTCGATTTTATGAAATCGCAAGGGACCTAGAAAATGGTAATTTCACTAAATTGAGAGTTAACTGTATATTATGCAACTCACAACAAAACCTAACCCATTTCTCCTTGTGCTATTGTGAGGTATGAAAACTGCATTAAAACAAAATACTGCATACACGATGAGGACACAACTTGATCCAAAGTTATGTTTCTCATTTGTTTTTTCTTGAACATATTTAAAAATAATAGCACATAAGATATTTTCACACATAAACATATGGTCAGGTAGTTCACTCCTGAGCATATAACATTGAACTAATAGGTACAGTGATTAGAACACGTCAACAAATCACATTTGCTATATCGTAACTGTTGTAATATTTAACATTTATTTATTAACACTTTGCTGTTTTGTTTGCAGAGTGTACTGGAGCGCGAGGCTCGTATTGTCCTGACCAAGTTTGATCCCTCAAAACCAATCAACCCAGCACGCTGGCCCATGGCTGACGAAGTGTCAGTGTCTCTCCGAGGCAGCCCCATCGTCGCTCCTGCCTCGAGCACTGCCAGCACAGTCAACCTCAACATTCCACTGCAGAATGGCAAGGTAGGCAGAATATTGTCAAGTCCAGTCTTCCTGGGGCAATTCTTAATGATAAAATAAAAAAGAAACCAGCAGTAGTCTTACATAATAGTGAAGAAAATAAATTTAAGGAAGCATAAAACATCGTGCTTAACGACGCCCAAAGATCGATGTCCAAACAAAATGGTTTCAAATTTCGTTTAAATTTGTTTTTAGGTACTTGCCCTGCCTAAACCAATGGGGCATGTGTCCCACTTGCCAGAGATGAGTGAGGAAGTCTTGGAGCAGCTGAACACCATTGAGGCCAACATTGGCATTGTGAAGCGACTGTGTCTGCAGCAGCGCACAATGCCTGCTCTCACACCCAGGGCCAGGAACTAGCCTCACTCAGCCTGCTCTCACACCCAGGGCCAGGAACTAGCCTCACTCAGCCTGCTCTCACACCCAGGGCCAGGAACTAGCCTCACTCACACCCTGGGCCAGGAACTAGCCTCACTCAGCCTGTTCTCACACCCAGCGGGAGAGCTAAACTATTTCCTTGCCTATTGTAGGATACATCTGAACTATTTCCTTGCCTAATTATTACTACGATCATCATCAATTTTCTTTGTTAAACAAAGCATGCAGACTGTGTAATTATTAAAAGTTAAGTGTTTTAGTTTAATTGTTATTTTTAAGTCATTAAAAACTCACTAAACGTCTTTCATTCATCTTTTTACTTGTACGTCATCTTAATTGTATCAAACTAATTTTAATTTAATATATTATATTGGCATCTGTATTGACATCCGCTGATTTCTTTTTGTATTTTTAATAATTTCATGTTGAGGTTTATTGAAAAGTAACAAATTTGTAATATTAAATAAAAATGAACATGAAAATTAATATTGGGGGGATGGGTTATATTGTGAATATACTGTATATAAAAAAAAACACGTAAAATTCACAACTTTTGTCTTTCTCGCCTTTTATTATTATTATATTTTTATTCACTCCAATTTGATAATAGCAACATTTTGTGTTTTATTTGTGATCTATTTCCTTGATCCATTCCATGTTAATATTGTGCATACATAAAACTTGTGAATATGTTCTCGTAATGTTTAAAAATTTGTTTTTTTATATCTTAAGTAACTAATAAATAATAATGTTTAATGAAAACTACTTTTGTACATTTCTCAAAAATATAAAAAAATAAAATCGTAAGTTTTGTTAATGCATATAAGATACGTATAGGACATATAAGGACAGAGGACAGCAATAGCGGAAGTAAGATAACGATCGTGTGGATATAACACATATTTTTGTGTTGTAAAAATTTCGGCGAGTGCAGGTGCAGTTATATATGATTTTAGTTTATTGAATGAATAAAAAAACAAACAAAAAAACTATGTATTTATATAATTTATACTATGGTGTATTATTATATAATCGTGTGACAATTGTTAATAATTGCTCATACTTATAAATTGCAAATTTTCGTAAACAAATTAGGCCTATATTGTACGATTTCTGTTTTATAAACAATTTTTTTTTTCTTCTTCCTTTTGTATCAATTAATAACGTATGATATTTCAATACTAAAATATTATATTAAAAATTGCTAAATAAAATACAAGTATTTGATTCACAACAAACAAATTTGCATTACATTGCAAATAATTGTGTTCTTTATGTTTTGAATAATAATAATATATTATATATAAATAATATTTTAATGCATTAAATAATAAAGAGGTAGTTCTGCAGAATTAGAATTAATTCAGAGCTTAGAATAGAGAAAATTTTGTAACCCAGGACAAAATTAAATTTCTAGTCACATTTGTAAGTGGCTCCTAATTGCTCTTAATTTAGAAAGCTAGTTTTTTTAATTATGAGCATTTTTATTAATAAAAATAAGGCTCAGATATTTAAAAACATTGAGAGTTGAAAAGTATCGTGATTTTGGTTTGAGTTTTGCAGGCATTCAATGGAGACTTTAATGATCGAAGTTCAAATTGTTAATTAATGTGAAAATTAAGTTAATTATTAAAAATTCAAAGTTGTGACAACTAAAATCATTGTTTTAGAGAACACGCCACTGAACTATCGTGTTGTTTTGCAAAGATTTGCAATTTCCTAGCTTTTCACTTTTCAATATATATAAATACAAATTCCTCCCTTGTAAATTAAAATTCGAGGACTTAAAGGGCAGTTCTGTGATCAGAAGATCAAGAGCTTTCCAATGATGTGCATGTTATTAGGATTCGCGTCCGAAAGTTTCAAGGTCACAAAAACAAGCAAGGCTAACCCCTTCTTTGTTTTTTTGGCTGAAATATTTTTTGTCAAGAAACCCATGGACATGCACATTGTTAGAAAGCCCTTGAACTGCTGATTACAGAACTGCCCTTAAATCTTCAATTAACCCCTTGGTTAACAAGTTATTAATGAAAAACAATTTATGTAAAATTTTGAAAAAATTGAGTTAGACGTGATTTATTACTAATAAAGGTACGTAGAGTACAAATCTGAGGTTAATTTTTAATTTCAGCCCTTATTTGTTAAGTTAGCGGGGTGTGAAGTTGTTCAGTTTTAGAGTATCCTGCGAGCTAGGCAACTTGTCGTGCATCAATGCTCAACAAGTTGCCTAACTTACAGGGGACTTCTCTACTGCTTCAACAATGTACTTTTATCTTTGAAATTTCATATTTACTGAGTAGTTAGCTCGTCATGAGTTACCAGACTCCCTAGTAATACCATGTTTGACTTTTTTTTTTTATCATTGAGTGGGTTATATAATAAGTAAAAATAAAAAAACTTTTTTTTTTGCGATAACAATTGATTTTTATTTCATTTTTTTTTATTTATATTTTTTAAACACAATTTTAAAAATAAATCCTTATAATTAATAATATCTTATTATAAATAATCAGAGCTTAAATTAACATATTAAAACTTAATAACATATAGGTATTATTTACAGGAAAAAGAAATGAAAAAATAAACATTTTAAAATAATAATAATACCAATAATAGATGGTTTTTATTGATAGAGTATATAGCTAAATAATATTTTGTTTTTATTTTTATTATCAAGTGTAGCAATAGTAATAATTACAGCTGTATACATTATAGCTTGTTTCTTAGCCTCTGTATCTTAATGTTTCGTTATTTTTATATATTTCATACAATTATAATATGATTTGTTTAAAAAGAAAAATTACTACATTTTGTGAAACTTAATGTTATTATAATTGTTCATAATCTATTAATTATTGTGAATATATTACATTACGAACTAAATAAAAACAGTTAATGGTAAATAATTCTGATTAATAAAAATTAAGTTTTAGAAAGCTAGTTTTTTTAATTATGAGCATTTTTATTAATAAAAATAAGGCTCAGATATTTAAATACATTGAGAGTTGAAAAGTATCGTGATTTTGGTTTGAGTTTTGCAGGCATTTAATGGAGACTTTAATGATCGAAGTTCAAATTGTTAATTAATGTGAAAATTAAGTTAATTATTAAAAATTCAAAGTTGTGACAACTAAAATCATTGTTTTAGAGAATACGCCACTGAACCATCGTGTTGTTTTGCAAAGATTTGCAATTTCCTAGCTTTTCACTTTTCAATGTATATAAATACAAATTCCTCCCTTGTAAATTAAAATTCGAGGACTTAAAGGGCAGTTCTGTGATCAGAAGATCAAGAGCTTTCCAATGATGTGCATTTTATTAGGATTCGCGTCCGAAAGTTTCAAGGTCACAAAAACAAGCAAGGCTAACCCCTTCTTTGTTTTTTTGGCTGAAATATTTTTTGTCAAGAAACCCATTGACATGCACATTGTTAGAAAGCCCTTGAACTGCTGATTACAGAACTGCCCTTAAATCTTCAATTAACCCCTTGGTTAACAAGTTATTAATGAAAAACAATTTATGTAAAATTTTGAAAAAATTGAGTTAGACGTGATTTATTACTAATAAAGGTACGTAGAGTACAAATCTGAGGTTAATTTTTAATTTCAGCCCTTATTTGTTAAGTTAGCGGGGTGTGAAGTTGTTCAGTTTTAGAGTATCCTGCGAGCTAGGCAACTTGTCGTGCATCAATGCTCAACAAGTTGCCTAACTTACAGGGGACTTCTCTACTGCTTCAACAATGTACTTTTATCTTTGAAATTTCATATTTACTGAGTAGTTAGCTCGTCATGAGTTACCAGACTCCCTAGTAATACCATGTTTGACTTTTTTTTTTTATCATTGAGTGGGTTATATAATAAGTAAAAATAAAAAAACTTTTTTTTTTGCGATAACAATTGATTTTTATTTCATTTTTTTTTTTATTTATATTTTTTAAACACAATTTTAAAAATAAATCCTTATAATTAATAATATCTTATTATAAATAATCAGAGCTTAAATTAACATATTAAAACTTAATAACATATAGGTATTATTTACAGGAAAAAGAAATGAAAAAATAAACATTTTAAAATAATAATAATACCAATAATAGATGGTTTTTATTGATAGAGTATATAGCTAAATAATATTTTGTTTTTATTTTTATTATCAAGTGTAGCAATAGTAATTACAGCTGTACACATTGTAGCTTGTTTCTTAGCCTCTGTATCTTAATGTTTCGTTATTTTTATATATTTCATACAATTATAATATGATTTGTTTAAAAAGAAAAATTACTACATTTTGTGAAACTTAATGTTATTATAATTGTTATTATTAATTATTGTTAATATATTACATTACGAACTAAATAAAAACAGTTAATGGTAAATAATTCTGATTATTAAAAATTAAGTTTTTGAAAATAAGCTACTAAATCTGAGGCTTTACCTCGATCTCCTTCACATAGTGAAATAATTCATGCAAGATAGCCAAATTATTTTTAAATTATGTCTCTATAAGCCCTGAAAGGATAGGAACAAAAGTTTATAAGAAAATAAAACCATCATCAATAGCATAAACACAAATTTCTTTTATTATTATTTATTTGCATAGCAAATGATTATTTTTATAATAAATATTAAAATGAACAAACAATTTTTTTACAAGATATTGGACAATATTATTATTATTATGATTTTTTGTTTAATTATTAATAATTTATTTTATTACTTTCTTTTATATCTATATTTTATATTTATAGTGACAATAATTTCAATGTGATTCTAAGTCCACATTTTTAAATTAAATAAAAAAAATTGAAATTCTCGCGCAAATTCTAAAAATTTGTTAATTCCTAATTGGATTTTGGTGAATTATTTTGGAATTATTATTTTATTTATATATATATATATATTAACATAAAAATATGTACATTAAAATTTTTTTTATTATATTTATCTATGTTTATATATATAGCTGGCTTTAATATTGTAAATAAACTTTGGAGAAAACTTTCAAGTTTTTGGTGTTATTTTACAAAAAGCGCACTTTTTATGTGTTTTTATATTGGGAAGGTAGAAGGCCGGGTTTAATATTTTTATAAATTCATAAAAATAAGAAAAAAATATTAATGTTGAAGTCTTGCGTTTTTTTTTTTTTTTTTTTTTTTTTTTTTTTTTTTTTTTAGATAACAAATTATTTAATTTTCAAAACTCTGATATTATGCTAGCGTAAAAATAATTAAATAACAATAAAAACCGCGTGATAATAATTCTATTACCAAATGCTAACATTTTTTTATTTTTTATTTTTATATGCTTCCTTTATGGGCGACATAGTAACTTTTTTTTTTTTTTTTTTTTTTTTTTTTTTTTTTTTTTTTTTTACATTTTACGAATTTGAAATGCGTTGTTTTTTTCTATATTTTAATACTAAGATTTTCATGAAAAAAAAAAAAAAAAAAAAAAAAAAAGACGATATACAGAAGCTGCTGCTTCATTTTCCCATAAAAAAGCATACAAAACCGCTGATGACCGAATTCATCATGATTCATGATAATACTTTTTAAACAGTGTCAACAATAAATTATGTAATTTATGCTGTTTATGTCATTATAGATAGCATAAATAATACTAAATTACAACAACATATTTTTCCTGTACAACATAATATTTATGCTATATAACATAGTTATTACGCAGTGTAGCATGTAGATTATGTAAATTTTGCTGAAAATGTGCTAGCATAATAATTATACGTATTTATTTTTTTCGTGCAGTTTTTGCATTCTTTTTCAACCCTCTTACTTTTAAGTTTTGTATAGCCAGTATTTTAAAATAAGCAAAAAAAAAAACAAAAAAGTTAAAATAAATTAAATACTAGGTATAGGCCTATATTAATATGAAAAAAAAATTACAACCCTTAAAATATTGTGATGTATAATTAATAATAATATTTATAAACTAAATAACAAAAAGAATATTAAAACCAACTATATTTAAAATGTTTCACTCGGAAAAAATTTCACTCATTTTTTTTTGACCAAATTCTGAAAGACAAAGTTTTTTTTTTTTTTTTTTTTTTTTTTGGTCTTATTTTATAATTTTTTTCATACCAGGTTTTAAAATTAAGATGTACAAAGTGAAGTTATTTGATGCCATATGAATATGATTGTACATTAAATAAGAAAAAAAAAAAATAATAATAATAAAAATAAAATAAAATAAAAAGCTTTATAGTTTAATTAATTAATTTATAAACAAATTTAAAGTGAATTTGTTAAAAAAAATTAGATTCACTTTTTTTTCTTTAAATTTAATGCATTTCTTTTTAAGAATTATATAGTACAATAATAATTATTGTCATTTTTTTCATCAATTCTGTTAATAATAATTATTAATAATTATAAAATAATAATAAATAAAACGTAAAATTGGGTTCTTAATTTAATTATTAACGCCTGGTATGAGATATTTTATAATACACAAGATTGCTAATTATACAAACTTTATTTTACAATACGCGACTTTCAAATTGTTAATTTTTATTGTTGTAAATTTTACATACATGCAAATCATTGTTAAAAAAAATTGTTTTAACCCAAAAGTCGTCTATTTATTCACATTCAAAATTCTCTAATTACAATATTTTTCCCAATAGGAAGAAAAAAAAATAAAGATAAAACAAAAAAAATTTGAAGCAATAAGAAGAGATTTGATTATATTTCAAAAATTGTAACCTTATTTGTCTTATTATTGATAATATTAAATATTATTTCTGTGTACTTTTGCAGAAAATGTGACAGCATTTTTTTTTGTTTTTTTTTAACAAAATTTGAAGCATTTTTTTTATATCAATTAAGCAAGCTAAAATAAAGTATAACTTTTTTTTAAAAAAGCTTGAAATTAATTATTTTTTAATATTATCATATTATAAAATTTTTCATAAAAATTCTCTCTGGTATTTTTTTTTTCTTGTACGAAAATGCATTTTTTTTCTTCTTTCAATTCATTTTATTGATTTAGAAGATTTAGAGAAATTGTCTCGTTTTTACAAAATTTAGGCTTTCTACATAAGCAGGGTTGCCTGCAAATTTGAAGATGCAGTTCCTTTACTATGTAGCAAGCCTAAATTAGTCTTGAGAACACACTTCTTGTCTGAAATTTTGTTTTAATAGGAGGTCCCTTTTTAATGTTTTCCATATATGTTAACAAAAAAAAAAAAAAAAAAAAAAAAAAAAAAAAAAAAAAAAAAAGCTTAAAAATGTTGAATTTTGCAAAAACTAAGTGAAAAAAAAAATTCAGTATAATAATTCCGTTCGCTTGTTCCAAAAAATGCGCAGCTGCATTTAAAAAGTATGAGTGATCTTCATTTTTATTTCTTGGTTTAGAGCAGGAAAAAAAAATTAATTCATAGTTAAAAGATTTTTTTTTTTTTTTTTTTTTTTTTTTTTTACAAAATAATTAATTTATATTTTTACTTCCTTATTTTTGCAAAATATTCTATTGAAAATGAAAACCAGTTAAATTTTTTAAGAAAGAAAGAAAGAAAAAAAAAAAAAAAAGTCTTAAGTAGGTATACAATAACAATTTATCGCATTATTATATTATTTCACATGTTGAAAATTACATTTTCAGTTACACAGAAAAAGTTCTATACAAGTGTGGAGATGATATACAACACACACACATTTTTTTTTTACCACCAAAACTATATGGAAGCATTTTTAGAAAATTAAATAACAATTTATTTCCATTTTTACTTTTAAAGCAGATTCTGGAAAAAAGAAGAAAAAAGAAAGTTTGAGAGATAGATTATAGAGAAAATAAAAATAAAATGCGATGTATTTGGTGAAGTAAAACATGAAATGGATTCTTTTTCTCATAGTCACTTTTTTTTTATTATTATTATTTTACTGGTTTTTAAGATATAATGCTAAATTTATGGACCTTTTAAGAGTGATCCACACACTCATCTCATCACTTTTAAAAACACATAATAAGTTTACTTTTTATCATTAAAGAAATAGACCAAAGAAAAACATAAGCATTTACATCACAAAACACTTGATGGGATTTACATAAGTTTGTCTCTAAACCCAGTGATCAGAAAATTCGATTTATGCAACCCGTACAACATTTCATACTAATTTTTGCATGTTTCTGACGTCATAAACATGAATATTCACGTAAATTGCATACTTTACAGTTTTTTCACACTCTCTCGTGGGGCTACATTAACATTGTGGTAAAAATTGTCATCAGTTTTGAAGATCCCATTTCGTGTTTATTCATTAAAAAGCACATGTTGTTTTATGTGGTCTATGGCTTTAATAATATTTGAATAATAATAAACATACCTTATTATCATGACGAATTTTAAAATTTTCGTATATTAAAAAAAAAAAAAAAAAAAAAAAAAAAACTACCATCAATGGCTAGACGTTCCTATTACGTCACTTCTGTAGCCTCACACTTCTGTAGACCTGGATTTGATAACATCATAACGTTGTCTACGTTACAAGTGTTCCCCCTAGTTTGCGAGGCTACGGAAGTCACGTATTAACATCTAACCATTGACAATTGTGATCTTTTTTTTTTTAAAGTGATATTTGCATTAAGGTCTTTTATAGTAAAATTATTTCTGAACTCCAAAAAAACAGTCAAAAAATCCACGATATATATTTATATTAATACCAATTAATAATAACCCCAAGTGCCGTGACTTTAGACAGAAATTTCAAAAACATATTTTCTGTGTAATTAAAGCTCACAGAAACACAAAAAATAAAATAATAATAATAACGTAAAGCTTGATTTTTGCACTAGCTTGCAATTTTTGTTTTATGTTTCTATGAGTTGAGAAAATACTTTTTAAAAAATTGCCTAAATTCACATTTGAACGTAATTAATGTAAAAATGACCTTAAAATTGACAAATTTAACTAATATAAAACAATAATAAAACAGTAAAAAAAAAAAAAGAAGAAAAACATCAATATTTTTTCTGCAGACACTTTAATCCCTTCTGTAGACTTAGAAACATGAACTTTTATATCATTAACACAAAATGGAACCTTTGAAACTGGTTCCAAACCCAGGACCCAAACGTAAACACATAAGAGAGCTTGAAAAGTCTGTAAACTTAACTTATGCATAACTTAACATATGCGATTTCTTTTTTGACGTTGCAATGGAATTTTGAGTCAAAATAAATATGTTTTACAAATCCAGTTTTGTGTTTAAGGTAGTAGGGTACCAACCTTATATCTCAAAAACTAGAAGTGTTTTGGGTCTAAATTTGGTGTCATTGTGTAGCTAAGGGTCACACCTAGCCGCGATAAATATTTCATGATGTTAGAACATACCGAAAAAAAAAAATTAAAAAAAAAATATAAATATTGAAATTAACATTGGGCTTTATGGGCTTAAAAAAAAAATGCATATAAAATTAATTTACACGGTGACCCCCCAAAATGTTTATATATTTGAAATTATCTCAAGCTGAAGTATCATTGTGCAAAATTTCATATATTTTTGGCGGGAAAAGTTTGAGTGTAATTGGCGACGTGGGTACCCTACTAACTCATGTTTCTATAGGCCCAGAGAAGGACTTAAAATATAAAACCATCACCAAAAACAGATGAGAGAATATTTCAAACCTCTTTTTCTCAGCTTTTAATCAAGTTGCACGGCTAAAATTGACCATGTAATAACTTTAATTTTACATTAATCCCCTGGACAATTTTGGTTTTTATCTGGGTAACATAGGATGAGAAAAAGTGGTTTTAAAAAACTCCGATCTTGTTTTGGCTTCGGTATAAATAAATACCAATATTTTTATTATGCAACTTGTCTATTATGCTTAAATAAACAATGAACGAACAAAACATGTAATGTTATCAACATAGAACAATAGATATAGAGAGAAAAAGCAGAGAAATTGATTTTTAAATCACAATAACAAAAGAAAAAAAAAAAAAAAAGTGAAATGTCTATATTTATTTATATTTATATTATTATTATTTTTAATAATTTTTTTTGAGCCTTTGTTTTAGAAACTCCTATAATGTTGGAATGAGGGGGATTTGGCTTGCAGATAAATTAATTAATTTTGTTTTGAGAAAGATGTTTTCACACGTAAGTGGGGATCATTCTGGCCACTCTTAGCATCAGACCAAACAATGAGCACCAAAGATTGCGAGCTGTGGAGGAGCGTAGCATGAGGAGGCGCCACGCCAGCAGTACAAGGAGCAGCTGAGAGCAGCGGTGGACCCAGTACAACCTGGCAGCAAAGTTCAAAATTAGTTATTCATTTTTTTCCTCCAACATACATAATACAATGCATTAGTTTAGGTTATTACCATAAATGACAATATAGAAATGATTGTCCAACTATTTACAACATATACACACACACACATATCTATATATATATATATATATATATATATATATATATATATATATATATATATATATATATATATATATATATATATATCAAAGTATAATATATAAATATTTGAAAATATTTATCTTGCACTATAACACCATCTGAGACGAATCATATAAATGCAAATAAAGTCAAACAGTTAAAAGGGGACGACGGCGGCCGGAATCGAACCGACAACCTTTGGATTTGCGCTCCACTGCTCTGACCATTGAGCTACAACGGCGTCCAATTCTACCTTGATTCTTTACTTGCATTTACACAATTCTTATGACGACAACGGTCGCCTATTCGCTGCCTGAGGGCACCTGTTTTTTTTACAAACCAGCCTCTCTTTAAACAGCTAACTCCCCTCTTGCGAGGGGAAATTTACCCGTGCGGTGGGATTTATGTGTTTAAACTTCAAATGATATAGTTTTTCTTCACTACACATAGCGTAGTTCAGAACTCCACGAGATGGCGATATTTGTATCAAAGTATAATATATATTTATATTATATATATATATTATTAATATATATATATAATATAAATATATATTATACTTTGATACAAATATCGCCATCTCGTGGAGTTCTGAACTACACTATGTGTAGTGAAGAAAAACTATATCATTTGAAGTTTAAACATATATATATATATATATATGTTTGAAAATTTGAATATCGAGCGAGGTGACATGATGATAAAAATTTCATTTTTGTCTCTCTTCCTATTACTTTTGTTTTTTCCCATAGAATTTGATGATTACTTTCCAGCGCATGATCTACTAGTTTTGAATATCCTGTATCTCTTTTTTCTATTTTTTGCCTGTGTTCATTCACCCTGATCTCTAATGGTCGACTTGTTTCTCCGATATATTCTTTCTCACAAACACAGGGAATAGAATAATTATACTACATCTTTATTCATATTTTTCTTCATGTCTGGTTTTGTACGTGCTAAACTTGATTTTAATGTTTCTTTTGAAGAACAGACAATACGAAGATTGACTCCTTTACCTATACGTTGTATTTTTTCACTCAAACCTTGTATATAGGGGATGCAGATAGTTGCAGATAGATCAAATTGTATGGGGAAAAACAAAAGTAATAGGAAGAGAGAGTCACTATAAAAAAAGAAAAATATTAGAATCAATAGAAATGGCAAGAAGAAAAAATGAAACAATCAGTCAGCCCAGTTTTGAATTACCACCGATTTGGATTCCACTCATAGATTCTTTTAAGACAAGTGTACCACGTGACCGTACAGTTGAAAATGTAAACAACAATAAACCACCTGACGAGAACGAGCCACACCCCCCATTGCGGAGGTCGGCTCGCCTCGTGACCAAGAGTCAGTAAGCTGATGAAGAGAGGCAGACAAGTATATAGTTTT
>OX439135.1:72303-112303 GCA_949318235.1 Ecdyonurus torrentis
TACGCATGACGTCATTCTGACTGCTTTTTGATGCTCTTCTTGAGCAATGAATAACATTGCTCAGCATAGGACAAACCTAGTTTTTAGCTATTTTCTTTGCTAAATTAGCTATTTTTTTGGTCAATATTATTTTTCTTGCATACTTGAGGTACTGTCAACCTGTTAACAGCATCAATGCTCTCAAAAATATTGCTAAGTATTTTTAAACTGGCAAAATGTGTCATTTTCCTATAGCGGCCAATGTTATTTAGTACTCACTTATGACGTCGACTTTAACATGAATGAAACCATCCTTATAAGTAACAAAAATTGTACTGACTGCACAGTTGGGTTAAGTGCTGTATTCAGATGGCTTGTATCTCAAAACTTTATGATGACATTTGAAAGTTAACAGTAACAGCTACCTATGATAACATTTTCAGAACCCATGGTCATCAGATAAGAGAGAAAATAATTATTGAAATTTACATGGGCTCTTATGGGACTGAAATTTCAAAAAAAGACATAATTTAAAATCTAGCATAGTGACTCACCCCCCCCCCCCCCCCATTTTTTTACATTTCTGAAGATACAATATCCTAATGTCACTGTGCAAAATTTCAGATTTTTCTTTCTTTACAATTTTTTAGTCAAATTCCGCAGTAGCTGATTTTCCGTCTTAAATTGCGAGGTTGTACGCTTCATTTTGCCCAATAAAAAGGCTTCCATTTATGAGCAGTAGTGTAGTCTGCTACTTGATTTTGCCCAATAAAAAGGCTTTCATTTATGAGCAGTAGTGTAGTCTGCTACTTGATTTTGCCTAATAAAAAGGCTTTCATTTATGAGCAGTAGTGTAGTCTGCTACTTGATTTTGCCCAATAAAAAGGCTTTCATTTATGAGCAGTAGTGTAGTCTGCTACTTGATTTTACCCAATAAAAAGCTTTCATTTATGAGCAGTAGTGTAGTCTGCTACTTGATTTTGCCCAATAAAAAGGCTTTCATTTATGAGCAGTAGTGTAGTCTGCTACTTGATTTTACCCAATAAAAAGCTTTCATTTATGAGCAGTAGTGTAGTCTGCTACTCACATGGGTTTGTTGCCGAGAGTTCTGCTGACCAAGTCCATGAGATGTGCCGGTATTTTGTGCACCAGGAACTGCATGGCAGCGTTGGCCAACCAGTTGGACCTACATCTACCGTCAGGATACCATAACGTCTCTCGTACTGGGTGCTTGTGGAAGTTCTGGAAACACGACTCGACGAACACCTTCCACGTGATGGGGCGCTGGATGCCTGTCGTGCAGTTGTAAACTGTGATGCCGTCGGGTCTGTTGAGAATTAGTAACGTCAACGTTAGTCGAATCAGAGACAACGTCACAAATTACAATTTTGTCTAGTCCCGATAGCAGACGTTGCAAAAGTAGGTTTAGTGATAAAATAAACAAACTGACAGCCCAACAATACTAACAACGTGCTAGCAGACGACTTTGTGTTCCCGTCTACATTTAACATGCTTTCTTATGGGGCAATGCAGCAGCTATAACTTGAGTTACAATTATTTCTCAGAGCTGACATTTTTACTGTAGCTTGCTGAGCTTTAAAACTTTTGTTTTCCTGAATTTCAATAAATTTGGCTTTAAGTTTTTTTTTTTTCATTGTTTGTGTAACACAAAGCATAGTAGACCTACTTTGCACCAGGATTATATTGAACTGGCTACTGAAGCTGCTAACATCAATCAATATTGATTTGTATACAAGTTAGCAGCTTCAGTAGCCAGTTTAATATAATTCTGGTGACGAGCTGATTACATTGAACTGGCCACTGAAGCTGTTAACATCAATCAATATTGATTTGTATACAAGTTAGCAGCTTTAGTAGCCAGTTCAATGTAATCCTGGTGACGAGCTGATTACATTGAACTGGCTACTGAAGCTGTTAACATCAATCAATATTGATTTATTGTATACATATAGCAGACCTACCTTGTGGTCGCAGTGTGCCACGCCGCACACACCAGCAGATTGATGACCAGGTCCACAGGTACCAGGTCAGCCACCATGGTCTCGTTACACAGCATGGTACGGAAGATACCCTTGCCCGCAGCGGCAATCACTCCAGTAGGTCCGTTCCAGTTGTCCACCCAGCCAGTCAGAGGTTCACGATAAGCGGACAACACTGCCAAGTAAAACATCAACATTAGAACCAATTGTAATGTCTTTATTTGGGGCAAGATTCATATATTTTTTTTTATCTTTACAAAAAATTTGAACCAAAAAATGTGACAAAATTTTTTTGGACGTCAGAGATATAAAACAACAATAGAAAGCTACGGCGCAGGTGGACTACTTTACAGGATTGTGGCAAGTTTACGGGGCTACGGAACAGTTAAGGGACGTAATAAATGTATATATGAGGACTTCATACCAATATCTAACTTTGAAGAAGGCATGTTGTTTAACCCATAGTACCAGTATTGCTTTAAAACCCTTGTCAACTTACTTATTTATCATTTAGAATACTAGATTGATAATTACCATACCTTAATATCCATGAATTAGACACCAACATGTTGACTTTGTATTTCTTTTCCTTTTTGCGGTTATATCACATATCTGACGTCACAATGTACCGCCACCAATCACAGTCACCGCTCTGGTCACGTGATAAATTTAAGCCCCTCCCTCAGGTTCTTTACCCCTATCACAGCTCAATCGGTGCATTGTGCGTCAGATAAGTGATATAACCGCAAAAAGGAAAATAAGCAAATATAAATACAAAATCAACGTGTTGGTGTCTTATTCATGTAAATAAGGTATGATGAGTCTAGTATTTTAATTGATAAAAAAAGTAAGTTGACAAGGGCTTTAAGAAGAAATAATAATAATAATAATGAAAAAATAAAAAAAATTCTTGTGACTGACCTATGGAAGGTCTGACGATGGCTACTGGTAGATTGCCGCTCTCCTTCAGTAACATATGCTCAGCCAGTGCCTTGGTGAAGGTGTAAGTATTGGGACGTACGCCAATCAGACGTGGGGTCAGAGAGTTGACCAGATCTTCATCCATCCACTCCACACACTGGATGATCTTCTCTGGATCATAGGGCGGTGGGTAGATCACCTCGTTTACTTCCTCTCGGTCACAGTTACAGTATGCAGTCGATACGTGGATCAGAGCCTGCCAAATTGAAGTACACAGTTAGAAAACTTTGGCTGTATGTATCAAGGTACGTAATTGGAATAATAGTTTTGGAAAGACTGTGAATAAATAATAAAACTAATAATAATAAAATAAAATGACTCTACAAAGAAATTAATTACCACAAAAACATTATTATTTTCTTTTTTCTTTGCAAATTTAATTATTTGCAGAAATAAATTGCTAAAAACTAGGAAGGAAAAAAATAGTTTCCTTTCACAATACTTTTGATCCACCTTTTTCCTTTCCTTTCCTTTCCTTTCCTTTCCTTTCCTTTCCTTTCCTTTCCTTTCCTTTCCTTTCCTTTCCTTTCCTTTCCTTTCCTTTCCTTTCCTTTCCTTTCCTTTCCTTTCCTTTCCTTTCCTTTCCTTTCCTTTCCTTTCCTTTCCTTTCCTTTCCTTTCCTTTCCTTTCCTTTCCTTTCCTTATCACTCCACTCCTCTCCTCTCCTCTGTTTCTTTTTCCTTACTTAATTTTCATTAATTTTTTTTTATTTCTATTTTTCCCAGATAATAAGTTTTGTTTCATACAAAGGTTTTCCCATTTCTATTTTAATTCTACAAAACACGAAATAATAGAACTTCTAATTTTCAAAATTTACTTGGCAAGTATATATATAACCATATAATTAACCATAACCATTAGAAATAAAAATAAAACAACAGAGATCACAGAAAGTTTTAAATTTTTATAGTAATTTTATTTACTATAAAATATATTACTATATATTTTTATTTCACATTTATTGATCGATGAAGTTCTATCTTTTTATTATTATTAATTTTTTATTTTTTACGCAACTTGAACAATTATTTTAGTACATAAGATAAATTCCCCGCACATGTATACATTAATTGTAAAGACCAGACAGACAGTAATTCAGTGTCGCAAAGTCAGTAAGTGTACTTTATGATCTCTAAGTTCAATGTGTGCCATATAATCGATACGTCACTTTCCCGCCACACAAGTCACTGCTCGGCTTAGTGATGACGTCACTCCAGAGAGAGCAGCACCAGGTCTGAACTATGACTGACTGACTCACACACGAGCAAGCGAGTGACACTGCATGCTATTTAAATTAACTTAATTATTTAAAACAATCAAAATATCATTTCGTCAATGTTGGACCGGCGCACTATAGAAATTATTTGACAAAGTTAACTGTTTTTTTTCAATTCTTCATTATTTTTTCTCTTTATAAAAAAAATTAATGTTATTTCAGCAGCTTATGCAGTAACAAAAATAATTATACACTTGTGATATTTGATATACTTTTAAAATTTTAAACTTGAATTTTGCAGAACTCAGCGATTTACTCTACTACGAGTACAAGTTTGAAGTTACGTGTCCGCAGTCCCCTTACGTATTTTATTTCATTTGTTTCATATATTATGTTTTTGTGCAACAATTAAACGTTTAATATTGTCAGTGAAAAGAAATTACATTTTTTGTTTCATAGAAAGCTCATGGAATGAGAAACACATGCAGCAAGCCTGCTAGAACCTATACAGCCCGATATTCGCCATGACAGCCTAAAGAAACCGAAGAAACGTCTTGGCAAGCTGGTCGGTGCAATCACATCTATCAATTAGTAAAACAATAAATCAATGCACCAATTGCAATGAACAGTTTTGAATTTTTACGTATTTATGATAAAGATTTGTCCATAAGAAATGTATTAGGAAGTTTTAAATTTATTTTAAATAGTTCATTGACTGCAAAGTGGTTTATCAATCAATCAATCAATCATACCCCTCCCTGTCACACTTATTCACGTGTGCACCTAACAGCGCAGGTCGAACCTACAGTTACAAGGCAGCTGCCTTAGCTATACTTGGCCATACTTGCTTGCTCTTTCAGCCTCTTACCCCAAAACAACCCCTAAATCTCACCTCCAGTCCCATCATACGATGACACAGCACAGATAGATTTTGACCCCAAAAAGACCCCTAAATATCACCAACAGTCCCATGACACGCTACTAAAGATGAACTTTGACCCCAAAAAGGCCCCTAAATCTCACCTCCAGCCCCATCACACGCTGCCACAGATAGACTTTCACCCCAAAAAGCCCCCTAAATCTCACCTCCAGCCCCATCATACGCTGCCACAGATAGATTTTGACCCCAAAAAGCCCCCTAAATCTCACCTCCAGCCCCATCACACACTACTAAAGATGAACTTTGACCCCAAAAAGGCCCCTAAATCTCACCTCCAGCCCCATCACACGCTGCCACAGATAGACTTTGACTCCAAAAAGACCCCTAAATCTCACCTCCAGCCCCATCACACGCTACTAAAGATGAACTTTGACCCCAAAAAGGCCCCTAAATCTCACCTCCAGCCCCATCACACGCTGCCACAGATAGACTTTGACTCCAAAAAGACCCCTAAATCTCACCTCCAGCCCCATCACACGCTGCCACAGATAGACTTTCACCCCAAAACAACCCCTAAATCTCACCTCCAACCCCATCATACGATGACACAGCTCCACCAACTGCTTTGTTCCCAACATGTTGATGGTGACCGACAGCTTGAGGGCCTCGTCAAACTTGACCGTGGCTGCAGAGTGGAACACGACGGAGATCTGGTCAGTGAGGACTTTCTGGTCCGCGGCACTGATGCCCAGCTCTGGCTCTGTCACGTCGCCACATATTGGTACTACCTTGGTCAGCGCCTGGGGCTGCTCTTGGCGTACTGTGTCGAACAACTGCAAGCATAACATCAAATATCACGTCAGAGACAGAGAGAAAGATTTACGTAATCAACACAAGAAGCATTGTTTGTAAATTAGCACAGCTAGATGTGGTAGTCAAGCCCAGAAGAGTGTAATAACAAGTTGAACCTGAGGTCTGGTAATTAAGCCTCAGGTCATACATTAAAGCCCATACTGAAAAGTTTTTATCCTGAACAACAAAATTGGTATTATGGCATTATCATGATTTTTTTTTTTTTTTTTTGTGACAGGGTATATAGGGTGTGTGCGCATGACGTCATTCTGAGTGCTTTTCGATGCTCATCTTGAGCAATGATTAACATTGCTCAGTATAGGGCAAAGGTAGTTTTTGGCTATTTTCTTTGGAAATTAGCTGTTTTTTTGGTTATTATTATTTTTCTTGCATACTTGAGGTACTAATTCAACCTGTTAACAGCATCAATGCTCTCCAAAAAATCGCGAAGTATTTTTAAACTGGCAAAATGTGCCATTTTCCTATACCGGCCAATGTTATTTAGTACTCACTTATGACGTCGACTTTAACATGAATGAAACCACCCTATAAGCAAATTGTGTACCACGTTTTGTGTCAACATGTATAAAACATAAAGTTTACAAATAATTCAGTTACATAGAAGCAACTCTTCAATACACAAACCAATAACTTGGATTTAACTTAAGTTAATAATAACAATCGCTATTATAAACGTTATTTCTTCAGCAGTAAATAGTTAGCTCTGCACATCTTTAAAAAAACGTTGCATATATCTAACAAAAAAAAACAAAAAAAACGTGAAAGAGTAAGAAATGTGGAAGTCGTTTTTGAAGCTAATGTAGATGGCGCTCGACTTACACATCATATTGCTTGAACTATCTAGACATTTGTTTTTGATAGTGTATATATATATGTAATCTCATTGACCTCAAGCCGGCATAATTACAGCAGTGACTTGCACAACAGTACCCGGCTTCCTGTGCCTGGAGCAACATAAGTCTGTAGTGATGCACGTATGTAGGGAAGTAAGGAAGCAAAGAAAGCAAAAGTCGACAGCTAGCTGTCACTTCAATTGCACTACTTTCTCTGCAACTTTGCAAATTGCAAAAAATAAAATAAATAAAATAAAATAAAATAAAAAAATACTATTATGAACAGACAGTACTAAAAACTGTGACACTATTGTTGCCTTTTAGCTACTAAGAATTCATACAAGGGCAAAAAAAAAAAAAAAAAAACTTTAATTATGCTAGCACCATGTTTATCGTTACAGCGCGCGGGAAAAGCTAAGGGACCCCTAAATTAAAATTTAACATTACGCTTATGGGGAGGAACACCTTTGTTGTTGTTGTTGAAGAAACTACTGTAGCGATTACGGACAGAAATATTTAGAAAGCAATACTACACATACTTTTAAGTTGTTTTTTTTTTTTTTTTTTTTTTTTTTTTTTTTTTTTGTATTTTTTTTTTTTTTTGTGTTTTTTTTAACCAATTTAAGGATTGTATTCAGATGGCCTTTATCTCAAAATTTAAAAAGAAAACTTCAAAACTTTATGATGACATTTGAAAGTTAGCAGTAACAGCAACCTATCAGAAAATTTTCAGAACCCGGGCGCTTGACCACCAGATAAGAGAGAAAATAATTATTGAAATTAACATGGACTCTTATGGGACTAAAACTTCAAAAAATCATAATTCAAAATCTAGCATGGTGACCCCTCAAATTTTTTACATTTTTGAAGATACCTTATCCTATAATGCATCACTGTGCCAAACTTCAGATTTTTCTGTCTTACAATTTTTAGTCCAATCCCGCAGTAGCTGATTTCACTCCTTAAACCAACACTATTTATTTTGCTGTATACTGCAGTATACCAGTCCAGTATACAGTATTGCTATATTGTACCCCCAGCGTACAGTGATTATACTACATAGCATATATAGTTAACATGTTCACTTATGTTATTGCAAAATAACAACATAATTTGTGCTATACAATATAGCAAGTGTTCAAAGCAGCTATAAATTATTTTAAATTTTTTCTCCTAAAAATTAAAAATTTAATAATTATTACAATTTAGTTATTAAAGGTGTTTAAGAGGGATACTGGTCTCAAAAGTTTAAATCAAAATCATAAAATATCCAAGATGTCAGCGTCACACACACATACATATTATGTGACTTCTGTATCGATAGCCTCACATACCGGGCTAAACGGAATAGACCAGAGAAAAACATAAGCAACACAAAACGATGGGAAGTAACATTAGTTTGTCTCAAAACCCAACTGTAGCCCCGTAGCAGTGATCAGAACATTTGATTTATGCAACCCTCACAACATTTTCATACTAATTTTTGCATGTTTCTGACGTCATAAACATGAATTTTTATGCAAATTGCATACTTAACAGTTTTTTCACGCTCTCTCGTGGGGCTACATTAACATTCTATGGTAAAAATTGTCATCAGTTTTGGAGATCCCATTTTGCACATGTTGTTTTATATGGTATATGGCTTTAAGTAGACAACTTTAGGAATTGATGACGTCATTAACAATACTACAAGTTTTGTACCAAGTTTGTCAGGCTCCAGAAGTGACGAAATATGCAGTGTAATAGGAACAACTAGCCATTCATCTTTTTTTTTTTTTAGTCCAGTATGTCTGTTGATTGTGAGTAATAAACTTTACTGCAATTCTATACACAATGATTACAGTGTGACGTCATTTAATTTCACTTGTTTCTTAAATTGTACTCCTCATCCTACTTTAACAAACGACAGTACTTTTCAGCTGTCTAAAGAATTTTATTTACTTAAAGCCATACACCACATAAAACAACATGTGCTTTTTAATAAACAAATACAAAATGGGATCTTCAAAACTGATGACATAAGTTTACATAAGTAAACGCCATAAGTGAGCACTATAAATAACATGGGCCAGGTATAGGAAATTACACATTTTGCCATTTTAAAAATAATTAGCAATATTTTTGAGAGCATTGATGTTTTAAGTAGCTTGAATTTGAAGTATGTAAGAAAAAAACATTCAAAAACTAATTTTCCATATAGAGAATAGCCGAAAAAAAACATTCTGCTATGCTGAGCAATGTTAGTTATTGCTCCAGTATGGCGTCGAAGCGCATACATTATAATATTATGTTTATTTTATTAAATATGACATCATGCGCATTGACTATTATATTAAGTTTATATTATTTAAGTTATGTTTATGTTTATTTTGTTTATGTGCGCATTGACTATTATATTAAGTTTATTTTTTTCACTCAATAACTCTGCAAACAAATTTTCAATAAAAAAGTTTCGAAAAATTTGACCTGAGACTGTAAGATGTATGCGGATGACGTCATATTTATTGCGCTTGGAGGCCATACTGGCCAATTTTCTTTGGGACATCCATTAATTTTTTGTTATTATTATTTTTCTCACATACTTGAGATACTAATTCAACATATTTACAGCATCAATGCTCTCAAAAATATTGCATAATATTGTTTTTAAACGGACGAAATGGTTTTTTTTCCTATGCCACCTATGTTATTGAGTTATCCAACATGGCATCGACTTTAACATGAATGCATAGACCCTATAGTAAAGATTTATATCACAAAAACTGTACATGGTTCTAATGTAGGCAGAAAATAACATGAAGAAGAAGAATGAAGCTATTTAAACTTCTATAACACAAAATTAGATCACTATATACAAAAATAGTAGCTATTTTAAAAATACACATAGAATAGTACTATAGTATTATATACTACGAGTGCAACGTTTTTTATGTACCGGTGAAAAGTAATAATAAATCCCATATTATAACAGTTTTAATCTTTCTTTTCTTTTGTTCTATTATATGAGTATAAAAATAGCTTATAAAAATGTCAAAATTACAACACAAAAATATCTGGAAAAAATTATTTCATGCATAATTAGTAAAATTTCAAAGAGAATCAAAAACCGCGATAGTCGGATTTATCAACAGCAAAAAAAAAAAAAAAAAAAAAAAAAAAAAAAAAAAAAAAAAAAAAAAAAAAAAAAAAAAAACGTAATAATTATGCTATTAAAAGTTTGACGAAAAAAGGAATGAAACGGATAAGCGAAAAATTAAAAAAAAAAAAAAAAAAATCTGCATTAGTTAAAAAAAAAAAAAAAAAAAAGTAGAAAAGTAGTAAAGGAAGTACATAGTTTTTTTCCTCCTTTTTCTCTCGGACATTACAAGTGGCATTGCCCGCAATATATAAATTGAATGTCATATAAGAGAAGGAAAGCAAGTACAAGTATAGGAGGATAGCCTATCTATCACAGAAGCATTGAAGCTTGCTTTTATAATGTAATTTAATTACACATCGCTATTTACGGTAATTTCAATCGTGAAGTATTAAACATGCAATTTTACACTATAAAATAAACTGCGGTACAACTTATTGACTTTTACGATTTAATTACTTTTTTTTTACTTCAAGATGTTTTTAATTGTTTTAATAATAGCCACTTTACATGAATGTATAGTAAAATTTATGTTAGTAACTTTTTTATTATAGAAAATCAAGTATAGGGTGTTTGCATGTATATAAAAGTCGATACCATATGTGAGCACTAAATAACATGGGCAAGTATGACACATTATGTAGTATAATCACTGTACAATATAGCATACATTATGTTGCTACATTGAACACTTGCTATATTGTAGAGCACAAATGTTGTTATTTTGTAATAACATAAGTAATTATGCTGAACATGTTAACTATTATGTTATGTAGTATAATCACTGTACAATATAGCATACATTATGTTGCTACATTGAACACTTGCTATATTGTAGAGCACAAATGTTGTTATTTTGTAATAACATAAGTAATTATGCTGAACATGTTAACTATTATGTTATGTAGTATAATCACTGTACAATATAGCATACATTATGTTGCTACATTGAACACTTGCTATATTGTAGAGCACAAATGTTGTTATTTTGTAATAACATAAGTAATTATGCTGAACATGTTAACTATTATGTTATGTAGTATAATCACTGTACAATATAGCATACATTATGTTGCTACATTGAACACTTGCTATATTGTAGAGCACAAATGTTGTTATTTTGTAATAACATAAGTAATTATGCTGAACATGTTAACTATTATGTTATGTAGTATAATCACTGTACAATATAGCATACATTATGTTGCTACATTGAACACTTGCTATATTGTAGAGCACAAATGTTGTTATTTTGTAATAACATAAGTAATTATGCTGAACATGTTAACTATTATGTTATGTAGTATAATCACTGTACAATATAGCATACATTATGTTGCTACATTGAACACTTGCTATATTGTAGAGCACAAATGTTGTTATTTTGTAATAACATAAGTAATTATGCTGAACATGTTAACTATTATGTTATGTAGTATAATCACTGTACAATATAGCATACATTATGTTGCTACATTGAACACTTGCTATATTGTAGAGCACAAATGTTGTTATTTTGTAATAACATAAGTAATTATGCTGAACATGTTAACTATTATGTTATGTAGTATAATCACTGTACAATATAGCATACATTATGTTGCTACATTGAGATACTATAATTATTACGTAGTTAGTTTTTAAGTGAACACAAACTGTACACTTGGATCTCATTAAATTTAAGATTAATAGACCTTTTTTTCTTTCATGACGACGTTTTAATTAGTTTTTTAATGGATACTTAACATGAATGTAAAATTTAAAATGTTATAAAGAAAATCTTTGAAGAGAACATCAAATTTATTATAATAAGCAAAATTTGAAACACGCGGACAAAAATAAATACGTAATAATTATGCTAGCTCCTTCTCAGCACAATTGGTTTAATACAACTTAATTTATGCTATACTGTGTTGTACTGTATTATGTTGTGCAGCATAATACTTTTGTTGTCGTTTCATTTTACCATTATTTATGTTATATATAATGACATAAATGCAGCATAAATTAGGTAATTTATTATTTTTTTGTAAATATATAAGACAACATCAATTTGTAAAATCACCGACAGTGATTAAATAAACAAAGTGACAGCTCAACAATACTAATAATTAAAGTGCTAGCAGACGACTTTGTGTTCCTGTCTGCATTCAAAGAGATCTAACAAGTTATGTTCCAAATAATAATAATAATATAAAAATACAATAATAATAATAATAAGTGGCAAAAAAAATCTCTTTGTTATAGCATAATTATCGCTATATTGAAAAAACTTAATATTGCAGAAAATGAGCTAATAAATTAATAAACGCATTTGGTCGGCATCCAGAGAATAAATTACCTAATTTATTCTGTATATTTATGTTACTTATAGCATAAATAATACTTAAAACTAAAACATAAATAATTATGCTATATAACATAGTTATTATGCAGTATATAGCTTATAGAGTATATTGTATTGAATAACAAATTTTTGCTGGTGCAAATGGGCAACCATCATTATTACGTATAATTATTATGGAAAAAAAGAGAAAAAAGAAACTAAAAGAGTGTTTTACGTATTATAAAATTTGTAAGTATATAATTTTCAATTGCAATTGTTACAGTCAAACTGTCATGAGATTTTGTGACAATGCTTCAATTTATATTATATATAATATATATATATATATATATATATATATATATATATTTTAACACTTCTAGTAATAAATTAAATTTGAAGCGGTTTTTCACACAATTTAATGGTTTAATAATGCAAATGAGCTGACATGATAGCTAGAGAGAGAGAGAGAGAGAGAGAGAGAGAGAGAGAGAGAGAGAGAGACAGACCCCCAGCAGGGACACAGCAGAGTGGCGTGATGTAGAGAGAGCTATATTTACGACCCCAGTTGCCAAAAAAAAAAAAAAAAGTTGAACAAAACAGTGACGATGATTGCTGACAGTCCAGTTAGAACACTCGTGAATTCGTCAACACATCTCTATAAAGGGTGTATCCACATGACGTCATATTTTATGCGCTTTGGTGACCATACAGGAATATAATGAATAACATTGCTCAGCATAGGACACACTTTCTTTTTGGGTATTTTTATTGGGAAATCGTTTCATTTTTTATTCTTATTTTTCTCGCATACGAATTCAAAAGCTATCAACAACATCAATTGCTTTTTTTTTTCTTTCTTTTTTTTTTTTTTATCTGCGGCAAAATGAGCTATTTTCTTACGCAGCCCATGTAATTGAGTGATCCAACATGTCGTCGACTTTAACATGAATGCATACACCACACCCTAAAAGGTCTATGTATAAATCGGTCTACAGAGGGTTTGCATTTATGTTAAAGTCGACGCCATTATTGAGGAACTAAATAACATGGACCGCATAGGAAAATGACAAATTTTCCAATTTAAAAATACTAAGCAATATTTTTGAGAGCATTGATGCTGTTGATAAGTTGAATTTTAAGTATGAGAGAAAATCATGTTAACAAAAAATTAAACGATCCCCCCCCCCCCCCCAAATAAAATCAAAGTTTTCCTATGCTGAGCAATGTTGTTCATTGATTCAGTATGACTTGAAAGCGCATTATATATGACGTCATGCGGATACACCCTATATAACACGCATACAATACACGAATCAAAGTCATTACCAATAATTTTAAATCTTATTTTTAATTTAATTTCTGCATAAATGTAATATGAAAAACAGAATTAAAAACAGGAAAATAAATACATAATAATTTTGCTAGCTTATTTTTCAGCAGCATTTATCAAAGTAAAAAGTCTAATTTATGACATATTTTTTATGCAACATAAATTTTACACTGCATGGTTAGCATAATTATTATTTAATATAGAACTGTTATAAAAAACGTTGGTATATGAAATTGGGCTATATAACCTAAATACGTATTTATTTTTGTCGGTGCAAAAAATAATAATGATAAAATAAGTGATTTGATATAGTCGCAGTATATTATATATACCGCCCTTAGGGTCTAATTAAAATATATAGGAACTCACAAAGTGGAGCCGGTTTAATATATGACTTAGTGGTGAGCTAGGTCCAGAATACACTGCGAATACACACGCGGTAGTAGAGGCTAGTCACTAAAACATTCAGGTGCATACGTCCAATTGTACTGCTTGCCATATTTTGTACGTGTTATAGTGCTTCAACAGTCCCAGTCAAGATGACTTAGTGGTGAGCTAGGTCCAGAATACACTGCGAATACACACGCGGTAGTAGAAGCTAGTCACTAAAACATTCAGGTGCATACGTCCAATTGTACTGCTTGCCATATTTTGTACGTGTTATAGTGCTTCAACAGTCCCAGTCAAGACATTGTCTTATCCACAGCTAAGGACTTTACAATTAATGCAAAAGCACACACGGGCCGGCCACGGACAAAGTACACAGCCCGGCATTCGCCATACAGCGTAGAGAAACCATGGAAATGTCTAGGCAGGCTGGTCGATGCAATCACATCAATCATGCACCTCCACCAATGCTGTGCGTCGTCATGGAATGCATGTAAACATTCATCGTGCAACGTGTTGTGCTCTCACACTTGACGTACGCACCCAGCAGTGACTCGAACCTATACTTGGTGAGGAGTACACAGTTACGAGTCAGCTGCCTTCACCACTCGGCCATATACCAGCTCGGTGATGCTGAGAGGACCTAAAATTGCACACTAAAATACCTAAGATCACTAAAATTACCAATGGTGCATGGGTACTGTCTACTATTAGTGAAATGTGGTACATAGAATATTCTATAGTGTTTAATCACTATCAATAGTGTATAGGGTGTATGCATTCATGTTAAAGTCGACGCCATGTTGGATAACTCAATAACATGGGTGGCATAGGAGAAACAATCATTTTGCCAGTTTAAAAACTCTATGCAATATTTTTGAGAGCATTGATGCTGTAAATATGTTGAATTACTATCTCAAGTATGTGAGAAAAATAATACATAACAAAAAACCATCCGATTTCCCAAAGAAAATTGGCTTAAATGAAGTTTGTCCTATGCTGAGCAATGTTATGCACTACTCCAGTATGGCCTCCAAGCGCAATAAATATGACGTCATCCGCATACACCCTATAGGTACTCTGTCTACTAGAGAAATGTGGTACAGAGTAAACTTTAATACTTAGGAAGAACCCGCGTGTATATTTTGTATGCTCATCACATCATACTATAACAAGATTGAATATTTACTGACAATCAAAGTATTTTGTACGATCTAAACATTTGTACGATCATGTGAGTAAACATTTGTTTTCTGTGTGTAGAACTGGGAAGAAAGGAATATAAACAAGAAATGTGCTCTACCTATATTGTACATACATAAGAAAGCGATCAACATGTGAGCGGTTGACTTTATGTAATTTTGAGATTAGCAGCTTTCAGTTTAATGTGCCATTCGCATGCGGAAGTCAATATCTATACAATTTTAAAATCGGAATTTTATTATTATTATTATTATTATTTTTTGTGCTAAACAAAAATTTGAAAGTATGTATAATATATTTATACAAAGAAAGAAAAAATTACTCAATTTATGCTGTATTATGCCATATACCCGCCATATATACTAAATTTGGACAGCATAAACAACTTATGCTTTACAATACACTATTTATGCTATTTATCATATAGTAATAGTGAAATTTATGCTATATATGGAACAATTTGTGCTGAAAATGGGCTTTGAATAAATATTACGTGTAACGAACACACATAAACACGGACGAAAATAAATACGTAATAATTACAGTAGCTCATTTTCAGCATAATTTATGCTATATTGCATAATAACTATGCTGCATAGCATAAATATTATGTTGGACAGCAAAATTGTTTATATATTTTTCTAATTTAGCATTATTTATGCTATAATGACATAAATACAGCATAAATTAAGTAATTTATTTTTTCCAAGAGCATAGTTTATGCTATGATGATATAAATGATCGTTAATGACGTAATTTATTCCTAAGTCGATATTGACATTAAGAATGTGTTTTCACAAATTCCAATCTTTTGCATCATAACTGAATTTGCATTATAAAATATGTCCCATATTTAAATACTGGTTTATATGAAATAACGTGGTATAAAATAATCAAATTATACACTCTAAAAATTGGTGCATTACTTTAGTTACGATTCCTAACTTATTTAAGATATTATACACTTTTAAGTTAACGTGAGTAGCTAAAATAAATTATTAACAATAGCAATTTTAACTTAAAATAGCTTGACAAAAATTAAAAGAACTCATAAGCTTGTTTGCCATATTGTGTTATCGTGCTACATTAATCCCAGTCCCAGTCAAGACATAGTCTTATCGACAAATAAGGACTTTCCAAATTAAGGCGGTGGGTGGCCGACTTGGACCGGAAATCACTAAAAAGAAAAATTATATTTTCCCAATAAATTTTTGTACATGATTTAATTCCAATAAAACAAACACTATAATTTTCAAATAAAATCAAGTAAATTAAATTTTTTTTTTTTTTTTTTTACCAAAAAAAAATTTAATGAAAATTTTAATTGTAAAAAATTTCCTAATTTGACTAAGATTTCCCGCTCAAACTTAAATTTCCACATTTACATGTTATCTTTAAAGTGTAATAACTTAAATATTTGATCGTGTTTTCACATGTTTGACATAACTAAATTTTTAAGCAACATTTCTTCTTTACTTTGTATTATTATTATTTGCAACCGTCCTAGTTTGCGAGATATCAGTCGGTCACCTACCCCCTTATGTTAATGATTATAATGTACTGTACTGTGTACCACTGCACGCAAGACGTTGCAAATAAATAAAAAGATGATTGTAATACGTAACACAAAAGTTGAGATGTACAAAATAACAACATTTGTGCTCTACCATATAGCAAGTGTTCAATGCAGCGTACATTATACGTCATTTATATTTTACCTTTATTATTGCCGCCTATATTTATATTAATGCGTTACTTTATTAATTGTTTTAATTAATGTAATTTTATTGTTTAATTAAAGATAAAACGTTGCTGTGATATCCTGGTTAAGAGAATGGTATATAATTATTAGATCGTGTAAAAAAATATCGACAATAATTGAAATAAAAAGGCAACTTCTTGTATTTTTCAAAGTCAACTACACTGCTCAACATTTATTATTATATTACTATATTAAAAAAAAAAAAAATTGAAACCAGAAGTGTATTTCAAAGTCAACCACCCTGCTCATCATTATGTTATATTATTAATTGGACTAAGAAGTGAGAACCTTGTGTTTTTCAAAGTCAACCACCCTGTTCAACTTTTATTACTATTATTAAAAAATAATAATAATAAAGACTTATAATTGAAACCAGAAGTGAGATCCTTCTGTATTTCAAAGTCAACCACCCTGCTTACAAGTTATTAAAGGAATAGACCAGAGAAAAACATAAGCCTTTATATCACAAAACACTTGATGGGGTTTACATAAATCAGGGACCGGAACCACTGCCAATTTTTGCGGTTCTTAAGAACCGCGGTTCCTGAACAAGCGGTTCTTAAGAACCGATTTTTAAGAACCGGTTCTTGAAAGCGGTTCTTAAGAACCGGTTCTTGAGAACCGTTTCTAGGAAGCGGTTCTTAAGAACCGGTTCTTGAGAACCGGTTCTTGGAAGCGGTTCTTAAGAACCGGTTCTTAGAACCGGTTCTAGGAAGCGGTTCTTAAGAACCGGTTCTTGAGAACCGGTTCTTGGAAGCGGTTCTTAAGAACCGGTTCTTAGAACCGGTTCTTGAAAGCGGTTCTTAAGAACCGGTTCCTAAAAACCGGTTCTCGGGAGCGGTTCTTAAGAACCGGTTCTTAGAACCGGTTCTTGGAAGCGGTTCTTAAGAACCGGTTCCTAAGAACCGGTTCTCGGGAGTGGTTCTTAAGAACCGGTTCTTAGAACCGGTTCTAGAAAGCGGTTCTTAAGAACCGGTTCCTAAGAACCGGTTCTCGGGAGTGTTTCTTAAGAACCGGTTCTTGGAAGTGGTTCTTGAGAGCGGTTCTTAAGAACCGGTTCTAAGAACCGGTTCTTGAGGGCGGTTCTTAAGAACCGGTTCTTGAGAGCGGTTCTAAGAACCGGTTCTTGTAAGTGGTTCTTAAGAAACCGGTTCTTAAGAACCGCTTCTTGAGAGCGGTTCCTAAGAACCGGTTCTAAGAATGTTCTTAATTTAATTATAGTAATTAATAAATTATTATTATTATTATTATTAATAATTATGTCTATTAGTATTATTAGGCGAAATCAATTAACCTCCTTATTTAACCAAACTGTTTTAAAGTACACGCAGTAAGTTATAATGTTTGTTTGTAGCCAGCATTAAAGTATACGTAAAAAATCTTTTAAAACATTTTATCGATAATTTTTAATTGTGATTGGAATACTAGAATACTAGAATTATAATTTAAAATAAATTTCTTTTTACTTAATAATTTAGGCTGGTTGTGGAGCAAAAATTTATTTAATTTGACTTGAAATAAATTCCTTTTTATTTTTATTTGCATATGTATTGTTCTTTTTTCTTGTGTTTTAATTTTTTTTATGTATATATATTTTTTTTATATCATTTTGAGGTTTTAAAATAATAATAAAAAGTAATAATGTATACGTACAATAGTTATGAAAATATAATTTAATTGGCAATATTAAATCATTAATATTATTAACAATAATTTACCACAATATTTAATTCAATTTAAGTCTTTATTTGTTAAATAAAAAAAATTATACAGTATACAAACATGCACAGTTAACAATTTAAATTTAAAAGCTTCAAATTAATATTTGTCAACAACATTGTTACTGTAAAATCAACAGGGAAAAATAAATAATACTCTTAATTACTCTTAAATGTAAATCATTAATGTTAACTATAAAGTTTACTGGTTATTTTGCTATTTCTGTAATATACAGTAGATATAAAAAAATAATTGCAAAATTAATGTTTCATAGATTTATGAAAATGATGGTTACATAGCAATATAATAATTTTACTTTTCATAAGTAATTTTTACTTTACTTTTATTTTTTACGTTTATATTTAAGGAAGGTATGATTTATATTTTACACGTGACGTCGAAACATATTTTTCATGCTACACAGTGTGAAATATATAACAATATATTATAAATGCATTGTATTTTATTATTGTATTTTATTTTACTTTTTTTTTTCTATAAAATATTACTTATTAAGATCGTAGGTATATATGACGCACGTACCCTAATATTTTTTCCAAATTCTCGTTCCGCCGTGTCTTTTTATTTTAAAACAAAACTGTGGCCACCCCTTTGTTGCCTTATTTCTTAAAATAAAATTAAGAACCGTTAAAACCGGTTCTTGGAAGTGGTTCTTTAAGAAGCGGTTCTTAAAAACCGATTTATGAAAAGCGGTTCTGAAGAACCGGTTCTAGAAAGCGGTTCTTAAGAACCGGTTCTGAGAACCGGTTCTTGAGAGAGGTTCTTAAGAACCGGTTCTTAAGAGCGGTTCTTAAGAACCGGTTCTAAGAACCGGTTCTTGAAAGCGGTTCTTAAGAACCGGTTCTTGAGAACCGGTTCTTAAAATAGGTTCTTAAGAACCGGTTCTAAGAACCGGTTCTTAAAAGCGGTTCTTAAGAACCGGTTCTTAAGAACCGGTTCTTAAAAAAGGTTCTTAAGAACCGGTTCTCAGAACCGGTTCTTGGAAGCGGTTCCTAAGAACCGGTTCTTAAGAACCGGTTCTTAAAAATGGTTCTTAAGAACCGGTTCTAAGAACCGGTTCTTGGAAGCAGTTCTTAAGAACCGGTTCTTGAGAACCGGTTCTTAAAATAGGTTCTTAAGAACCGGTTCTTGGAAGCGGTTCTTAAGAACCGGTTCTTGAGAACCGGTTCTTAAAATAGGTTCTTAAGAACCGGTTCTCAGAACCGGTTCTTAAGAACCGGTTCTCAGAACCGGTTCTTAAGAACCGGTTCTTGGCAGTTCTAAGAACCGGAACCGGTTCCGGTTCCGGTCCCTGACATAAATACAGTAACTTTAGTTTGTCTCAAAACCCAACAGTAGCTCCGTAGCAGTGATCAGAAAATTCGATTTATGTTTCTGACGTCATAAACAAATACTCACTCAAATTGCATACTTTACAGTTTTTCACGCTCTCTCGTGGGGCTACATTAACATTCTGGTAAAAATTGTCATCAGTTTTGAAGATCCCATTTCGTGTTTATTCATTAAAAAGCACATGTTTTTTTATGTGGTCTATGGCTTTATTAAATTGAACTATAGGAATTGAGATCCTTCTTTTTTTCTTTTCTTTCAAAGTCAACTACCCTGCGCTTTAACATACTTCATTATTATTATAAAACAAGGAAATAAATAAAATAAAAACAACAACTAATTATAGAAACCAGAAATGAGATCCTTGTTTTTTTCAAAGTCAACCCCCCTGCTTACATGTTATTATTAAATTGAACTAAGAATTTGAGGTCCTTCATTTTTTTTTTTTTTTTTTTTTTTTTTTTCAAAGTCAACCACCCTGCTTTAACAAACTTCATTATATTATTATAAAATAATAATAATAATAATTGAAACCAGAAGTGAAATCCGTGTTATTTTCAAAGTCAACCACCCTGCTTATACATGTTATTATTAAATTGAACCATAAAAAGTGAGAACCTTGTGTATTTCAAAGTCAACCACCCTGCCCACTTACATCCATATTTATTATTGATGATACAAATCATGATTACGCTATACACCCAAGTTCAATGGTAAAGCAATGACATAAAAACATGACTGGCCACACGTGGATCGATCAAGGTCTCGTCGTATGATATTACTTACACATTATATTTATAGTCTATATAGGAGAGGTTACTTTAAATCCCTTCTCAACTCACGTTTTTATCATTTAGAATACTAGATTGATAATTACCATACCTTAATCAATGTGAGTTAGACACCAACACGTTGATTTTGTATTTATTTTTATTTTGACGGTTATATCACGTATCTGACGTCACAATGTACTGATGGGGGTAAAAAACTTGAGAGAGGGGCCTAAATTTATTACGTGACCAGAGCGGTGATTACCTGATTGTGATTGGCGGTGGTACATTGTGACGTCAGATGCGTGAAATAACCGTTAAAATAAAAATAAATACAAAATCAACGTGTTGGCGTCTAATTCATATGGATAACAAGGTATGGTAATTATCAATCTAGTATTCTAAATGACAAAAAAGTAAGTTGACAAGGGTTTTAATAAAGGATAAATAATAAGTACTGCTGTACACAGTATTCTTACTCCATAACAATTATTATAAAGGAATACTGGACTGAAAATCCTAAAATGTGCGAGATGTTAGCATACATACGTACATTATATTTATATTGTCACTTCTGTATCCTCACAAACTGGGCATATCAAACTCGTAAAGTACGCAACTTTCTGACGTCATGAAATCTAGGTCCACAATAGAAATTGTAGCTTTTAATTTTAATTCATATCTTTAAATAGCACATCGTCCTGAATCGATAGCTATTTGAGTTTTCATCAAAAGACTTAATGAACTCAAAAATTAGAATTTTACATATATCTATGTATTGTTTAAGGATGATATTCGCTTTTAGAATGAAATAAAATGAGTTTTTTTCGTCTGTCGTATTTGACACGGCTATTTGTTTATATCATTTTATTATTATTTTATTCGAGGGACAGCTGTGGCCAAAAGTTTAAGAACGACTTGCATATAGGCAACCCGCAATCACACTATACTATACTGTCTTTATGAGAAAACGCAGAGAGAAATTGTTAAACTTTTGTCCAGAGCTGTACTGTACTTCAACGAAGCTGAAGGTAACGTAAGGCAACGACTGCGAATTTCGTTCGTCTTTTCCGAATTTGCCCGATCGACGAGATCTATTTCCGGTAAAATTTCATTTTTTTAAAAAAAATTACACACGATAATAGTTTGCCGCCATCAAAACGTGAAAAATACCGGAAATAAAGATTTAAATCTTGCAGCAGACGCACGAAATGCGCAGTCGATGCCTTACGTTATCTTTAGCTTCGTATACATGCAGTAATTATATAATAAAGTTGAGAGTTACTTACCGGAGAGTTGAGCAGTTCCTGCAGTCTGGTAGCGACATCCTGACCTCTCTTAGGTCTCATCAATAGAAATATGTTCTTGATGCCAGGACAAGAACGAAGTAATTTCTCCACCAACACTTTGCCCATGAAGCCAGTACCGCCCGTCACAAACACGGCGCGGTCACGGTAGAACTCTGCCACTGGAATATAGTCTGGGGTCGCCATCTTGGTGGACTTGTACAGTATGGTGAGTGAGTGTGTGTGTCACAGAGAGACAGAGATAGAGAGAGAGAGAGTACGAGTTACGATTCACCGGGAATAGTCAGACCACGGCATTCAGAGCAATCTGGCAACACAAAGAATAACAACATTTTATTAGAAAATTATCCATTTTTCAATTATATATATAATTGCAATAAAATAATATTATAACCTTTCCTATTTAAAAATAATAGTAAGAATAATTGGGGGGGGGGGGGGGGAGTGCATAAATTTCAAAGTTACACGGAAAATATAAATTTCAGTACAAACCGCAATAACTTGGTTGAAAGAAAAGTTAGTATAAACGTTATTTCTTTAGTGGTAAATAGTTATAGCTCTGCACATCTTAAAAGACTGTAATATCTAACAAATTTGTTAATTAAAAGTATAATTAGTAACTCTTTGGTTACTTTTTTCCGTGCAACTAAAATAAATGTTAACAGAAAGAAAGCAAAAAAAAAAAAAAAAAAAAAAAGCAATAAAAAAAAATAATAAAAATAAAGAAAAAAAATAAAGAAAAGAAAAGAAAGGAAAGGAAAAGGGAAAAGAAAATGTTGTACACAGGTCTATTTGGTATTATTACACACGAAGATATTTTAACTATAACTAAATTTATGCTACATTTATGCTAATTTATGGTGGTTGTGTTCAAATAAAAGTCGACGCCATATACTATATAAGCAGTAAGCACTCAATAACAATGGCCTGCTATAGGAAAATGATACATTTTGATACTGTAAAAATACCCATATATATATATATATATATATATATATATATATATATATATATATATATATATATATATATATATATATATATAATATACGAGTATAGCAATATTTTTGAGAGCATTGATCGTGTTGGCAAATTGAATTAGGTTTTGAAGAAAGCAAGAAAAATGACTAAAAAAAGAAGAAAAAAATAGGTAAAACCCAGCACGTTTGTCCTATATGATGAGCAAAGATGTTCATTGCTCCAGTATGGCATCGAAGCGCATTCAGTATGACGTCATGCATATACACCCTATATCAAAAATATTACGAAATTGGAACAGCATCATAACTTAAAAAGGTGGGGTGATTTCAGCAAAATTTTCAGAACATATTTCCTCCTTTAACTAAAGCTCATATACAAACATAAAAAAAGAAATAATAATAAAATAAAAGTTGATTTTTCAACTATTTCTTCAAATTTTTGTTTCATGTTTTTCATGAGCTGTAGTGTTAAAGGCATAGACAACATGAAAACACAAGCATTTATAATATAAATTTTTTTATATCACAAAACACTTGATGGGACTTACATAAATAACATTAATTAGTCTCCAAACCCTACTGTAGCGCCGTAGCAGGGAGCAGAAAACTTTGATTTATGCAACCTGCACAACATTTTTATACTAGTTTTTGCCTGTTTCTGACGTCATAAACAGAAATACGCACGCAAATTGCATACTTTACAGTTTTTTCACGTTCTCTTGTGGGGCCACATTTACATTCTAGTAAAAATTATAATTATAAGTTTTGTAGATCCCATTTTGTGTTACAGAATATGTTGTTTCATGTTTTCTATCATGCCTTTAAGTCCTGATTGCAGAACGAAAAGAAACCAACAAAATATTTTGAAGTTGAATCAGCGTGTTATATTAGCTAAATATAATTATATTATAGCTAAATGATGGATCACTATATATAACATTAAAAATATACCATATAATAATTATAGTCAGATTTCTATTTGCAATGTTTCGTTAACTATAAGTGCGGTCATTTTCATGACCACAAGTATTGCATAATGCTATCAAAATTTCTAACATTTAACTTTAGAAAGCTTTTTATTTATTTATTATTATTTATTTATTATTATTAACTTTTTTTGTAATAATTTTGTGCTATCTTTAGTACACATGCGCTTGAAGGCAATACAAACTTAAGCAAGAAAAAAAAAAAAAAAAAAAAAAAAAAAAAAAAAAAAAAAAAACACTACCTACAGTGTGAGGTTAATCTTTAATTAAAATGGTCTTAAAATTAAGACTGATGGAAAACAGGCTTATTGTCACTTAAGCTAGTACTTAGTTTCACAACATGATTGTGAATTTTTTTTTCTTCTTCATTTTAAAGACTTTAAAGTGCATTGCACAGAGTTCTAAATAAACTGACAGTTTCAGGCTAAACCAGCATACTAAACAAACTTTGTAATACTTTTATCTAAGTTGATTCTGCGGTGTTTGCATTCATGTTAAAGTCGACACCATATGTGAGCACTAAATAACATGGGCCGGTATGGGAAAATTATACATTTCGACAGTTTCAAAATACTAAGTATGTAATATTTTTGAGAGCATTGATTTTGTTAGTAGTTTGAATTTTAAGTATGTTAGAAAAATAATAATAACCAAAATGAACTTAGTTTCTTAAGAAAATAGCAGAAAACGACGTTTGTTATATATATGCAGCGCCATGCTATTCATTGCTCCAGTATGCCGTCGAAGTGCATTCAGAATGAAGGCATGTGCATACACGCTATAGTAAAATAGAATAATGAATAAAAAAAAAATGAAAGCTCTGGAGAATTTTTTTTCTCCCGTTAATTAGAGCTGATAAAAATGTGTTGCTGTGCATGGAACTCTTTACTTGAACTTGATGCGATTACTCTTTTCAAGTCTAAACGAAGTAAAATTAAAGATTATTCCGTATATACATATAAACGAGTGCGTATGTTTATACTCTAAAAAACGGAAAAGGAAACCACGTGACGGTAAAAGTGGTAGAAAAGTTGGTGCTAGCAGCAAGCTAGGCCTGAGCTACCTCCCACTTTTACCGTCACATGGTTTCCTCTTCCGGTACTTCCACATTTTGATTAAACATATGCAGTCAAGCAGTCGCGTCGTAAACAGACAATGACGTCATGCATGATCATGCAGGTGAAAAAAAATTGCAACTGATGATTTTAAATCTTTGTGCGTAGATCATACAGAACCAACTTTAATTGTAAAACAATTATCGTTTACATAATAAGACTTGTAAATATGCCAATTTACATGAAGTGGGGGGGGGGGGGTGCAAAATAGTTTATTATAACCGTCACAATTGGACAGAATGATGGACGTTTGCTTGTGCAAAGCAGCTCCGTGTAATATAAGCCAAGTGGAACCTTGAAATTACTTCGGCGTTATTGAGTCAAAGCTAGAGAAATAATGAGGAAATTTTCAAATAAATAAATGCAGCAATAACAAAATTAATAAAATAAATTATAAAAATTAAAGTAAAGTAGTTTTATTTCATATTCTAATTTTAGAGTTATTTACGTATTTTTAATAAATTCTTCAAAAGTCTCAACATGACGTCACAGGCAATAACTTTGTCCTATGACCACATGCGTAAGTTACTGACGTCATTTTTAACATGTTCAATTATTAATTAAAAATACTTTGTGAACCTAAAAATTAAAAATTCGTATATTATGTATCTATTCAGGACAATGTCCTCTTTTAGAATATGAAACTAACCCACCCCCTTTTTTTTTTCATTAAAATATAAAAATGCCTTCTTTCACGGACAAAATAACTACGTAATAATTATGGTAGCATTGGTAGCCCATACACTATAGCCTCTGCAAGATTGAATATTTAGTGACAATACACTTACACTCGTATACAATCAAATAGGTACTCTCTAAATATTCGCTGAAAGTACCTTGACAAAAAAAAAAAAAAAAAAAAAAAACTTAACTGTGTCTATTGACTAATAAAGGAACTACTGTTTTGAGGCCTACTAAAAGCCAATTTACTCACATCCGCTTTCGTTTCAACGTACTGCGCATGCGTAGTAAGTCGAAACGGAAGCGGATATGTGAGCAAAATCTCTAATAGTCTGCTTCAAAACAGTATTTCCTTTATCAGTCAATATTTTTTAAGGATGGAGGTAGCCAATCATTGTTAAAGATCCCTTTATCTTACAGAACTACAAACTATGGTTTGAAAAGCAAAAAATTTGATATACAGTTCAGCCAGATAACAAATATTTAAGCTTTAAAAAAGAAAAGCTGACACATACTAATACGTCAAACACCTAAAGCTTATATCGATAACATTTGCTGAAATCTTGTTGAATTAGCCTAGCTAGCATGTCAAAGATAATCGACCACACCCCACTTACACATTGGACTGATGTTGTTATATAGAAAGTCGATTGGCTCATTATCTCTAGCGTGATGTCATTAACTGTCAATTTATGACAAGGAAATTCGATTTTTTTTTGTCTATTTTAATCAATAATATAATTTCATTGAACAGAAATAGAATCAAATGTGAGAGCGAGAGTGACAATGGAATGCTATTCTATATAATACTTGATATCAGTCAAGTAGCACCAATCAAAAGCTCGCTACAATACGCGCGCGATCTCTAATTTGACATTATATTTATGGGGAGAAACCCCCCCCCCCTTTTTTTTTTTCTTATTCGATTTTTTTTCCTAATTTTTTCTTTGATTTTTCAAAAAACTACTGCAACGATCAAGGAAAAATTTAAATAAGGTATAGTTTAACGATCGATTGAATAATAATAATAATTAATTAGAAGGCCGGCTCGTATGTGCTTTTCCATTAATTGGAAAGTCCTTAGCTGTCGATAAGACAATGTCTTGACTGGGACTGGGATTGGTGTATAGCACATCACATAACACAAAATAGCAAAAAAAAAAAAAAAAAAAAAAAAAAAAAAAAAAAAAAAAAAAAAAAAAAAAAAAAGAAGGTATTTTTACAAAATTGACATCTTGCATCGGTGTATTTTTCA
The DNA here is from genome assembly GCA_949318235.1 of Ecdyonurus torrentis. Classification (NCBI taxonomy): domain Eukaryota; kingdom Metazoa; phylum Arthropoda; class Insecta; order Ephemeroptera; family Heptageniidae; genus Ecdyonurus; species Ecdyonurus torrentis. Next base: position 99,376 of record OX439135.1, read on the forward strand.
TTGTTATACAAATCTGTGAACGTGTTGCTTATATACTCAATGCCTTTCAATAATAGAAACATAAAGAATATTAGAATAATAATAATAAAATCAAATAGTTATAAAAAAAAAGTTAATCAAATATATTTTATTTGATATTCCTTATATTTTTTATTATATTATATTTGATTTTATAACTTATAATAAGTTAAATCGCACCAGCTGTTTTATTTATTTATTTTTATTATTTTAATTATTATTTATCCAAACTATGATTTTGACTGTTTAAAATACATCGTAACTGTTACTTGCAATGAACGAATTTAACTAAAGTACTTAAAATAAACATAGGATCTTACTGCATTTGTAATAGAAAAATCGTAAACAACAATTAAAAAAAAAACGTTCATTCCAAGTCGTCTAGATATTGCTTAGATAGAATTCAAAGTTTAAATTAAACAATTAAGCTTGTAGTACTTTTTTTTTCTTTTTCCCTTTTATTAATTTTTTTTTTTTTTATTATTCTTCATTACTAGTTTTTTTTTTTTTTTTTTAAGATATTGCAACTTTTCCTTTTTATTTTTCTTTTGTTCTCTTGCTACGTAGTATTATTACTACTTCTCTCATATTAGAATTATGTATGCAATCAAAGATTATCATGCATGTTTTCTGTTGGGGTTAGGTTTAGGTGTAAGAGTGGGCCAGACATATTGTCAGGCTTAAACCTCGCCCTTGCAAAAATTTGTATTTTTTTTTCTATGCATTTTTTTGAATAAAGACGATTATTTATTTATTTATTTAATTATACAAAAGTCTTCCATATTATATTTTATGAAGAATAGTATCGGACTTTTCGCAAACATTTTAAACCTCATGATAACTAATCAAGAAAATACGATTAATATTTACGACACTTTTTATCAGCAAAAAGTAATATTTATTCTTGCATTATATCACTTTCATTATATATATATATATATATATATATTTATAAATATATATATATATATATATATATATATATATATATATATATATATATATATATATATATATATATATATATATATATATATATATATATATATATATATATATATACACATATAATATGGTGCTACGATAATAATTAATAATTATCTGTATAATTTACAATATAGCTGATGTATATATTATTAATAGTCAAATCTGGAGATACGAGTTCGATAGATTGATTTTTGCAATTATAGGGCACCCGCATGACGTCATAATTAATACGCTTCGACGTCACACTGGAGCAATAAACAACATAGTTCAGCATAGGACAAAGGTCATTTTTCTCTACTTTCTAAGGAAATTCAGTTCATCTATTTATTTTTTTTTCTTACATACTTGAGATACTAATTCCACCCAATGCTCTCAAAAATATTACTTATATACTTGTTAGTAATTTTTAAATGGCAAAATTAGTCATTTTCCTAAGCAAGCTTACGTTATAACGTTCACACATAAAGTTGATTTATATAGGGTGTATGCATTCATATAAAAGTCGAAGCCATGTTGGATCGCTCAGTAACATGGGTGACATAGGAAAATAGCTCATTTTGCCAGTTAGAAATACCAAGCAATATTTTTGAGAACATTGATGTTGTTAATAAGCCTCTGAAGTATGTGAGAAAAATAACAAAAACATACTTATCCAATTTTTCAAATAGACTGACTAAAAACTAAGTATGTCCTATATAATATGCTGAGCAATATGAAGTCATACGGATACACCCTATATATATAAAAATGTAACTATATTACATATTATTATACACATTAGGAAAACTAAAACGGCACAACTCATACAAAAATATGGACAATTTTAATTTTTTTTTTTTTTTGACAAAGACTATACGATATCATGAATTATTTTAACCCTTTTTTTACAATGCAGACAGAGAGAGAGAGAGAGAGAGAGAGAGAGAGAGAGAGAGAGAGAGAGAGAGAGAGAGAGAGAGAGAGAGAGAGAGAGAGAGAGAGAGAGAGAGAGAGAGAGAGAGAGAGAGAGAGAGAGAGAGAGAGAGAGAGAGAGAGAGAGAGAGAGAAATAAAACGAGAAAAATGATTAATTTTAATGAAAGTTTGAACAAAAGCTACAATATAAAATACACCCACCCACACAAGATCGTAATTTTCCCGAGGGAAAGCTACTAAAAGACAATATATAATATATATATATATATATATATATATATATATATATATATATATATATATATATATATATATATATATATAATATACTACTTCAGTTTTAATGAAATAAAATCAATAAGCAAAGTAGACAATGCTATGACTTCCTGTCTTTGTTTGATATTGCTGATATCTCGATCATATACTCACACGAAGATAGAGGCAGTAAGAGACTTTACATTGACCTAGGTCAAGGATGCCAGGAGATACATAGTCATGTCATCATAGGACACCACTTGGTGCTACTTTACGTTCAAGGTAACTGGGACACAGGGCAAAGAAAAAAAGTAGATTTTTTTTTTTTTTTCCTATCGTTATTTTTTTAATCAGTTGTGTAAAGTGAGTATACTTTCCTATTACTATGGTTGCATGTATAAACTCCATATCCGAGTCACTAAATAACTCAATAACAAACCATTGCATCCAATACATATTGCCCAGTTTAAAAATACTAAAGCAATATTTTTGAGAACATAAGTGTTGCGGATACATATGCGGATATACCCTATAATGCCTAGCCTACTGTATATAGTATCATTATTATAATATAATATTTTGTCTCGTTATGGTATGACAATTTTCTTTAGCCAAAAACGTTATTTATGTTTTCTGTTTGGGTAAGAGTGGGCCAGACATTTTGTCAGCCTTAAACCTCGGCCATATTCAATTTTTTGTTGTCTTTTTTCCGATACTTTAATATTATTATTATTTTAATAATAAAGTCACTATTTAATTTCATCCAAACTGATTAAACTGGTTGAATTTCATTATGTGAGAAAAATAAAAATAAATTACCTGATTTCCTAAAGATAATATATAGCCAATAAAAACGACGTTTGTCCTATACTGAGCCATGTTATTTAGTGCTCACATATGACGTCGACTTTTATATGAATGCAGACACCCTATATCAGGTTATATAAATATTTAAAGTTTAAAATTGCTCTGGTAAATAATAACGGTCGTTATATTTGAACTTGTGTCCATTTACTATGGTTTTAGCCTTAGGTATACGTGACTCCTATAGTAATGACCCATCAGTGTTAGTCCCAAGTGATCAAGTTTACAAGTACCCTCAATATTTATCAACTTTTGTCATAACCATTTATATTAAACATAAACATACATACACACACATACACACACACATACATACACACACATACATACACACACATGCATACACACACATACACACACATACATACACAACACACACATACGCACACACAGCAAATATTCACATACAAATATGATGTGTATCAAAAAACACATTTATAAAAAGATCTTCTTCTTTGTGTAATAATCTACAAGTTGATCTGATGCATGATACTTATTAAATTATAAAAAAAATATACTTAAATTTGTAATATTTGTAGGTTTAATGTCTGTCTTATTTTGTTTCTTAAAATATTTTCAGTAACTTTTAATCTTATATAAATATGTATTTTTTTTATATTATGTACTGTGTGTACCTCCAATGTATTGGACAAATGTCTGTATTTAGAAATAACAAAACAAATTAACAAAATAAACAAACCATAGATCAGTGATACAAACGCATATAGACAAAAAAACAACAACAATAATTAACACGGAAATTATACGTAATTATACTGCATTAATGTCTTTATAACATAAATAATGATAAATTAGATCAACATAAATATTTATGCTACGTAACATAATTATTATGTTGTATTGAACAAATTGTGCTGACAATGAGCTAGCGTAATTATTACATATTTATTTTTGTCCGAGTACTCAATGCTTTGATTATATGCGGCAAAGCACGAGTGCATTATCACTATAATTAATATTCCAACTGCGGTAGATGCGGGTTATTATTTATTATTAAATATTATTAAGGGGTGTACAGTACAGACATTCATATAGTAAAGTTAATGTTATTATGTAAGGATCATTTAATAATATAGGCCACATAGGAACCATGACACATTTTGCCAGTTTAAAAATATTTACCAAAATATTTTTGAGAGCATTGATATTGTTAATATAGCTTATTGAATTAATATAATTATGCTTAGTATGAGAAAAATAATAAATAAAAACATTAAAACCGATTTCTGAAAGAAAACAGCTAAAAAAAAAAGAAAAAACAGTTTGTCCTATGCTGAGCAATTAAAATGTTGTTCATTGATACAGTATGGCGTTGAAGCGCATTGAATATGACGTCATGCGGATACTATACGTTTATCCGTATACACACACAAAACATACATACATACACACACACACATTTCAGTTAAAATGTAATATAAATAAGTAAGGTCAGTTTATAATACGCAATCCTTTTATTATTCTTTCTTCCTATATTATGTTGTTGCAACAGTCAGTCAGTCAGCCTCTGCTTTCTTTCTCATTATTAAACACTTCCTCATTTAAACTATATAATGGTACATACACAAAGTTTCTATATCTCTAATGACATCATTATGTTCCACAATGTTCAGCATAATTGATCTGCATTCTTAGTTTTTTTTTTTTTTTTTTTTTTTTTTATAATTCCAATATCATTGCGTCAGTCCATATATATATATATATATATATATATATATATATATATATATATATATATATATATATATATATATATATATATATATATATATATATATATATATATATATATATAATCTTTTTTTCATGTTAACATGTTCACATGTTCAGCATAATTACTTATGTTATTACAAAATAACAACATTTGTGCTCTACAATATAGCAAGTGTTCAATGTAGCAACATAATGTATGCTATATTGTACAGTGATTATACTACATAACATAATAGTTAAAATGTTGAGCATAATTACTTATGTTATTACAAAATAACAACATTTGTGCTATACAATATAGCAAGTGTTCAATGTAGCAACATAATGTATGCTATATTGTACAGTGATTATACTACATAACATAATAGTTAACATGTTCAGCATAATTACTTATGTTATTACAAAATAACAACATTTGTGCTCTACAATATAGCAAGTGTTCAATGTAGCAACATAATGTATGCTATATTGTACAGTGATTATACTACATAACATAATAGTTAACATGTTCAGCATAATTACTTATGTTATTACAAAATAACAACATTTGTGCTCTACAATATAGCAAGTGTTCAATGTAGCAACATAATGTATGCTATATTGTACAGTGATTATACTACATAACATAATAGTTAACATGTTCAGCATAATTACTTATGTTATTACAAAATAACAACATTTGTGCTCTACAATATATAGCAAGTGTTCAATGCAGCATCAAATAACAAATAAGAAAGTAATATTTATGTAAGTCATAAATTATGTTTTTATGCATAAATGTTACTAACAATGAACATAATTATTCCGTTTTTATTTTTATGCCCTTGAAAAAGCAAGCCTATATAATAACGAGTTGGATTGCATTTTTTTTTTAAATTTGCACTTTATATAATACTGGGTCAGTCGAAATCTATAAATTGATATAATAAAATCTCTCTCTCTCTCTCTCTCATTGCAAGTGATAATAAATATTATACTGTTGTGCTAGGTACTGCAAATTGTGTTAAAATTTGGACTCAAAGGTTTTTAGCACCATATACTAGTTTACGCATAACAATAAGAGAGATGTTCATTGCTGCACTTTTCTGTCTTTTACTTGTCTTCTATCATAGTTTGTTCTCCTAACAATAAGTATAGTGAGGATCATCAAAGGCATAGACCACATAAAACAACACGTTCTTTTTAATCATTAACCACAAAATAGGATCTTCAAAACTGATGATAATTTTAACCAAAATGTTAATGTGGCCCCACGAGAGAGCGTGAAAAAAACTGTAAAAACTGTAACTGCTAATTTGCGTGAAAATTCATGTTTATGACGTCAGAAACATGCAAAAATTAGTATGTAAATGTTGTGCGGGCTGCATAAATCGAATTATCTGATCACTGCTATGGGACTGCAGTTGTGTTTTGAGACAAACTAAAGTTATTTATGTAAGTCCCATCATGTGTTTTGTGATATAAATGCTTATGTTTCTCTCTGGTATATGCCTTTAAGTGCAGCAATGAACACATCTCTTATTGTTATGCATAAACGCATATGGTGTCAGGAAAATATGTATACGTAAAATACTTTGAGTCTCAATTTTAAAGCACCTCACTGTATGTACATACAGTACGTGCTAAAACTCACTCAAAATATTAACTAAGGAACAAGGTTGAAGGTCATTTGCATGACCCAATATATTCAAATATTAATTACATCTACGTAATAATAATGTATAAAAATAATAATTTTTAGGTCACTAAATACGAGTTGCAATAAATAAAAATTGACTTGCGATATTCACTTTGCAATTATCAATACTATATATAATAACAATTTGAACTATAAAACTATATTGTGTGAGACAGAAAAAATTTGTTTAAATTGATTTTATGTGGAGTAATTTAGGTAAAAAGAGATTGTACTTATATACTTAGAGTTAACATACATTTTAATAAAGCACAAATGGTACGGAAAAGTTTTAAGAAAATATATTACATTTTGAAATTATATATCATATTTCTTTATTGTTATTATTTGGAATTAAGAATTCTAAGAACGTATACTTTTTTTTTTTTTTGCAATACAACTTTTCTTTCCACCTTAATGATCGAGTTAAATAGTTAATACTTTTTGTTACGAGAGAGAGAGAGAGAGAGAGAGAGAGAGAGAGAGAGAGAGAGAGAGAGAGAGAGAGAGAGCACAAGTTTGAGTGTCAAGCTAATAGTTCACACTATATGTACTGTGTTTTGAGGTCAGTTTTCGATTATAATTATAGATCATTGAAGAGGGAAAAAAAAAAAAAAAAAAAAAAAAAGTAAAAAATTATGTTGAAAATAAAGTGTGATTTTCCGCGCATAATAAATGGTTACAAATTTAAAATATATGAGAAATTTTGAGCATAAAAACTTAAAAGCATAAAAACCGTAACAAACGACTGCCCTATTGAAAAAGCTTTAAAAAATATATAATAAATAAATAAACATAATTAGTTTAGTGCTATAGGTACCTTATTTGTGCCAACAGACTCCATTAATTGTCAATAAAGGATAGTTAAAAGAGTAAACTTTTTAATTCTGCAGAAAAAAAGACGATTGGGGAGAGGAAAAAAAAAAGCACATTTTTACGTTGAAGTTCGGTGCTAGAAATTAAGTCAGTCAATTTTATTTCTAATAACTAATAACAGTTTGAAACTCTTGGCTACAAATTAATAAATAAAAAGTTAATTTTATTTTATGTCTTCATATTTTATTTTGTGTTTCAAAATGCGCACTTTTAAAAAAAAACACCCTGTATAGATATGAACGCAAGCACTCTATATACGGTGTACCCGCATGACACGTCATATTTATTGCGCTTGGAGGCCATACTGGAGTAGTGTATAACATTGCTCAGCATAGGGTAAACTTCGTTTAAGACAATTTTCTTTGTAAAATCGTTTAATTGTTTTTTGTATTGTTATTTTTCTCACATATACTTGAGATACTAATTCAACATAAATATATTTACAGCATCAATGCTCTCAAAAATATTGCATATATAGTGTTTTTAAACTGGCAAAATGATTCATTTTCCTATGCCACCCATGTTATTGAGTTATCCAAAATGGTGTCAACTTTAACATGAATGCATACACCCTATATGGGAAAAGCTAACTCCAGAATCAGCTCATAGGCTTGACTTTAGAATGATAATTTCATGAAAGTTTTTCCGCATTATCGTTATAATATATAAGTATATAATATATAATATAAATTATCATGTTATAAATAAATATTTGAAATCCGCATGCAGGTATCAAAAAGTATAATCAGCAGCAATACCCAATGAACCATGCAGCGGTATGACATAACAGCGTGAGCACATATACGTAATATTGAACTAAATTAAAAAAAGGAAATCTTATATCAATATTATACGTGCAGCCCGCCGTAGTTACCACTGAGACAGAGAGAGAGAGAGAGATCAAAACCACGTGTTGTCCTTATCTATCGCCAATTCTACTGATAACATCAACTGCAGCTTTTTTTTCTATACTTATAACTTATAACTCCGGAACACGCTGGATTTTAAGCAAAAAAAAAAAAAAAAAAAAAAAAAAAAAAGACTGTATACGCAATTAAGTGCCTAATTATGGCTTGAAAATATGCATTGCTTTGAACATAAAAGTTATAAAAATTTCTTTTTTCTTTATTTTCTTTATTATTTTTATTTTTACAATGTTGATACTAGTAATATTTGGTGGGTATAGCAATCTTGCCATTTGTTTCTCCTATTTTATTGGGTGGTAGTTCTATTTAAATATATCTTCAAAATTCACGGAGATGTTCAATTGTATAACGTCTATTTCTATAATTACGGATTGAACACTTTGGGTTATTTGTATAAGAGTGGGCCTTATTAATAATTACTTATATTATTACAAAATAGAACTAATACATATTGTGCTCTACAGTATATGGCATTATAAAAAAAAATACTGGAAAAAATAATTTGGGGGTTATTCATTTCATATATTCTAAAAAAAAAGACTAGTAACCTCTGAATCGATATGCTAATTTTAGAGTTCATCAAGTATATATTTCTAATTACTTTTTGAAATTTGAAAAGTAACGTCTTATATGCATGTGGGCATAGGAAAAGTTGAAGCCCATGACGTCATTTTGCCACTTTCAAAAACTAATTAAAAATACTTAATTTCAAGTAAAAAATAAGAAATTCGCATATCCATATCGATTCAGGACAATGTCCTCTTTTGAATGTGAAATGAAATTGACTGTTATGTGGTTCAAATTATTGTTCAATGCAGCAAAAATTACGTTATTTATTTTTTCCATATTACAATAGCAATTTTTTCAAAAGAAAAAGTTTTAGTTTGTAAAACGAGATAAGATGCAAACTTTTATTTTTATTTATTTATTTATTTTTTTTTCCTCCCAAACAAATGATGTACTTAAATTTGCAGTCATAAAATACAAATATATTTTTAATTAACACCCGTCTGTTGAAAGAGAAAATACGGAGAATGATGAGACAATTTTCCAGCATCAATGAAAACTACTTAAATTGTATTTACAACGAAATATTAAAAAATTATCATCACTTTCCATATAACATTTAAGTTGCAAAAAAAAAAAAAAAAAAAAAAAAAAAAAAAAAAAAAAAAAAAACGTAAACGTTAATTGCACAATGACTCGGATATAGGCAGTTTTTTTTCTAACTAGAAAACGAATGTCTATATACTTTCAACGTAAAAATGTTTAAAGAGTAAATATATGAAGTGAATTCACTAATTTAAGTGCGCCTTGATAAAATTTTTATTATAATATGTGTCAAAGCAAGAGAATGCAGGTCCAGAAAAATTAAGTGGTTTTCAGGTCCCAAATTTTTTTTTTGTATTTTTTTTTTTAATTCTACGCACTATACACACTAGGCCATCTTCAATAGTTCTTCCTTTGATAAGAATTAACACTACTTGATCATGACGTCACTACCTGTTTTATTTATTTCTTCGTTTATATAGACCTGATAAGAATAAACAAAACTTCGCAAAAAAAAAAAAAAAAAAAAAAAAGCTCAACAGCAATTTATATTTCTCTCAATAAAGCTAGAGCTTTGAAATTTTATTTTTGGATACCCTATGGGTATAGGATTTTATACTCAATCATGGCATGAAAATTATTCTCAAGTTATTATTTATCAAAGTGACAAAATGGTACTCAACCCGTTCCATTTATTATAAATAACATTAAAACACGTAATTGGATTTTGTTTTGCCAATAACTGTAGCCCAAGTTATAGACCAGTTACAGACCATAGAGAAAGAATTTCAAGGAGAGAAGCTGCGTAACGCTAAACGTAACGCGCAATCTGACTAACTCCCCTATATAAATTCCACGCTTAGCAACTTTTTCAGACCCTTTCTTACGCAGGAAGCCTAAATTTGTATAGGAACGAGCTTCTTTCTTTTAGCTGTATTTTCATATAAACTCAAACCTAACGGAACCGTCCAGAACATACAACATGTCTCTTTAAATTATTAAAAAAAAAAAAAAAAAAAAAATGAATAAAAAAAAATGAAAAAAAAAAAGAATAATAATAATAATAATAATAATAATAATAATAGAAAAAAAATACAATTATTTTGTCCAAAAACCTAATTTAGACGCCCTAAACGTTTAATCAAATTTCCAGCTTATGCAACTCGCACAATTTTTTCTATTAAATGTGAACAATCCTGACGTCAGAAATTTTCAAATCGTGTGCATTTTGCGTATATACTTCACAAACTTTTTCGCGCTCTCTTGCGGGGTATAACATATTTGAGTAATACTAAAAATTGAACATGCTTTTGGGTGTTCCATTTTGAGTTTCATGAATAAAAAGGGCGTGTTGTCATCCCTGGACAGTTAATTTAAGACAAAATACTTACACAAACTGCAGATATTCTTAGTTATAGAAAAATAGTCCGAAATTTATCTCACCTGGAACAAAAAATAGAAAACACCGAGTTAGAAACCATTCTATAAAAAAAATATAATTATAATATAGTTTTATGTTCATTACTGAGATAAAAACGTAGCTTAAATTAAGAAAAAACAATTGTGGTATAAGTATATTTAACTGGAGACCCAACGCTTATTGAGACACATTTTGGGTCAATTTTTTTTCTGAGTGCACATCAATAAAACGTAACGTGTTCGTATATATTAGTATCGTAATCATGCCCTTATGATCAGTATTCAGTATGATATCAGTGATTTGAGTAGTATCATGTAAGGTGGTTTCATTCATGTTAAAGTCGACGTCATAAGTGAGTACTAAATAACATTGGCCGGTATAGGAAAATGGCACATTTTGCCAGTTTAAAAATACTTCGCAATTTTTTTGAGAGCATTGATGCTGTTAACAGGTTGAATTAGTACCTCAAGTATGCAAGAAAAATAATAATAACCAAAAAAAAAAATAGCTAATATTCCAAAGAAAATAGCCAAAAACTACCTTTGCCTTATACTGAGCAATGTTAATCATTGCTCAAGATGAGCATCGAAAAGCACTCAGAATGACGTCATGCGCACACACCCTATAGTAAGAGTATATTATTTATGTATATGGAATATAAATACTATATACCCTGACTGTATATACCTAACTATTAGTCCATGCTCTCAACTCATTTCACTTCACAGTATAACAATGAGTCGAAGAAAAAAAAAATTAAAAAAAAAAATGACATGAGGTAGATTGGCCGTCTCAAGATACTGACGCCAGGTTGAAGCAATGAATAACATTGCTCAGCATAGCACAAACATCGGTTTTTGGCTATTTTCTTAACTTTTTTTTTTTTTTTTTTTTTTTTTTTTTTGCAAAGTATTATTAAACTTGCAAAATGAGCCACTTTCCCATATTCTAGCCAATGTTATTTAGTGCTCACGCACGGACAATACGTAGGTAATAATTATGCTAGATTATTTTCAGCACAATTTGTTTATTACGGCATAATTTAGGCTATAATGCATAATAACTATGTCACATAGAGTAAATACAGTACACCTTGGTGTTTAATAAATAAATAATAATAGAGTAAATACTATGTTGTACAGCATAAATATTTATGTGGTTCTAATTTAGCAACATTTATGCTAAAATGACATAAATACAGCATAAATTACGTAATTTATTATTTCAGTGCATATGGCATCGACCTTTACATGAAGGTTGTATGCATTCATGTTAAAGTCGACGCCATCTTGGATAACTCAATAACATGGGTGGCATAGGACAAAAAATCATTTTGCCAGTTTAAAACCACTATGCAATATTTTTGAGAGCATTGATGCTGTAAATATGTTGAATTAATATCTCAAGCATGTGAGAAAAATAACCATAACAAAAAATTAACCGATTTCCCAAAGAAAATTGGCTTAAATGAAGTTTGTCCTATGCTGAGCAATATTATGCACTACTCCAGTATGGCCTCCAAGCGCAATAAATATGACGTCATCCGCATACACCTTATAGGTACCTAGTAACAATACAGTATATAGATCACATAACAAAGAGGCTGTGTCATAAATGAAGTGCTAATGAACGACAACCTTGAGTGACCTTGTCTATACCAACATCAGCAGACAAAAACAATATTTACATCTGTTATAAATACAGACAGTATAGTATATCAAATATGGTTTTGTATTTTATTAACATATATTATTGCAACGGCATTCTTACTGTTATTTACTTACTTACTGAAATTTGTATATAGTAAATAACATTATTTACTATATACAAATTTCTAAAATATATTTGCATACTATAAGTGTAAATAAGGCGAAAATTAAATATTCATTTTTAAATATTGGTACATTATTGGCACCTGAAATGATGGAGCATTTGAAATATTCTTGCAAAAAGGAATAAAATACAGAGAGAGAGAGAGAGAGAGAGAGAGAGAGAGAGAGAGAGAGAGAGAGAGAGAGAGAGAGAGAGAGAGAGAGAGAGAGAGAGAGAGAGAGAGAGAGAGAGAGAGATAAACAGACATACATACAGACAGACAGACAGACAGAGACAGACAGACAGACAGACAGACAGACAGACAGACAGACAGACAGACAGACAGACAGACAGACAGACAGACAGACAGACAGACAGACAGACAGACAGAGATTTA
>OX439135.1:117303-132303 GCA_949318235.1 Ecdyonurus torrentis
AAAAAAAAAAAAAAAAAAAAAAAAATGCAATAAGTACAATAACAATAAAATTCAAGCATAAATAAAATGTATTAATTACAAAAGAAGAAGAAAAACTTCAGCTTTCTTCCTTTTATTATTATTTTAATCGCTCGATTTTTCATAAATCCAATTTTCACACGGAAATGATAAATTACGTAATTTATGCTGCATTGAGCACTTGCTATATTGTATAGCACAAATGTTGTTATTTTGTAATAACATAAGTAATTATGCTGAACATGTTAACTATTATGTTATGTAGTATAATCACTGTACAATATAGCATACATTATGTTGCTACATTGAACACTTGCTATATTGTAGAGCACAAATGTTGTTATTTTGTAATAACATAAGTAATTATGCTGAACATGTTAACTATTATGTTATGTAGTATAATCACTGTACAATATAGCATACATTATGTGGCTATACATTGAGCTACCAGAATTATTATTGTATTACATGCAGTACATATTTATTAATTTTTCTATACGACATTAAAATATAGACACTGTTTCCTATTGTGGTCACATTTTCGCATTAAGAAGGAAAATTGTGGCTTGGTATTTTATAACATACAAGAAAATCTTTAGGAATTTTTTATATATGGTTACACAATTAATAAGCATGTTTTAAATTTTTATCAATACAGTATTAATGTTTTTTAATTTAAAGACAGACAGACAGACAGACAGACAGACAGACAGACAGACAGACAGACAGACAGACAGACAGACAGACAGACAGACAGACAGACAGACAGACAGACAGACAGACAGACAGACAGACAGACAGACAGACAGACAGACAGACAGACAGACAGACAGACAGACAGACAGACAGACAGACAGACAGACAGACAGACAGACAGACAGACAGACAGACAGACAAAACTTAAATTTTAAACTTACTTTTTCTAAATTTCAATCAATTTATTTCAAAATTATTTTCCAACATATTGCTCTAAAATTCAGGACAACAGAAGCTTTGAGATCAGTAAACTTTATAAACAATTTTATTATTGAGAAATGAAATCTGCCAAGTCATATATTAATGCTCTATTTCCTCATTACAAAGCATGGTAAATCATGAAATAAAGTACAAAGCAACTGTTAGCACTTCGGTAAAGAAGAGGCTGATCGACTTATAGTATACGGAAATAGCCAAAAGATGAACTTTTTTTCACTGAATTTATAAACCAGCAAAACAAATAATATACTTATCAAATGAAATTGAATAAATAAAAAAAAAAAAATAACAATAAAAAAAATTATTGAAAAAGTTTTAATAATATTTTCAATTTCAAAAAAGTTCCTAATTTGACTTAAAAGTTGGCGCTAAAATTTGAATTTTGCCATTAACTTTCACATATTAATTTCACAGTGAAATAACTTGGATATTTGCTGCGTGTGTTTTCCCATGTTCGACATAACTAAACTTATAAGTCACGTTTCATCTTTACGTCATAATAATTTTATAGCTCGTTCTATAAACTACACACAACTCTTGAGTTAGCTTCGAAAATGTTCCTTTGTTAAAAACATCTGATCATGACGTCGTAACCCTTTTACTACGTTTATACATATAGTGGATCATTGTTATTTCTTCGTTTAGAACTTTGAACTTGATGAAAATGAAAGAAACTCACACAAAAAAGTTCCATGCGAAACATGCGACTCACTTTTATCGGCTCAAAAATTAAAATCAACCAATGAATGTGTCTTATTTTGTTGGTCAGGCAATCACTGACAGAACAAGCTAATATTTCACGAACGTGCAGTTTAACAGATATCAGTCGGTCACTTAATTAAAATTTAATTCCTTAATGAAGTAAAATATTTTAATTAAACTATATAACAATCCCTCACTCGCGTACATTAACATTGTGAAGAGCCATGGCAGAACTTAATTACGAATACTAATTACGTAATTAGCTACAGTGTGCCGATATTAATCGAATTATAAATATTTGTTTTTACAGTATATCTATACATAACATATTTTATCGCTTCGATGAAATTACAACACAAAAAATATTTTGGTATTTCTGGGAAATCCGTCGCAGTTAAGTAAGTTTGTGTGTCCTGGAGGGGTGTTCCGTAAGCTCTCGTTTCACTTCTCGATATCGAATTTATTGTTGTACCTTATGGGTCTCGATACCGAGAAGTGAAACGAGAGCTTATAGGGAACAGCCCCCCTGCTCAATGTTCACAGCTGAGCAATATATAGGGTGTCTGCACGTGACGTCACGCTGACTGCGCTTAGACGTCATGACTAACATTGGTCAGTATGAGACAGTCAAGCTATTTACAACTGATGCCCTTATTGTTTTCAATATAGACGCGGTTACAATATTTCAAAAAAAAAAAAAAAAAGAAAAAAAGTTTTTTAATTTAAATGTTTTCGAAACTCTATTATAGAAATCCTATAGTATAGGGTGTATGCATTCATGTTAAAGTCGACGCCATGTCGGATCACTGAATACATGGGCCAGTATAGGGGAATTACTTATTTTGCCAGTTTTAAAATACTATATAATATAAGCAATATTTTTGAGAACTAAATTGTTAGCAGGTCGAATGTCAAAGTATGCGAGAAAAATAATAATAACTAATAACCCAAAAAATGAATTATAATTTCGCAAAGAAAATAGTGAAAAAAGGAAGTTTGTACTATGTTGAGCAATGTTATTCATTACACCAGTATGGCGTCCAAGCGCATTGAATATGACGTCATCCGTATACACCCCTATAGGATGTATCCACAAGACATCATACTGAATGCGCTTTGACGCCATACTGTATCAATGAATAACGTCACTCAGCGTGGGACAAACGTCGTTTTTGGCTATTTTCTTAGCAAAATTACATTTGGGGGGGGGGGGGAGGTATAATATATATATTTCTCACATACTTGAAATTGAACCTATATAAAAACATCAATGCTCTCAAAAATATTGCTTTAATTTTTCAACTGGCAAAATGAGTAATTTTCCTATGCAGTCCATGTTATTTAGTGCTCACCTATGACGTCGACTTTAACATGAATGCAAACATTCTATAGAACTGATATTGATTTCAATGTGGTAACAATATTTAAGCAGGTTTTGCATATAGTATAATAATGAAAGAGAATCGTGTGAATTTGAACAATGATTGACTTTATAACAAAGGAATAATATCCAAGCTGATCAATTTAAAGCTCTAGCTAATATTTAAAGTTAATATGTAAAATATTCTCCACAGGAAAAAACAAAATACGCAAATTTTATAAAAAAATTAAGAATTTAAATAGTTTTTATAGTTTTAACTATTAACTCAATGCTGAATAATAATGCATTACATATTGTGCTATAATAAGAATACATAATTGCACCCCTGTATACAATAATTTTTAGATTCAAAACGCATTTTTTTTTTTTCAAATTTTGGCAAAGGGTTTGCTTACAAAAAAAAAAAAAAAAAAAAACTGTATACATTAAGAAGAAGTAACGTTTCTTGACTCTATGATATTAACTTGAAAATTATATTGCTTACTGTTGCATGGGAAAAATAATTTTAATTCCACTTTTTTGAACAGTGCAAAAACAGGGTGGTTAAGATTACTATATTTAATGATTTGCGAGTGATCTGTTTGGAAAAAAAATAATATGAAATTAATAAAATATATTTTCAGATATGTATAAGCCATACAACAACAAAATCGATTTTTTATTGTGACTTTTTATTTTTTAATTATTACGATTCAAACTTCAAAATGTGTCGAATGTCTAATTGGAAATTTTCATATCCTAGTGACGACACCATAAACCAATTACTACGTCATTAAATATAAGCATAGTAAAATTCATTAGAATTCTCTCTCTCTCTCTCTCTCTCTCTCTCTCTCTCTCTCTCTCTCTCTCTCTCTCTGTCTGTATTTCAAGACCAATGACATCAATATAGGGTAAACAATACTAAATAATTTATTACGGTAAAAGAGCAATAAATTGAAATCTATATATTTAAAAGCAATACAAAATACAATAACAAAATAATCATCATCATAAATACTTTAATCTATAAATACAGATTTAAATTGAGTTTATGCATATAAAGAAACTACACGGCAAGATAAATAACGTAATTTATGCTATAATAATATAATGTAATGACATTTATGCTAAATTTATGTTCTTATAGCATAACCAATGCTAAAATATAACATTATATCACATAATGCTTACATATGGGATTTCAGTAAACTGGGGTGACTTTGAACGCCAATTTTTCTCTGTCTTTGGGCCTTATATTGCAAATTTAAAGAATCTTAGGAGATATCGTGAGTTTTTCAGGGCAGCGAAGAGTGATATTGGGTTATCAGCTTTCGGTTATTACCCTGGCGCTCGACAGTATTAATGGTAGTATCAGTACCATAGCAGCTTCTCTCTTATATCCGATTTGTATCCTATTCTTTACGAGTCTACGGATTAAATACGGACACACATACGGATTTACGTTTTTTTTTTTTTTTTTTTTTTTTAAATCTTTACAAACATATTTCAAAAAAGTAAAATGATAATAATATAGCATGTTATGCAGTATATTGAACAAATTGCGCTAAAAAAAACACTAGCACTCCAACAAATATAAATAAGTATAATAATTATTATGCTATAGCTTATTTTCAGCACAAATTGTTCCTTACACCTTAATTTATGCTGAAATAACTATGTTACCTATACATATAGCATAAATATTATGGTACACCGCAAAATTGTTCCAAGTAAGCAAGTTTATACTAAAATGACATAAATGCAGCATAAATTACGTAATTTTTTCTTTCCGTGCATAATTATTACGTATTTATTTTCATCCGTATGAAACATTTAATCGCAACCAAAACAACTTAAAAGTGAACAGTTTTATAAGAGGGAAAACGTACAGTAAAATAAAATGTATATGAGAGAGCAACGGTGAATAAATTCTCATAAGAATTTTGCAATAAGAGATGTTATGGCGAAAATATAAAAAAAGAAAAAGAGAGAGACGGTATAATTATTACATTAATAATAATTGTAACGGTAAAACATAGTCATAGGTGTGAACGTCTTCAGAATAGATAAAATTTTGTCGCAAATAAGCTTTGTTTTTATCGTAGAAGTAAAGTACGTGATTTTTGTTGCATTGCTTTTTTGTAGAGCACAAATAATGTTGATATTCTGTAATAACAATCATCTTAACAATTATGTTATGTAGCATAATCACTATACTATATATATATAGCTGAAATTATGCGTTCTTATATGTATAAATATTGTTGCATTGAGCTAGAATAATTACTATGTAATTACTTCTGTAAATCTGTACTACAGACGTTCGTAAATTACGTTCAGTCTGACCCCACAAAAAACTTCTTTTTTTTTTTCGAGCTTGATATAATTTAGAACTATAATATTCCAATGGATCATTTGCAATAAACTATCAAAATAAAATCGAATATTCTTATTCTTAATGTATTTCTTACGGAAAAATCATATTCACTCACACGTTGCAACAAATAAAAACATTTTATTGTAAGTGGTCCATTTTTATATACCATATCATAATCAAAATAACTATACGTATTAATAACTATGCTAGCAACAATGCAGCAACATAATGTATGCTATATTGTACAGTGATTATACTACATAACATAATAAAGAAGATGTTCAGCATAATTAATAATTATCAATACGAATTATTTAAAAAATATTATTTGATAAGAGAAAAAAAAAACATTAACATAATGAAATTTTTACTTGTACTAATCTAATATAAACAGTTGACTTAAATTTATATAGGTTTGTAGCCTGATTTTGCCCAATACAAGCCGTGAATTATTATTACTACTAAAAATGACATTTGTGCTTTACAAATATAGCAAGTGTTCAATGCAGCATAAATTACGTAATTTATTTTTTCCGTAAGTTACATTTGAATTATTATGCAGTATGTATTATACACAAAATTTATGCTAGTTTAACACATAGTAGCTTATTATCATGGTATTAATTATTTGCTATATGAATAATATGTTACTAAAATTAGGCTACAATTTTTTATTTCTGTTGTAAGGGTTACGAAAGCTTATGTAAATTAGTGAGATTAATTTAACAAATATTTTTATTTAAAATTTAAAATACCGAGAATTTAAGAGAGATTATTGTAATTTGTTCGTTTATATATATATATATATATATATATATATATATATATATATATATATATATATATATATATATATATATATATATATATATATATAGATAACAGTTGCAATCTGACATTCTTTGCCTATAAAATATTCTAAACTATAGGATGATTGCATTAATGTAAAAGTCGACGCCATATGTGAGCACTAAATAACATGGGTCAGTATGGGAAAATGACAGTTTAAAAATACTTAATATATTTATTTTTTAGAGCATTGATGTTGTTAACAGGTTGAATTAGTATCTAAAGTATGTGAGAAAAATAATAAAATACAAAACATTAAATGATTTTCCAAAGAAATATATCCAAAAAAGACGTTTGTCTTATGCTGAGTAGTATTATTCATTGCTCCAGTATGGCGTCAAAGCGCATTCAGTATGACGTCATGAGCATAGACTCTATAAAATATTCTGAACTATTGATGAAATGTGATACATCAACAAACTTCATGGAATATACCGTACGTAAGAAAATTAAAATATAAAAATTCATAAGATCCTATAACACGATCATTAATAACTATTAAAGTTTCAAAGTAACAAGTGTCAGCTACCCTCAAATGGGGTGACTTTGGACAAATATACAAACCATATTCCCTCCTTTACTAAAACTCATAGAAACTGGAAGCAAAAACTGCAGTAAAGCTTGATTTTTGCACTAGGTTTCAGTTCTTGTTTCATGTTTCTTTGAGTTTTAGTTAGGGAGGAAATATGCTTTGAAACTTGGTCCAAAGTCACCCCACTGTGACTGTCCTATACAGTACACATGCGAGGAAATATCAACACACAAATCACGTGAAAATAGGAGAAATAATTGATGGACTTCGATCACAATTCTAATATCATTTTGTTTTTTTATATATATATTTTTTTACAATATTTTTAAAAGCACACGGATAGGCTTTTGTAATTTATGCTATGTATATACATTTTGTAATTAGAATAAATGATGATAAAATAAAACTTAAATAATTATAATGCTTTATAATAGATTATGCTGTATAGAACAAATTGTGCTAAAAATGAGCTATAGCATAGTTGTTTATTTTAATCCATGCATACTATCTTATTTGCATACACAAAAATAAATACGTAACAATTATGCTAGCTCAATGCTGCAACAATTAAGCATAACAACATAATGTATACTATATTGTACAGTGATTACTGATTATACTAGATAACATAATAGTTCAGCATAATTACTTATGAGATTATAAAATAACAACATTTGTGCTCTAAATTTTAGCAATTGTATTCAATGCATAGCATAATTTATGTACGTTATTTATTCCCTGAAATATACACAGTAACATCGAAAGTAATTTTAGCTCTTAATTTCTTATAGACGCATATTCAATATTTCAAGAAAAAACTGAAGAAATACAGCAATTTCATTTTTGGAAGAAAAAAAAATGCAATAAAACTAAAATGTTAAAAATTTACCCTATTTAAATCAGCGCATATTAAAAATTATAATAGAAATAAAGTCCCTGAATCACTGCGTAATGTAGGTACAAAATATTGGTCTCTTATTTTTATGACGCGTATTATTATGAAATATACACAATATAGTAATTCCATTTTAATGACATAGAAAGAAACACAAAAATTGCAACAAAAATTAAAAGTATATAATAATTATCTATATCTGTATTATTGGCGAACAATAAATATTAATAATAACAACAAAAAAGTCACTCAATCACAATAGTATCTATTAGCTAAAAATTCGTCTCTTTTTATTCTATTTTCTTATATTTTATATAGACGCCTATTAAGACTTCAAAACACCTACAAGACTACCTAAGAAATATACATATTCTTCCGTTTTAGCATAAAAATTAATGATAACAAAAAAGTCACTTAATCACAAATCACAATAGCATCCTCGTCTATATATAAGTAAATTATAATATATTTTATTATTTAATTTTTTTATATAGACGCGTACTAAGTCTTTTAAAACTACCTACAAAATAAACACAATCTTCCGTTTTAATGAGAAATATACACAAAAAATACAACAAAAATGAAAAGTATAATACCTTATTATATATCAGCGTACAATAAAAATTAATAATAACAAAAAATATCACTGATTCACTATAGTATCCTCATGCCAGATAAAATTTCATCTCTTATTATTTTTTTTGTTTTACAGACGCGTATTGTATGTATATATAAAAAAACTATAAAATAACTTAGGAAATATACACAAAATATTATAATTACGTTTTGATGAGAAGCATACACACACACAAAAATGCATTAAAAATGAAAAGTAGTATTTACCTTATTATATATCGGAGCACAATAAAAATGAACAACAACAAAAAAAAAAAAAGTCCGTGCTTCACTATAATGTCCCACTGCCTCTATATCACGTTAAGTAAAAAAGCTACACTGACTGAGATCCAGTGCATGCGCGCGACTAAAACGTTCGCGAGTCCCGCTACTCGAACTAACTGACGCAATGAAAAAGTAGGCTGAAGCAAGAATCACATCACTATGTGTATGAGATAGAGGGGAGGGAGGTGAGCACCAATAGAGTGACCTTGAACCCTCAACATACACGTAATAACAGTGAATTTTACTGACTTATGACGCATAATGTATGTACCTCATTTCTTTCAATAACAAAAATCTTGGTGCGTGGAATAAATGAACCACTTGCATTATAGAAAGATTTTTTTTTATAATATATAACTTGAATATTCTTAAAGGCGTAGAACACATTGAACAAAAACCATGTCTAATATCCTAACATAAAGGCGTAGAACACATTGAACAAAAACCATGTCTAATATCCTAACATACCTAAAAATCAACGTTGTTACGACCGGAGTCATTGATTTCTAATTTATTTTAAATTTATAAAATTGTGCGTGCGGACTCTTGACGTCACAGCTCAACTGGTACACGCACGCGTAAAACAAGCGAGCTGTGACGTCACTGTTTGCACGCACTATTTTGTGAATGGAAAATAAATTTAGAAATCAATGACTCCGGCCAAATCAACGTTAATTTTTATGTATATGTTAGGATATTAGACATGGTTTTTGGTTCAACGTGTTTTAATGCATTTCTTATGGAAAAATCATTTTCACTTACACGTTGCAACAATTAAAAACATTTCATTGCAAGTGGTCTATTGGACCACATAACAATACGTCTTATCGGTGATGACGCAGCAACAATTAGGACACACTTATTTAACATTTAATTTAACTGTCGCAGAAAAAGGTGATGATATAATATTAAAAACGTTATTATCATTTATCATGATTCATGATAAATAAACATTGTAACGTAAAATGAATTAAAGGTTAAAAGGTGGACCACGAAATTTCGTTATCTTTTCTTTTTTTTTGGGGGGGGGGGGGGAGGGGTTAATTTTTAGCGTCAAAGTCTTGAGATGCAAATTAAAGAGTGAGCACCAGATAAAGGTTAATAAAAAAACGTAATAAGTTATTTACTGCAGAAACCAAACATCAAATATTCGCCTAATTCAAAAATTTACAGCATCACTGGAGAAAAATAATAATAATATTAATAATACTAATAATCAGTGAACAACACTTTTACAGTCAAAAAAGTAAATAAATGTTCGTTTCAAAAAAAAAAAAAAAAAAAAAAAAAAAAAAAATCTTGCAATCAGACAAGACATTCAAATTAAAAAAATATAATAAAATAAAAAAAGCAATTCGGAGAGAACGAGGTTTAAGCCTAACAAATACTACATGGTGAATAAATTACTAAATTTATGCTGTATTTATGCCATTATAGCATAAATTAGAACCGCATAACTGATTATGCTATATACCACATAATATTTATTGCAAGATATTATGAAGTATAGCATAATTATGCTGCATAATAGTAAACAACTACTGAGCTTGCATTATTATTACGTATTTATTTTTATTCGAGTATAGTCTAGAATATTTTAATAAAACATCTAACATACGCCTTAAAAATTCTTATAAATAAGAAATGTAAATGTCAGTAACATTTTTATAAAAGTATATTCCAGATGCGGCACAAAAATCTTCATGTATACGGAAAGAATAAAATACGTAATTTATGCTATATTTATATCATTTTAGCATAAATTATGCTAAATTATAACAACATAAATAATAATAATTCTGCTATATAACATAATTATTATGTATAAATTAACGGTATTGAAAAGATTGAGCAAATTATTTTGTCCATGTGGAAACAATATACATAATTTATGCTGTATTGAAAATATGTTATAACATAAATAAAGACAAATTAGAGGATATATATAATTATGCTCTACGACATAATAATTAGGTACCAAAAAAAAATTATTACATAAATAATTATGCTAGTTCATTTTGAGCATAATTTGCTCGATATATACAGCTTAAGTTATGCTATTCTGCATAATAAATATGTGACATAGCATAAATATTGTACAGCATAATTATTTGATGCTCCTATTTAACATAATTTATGCTATAATGGCATAAATGTAGCATAAATTACGTCATCTATGCTTTCCGTGTGAGATTGTATGTTACATTATGCAGTGCCATAGATTATGCCTTATTGAACAATTTGTGCTGAAAATGAGTTATCTTAATTATTTATTGAGTTTTTATTTTGGTCCGTGCTGATAGCCAAGTATTCTAGAATATTTATACATGAAAAAATCTTTAAAATATTGCATGGAAAATGTAGTCTATACAAAAAAACAAAAAACAAAAATTAATTTTTCTATACAAAGATGTAGAACACATTGAACAAAAAACATGTCCTAACAAACCTGAAAATCAACGTTGATTTGGCCGGAGTCATTGATTTCTAATTTATTTTACATTCACAAACTGGTAGCTGCAAGTTTGTGACGTCACAGCTCGCTAGTCCACGCGTGCGAAACATGCAAGCTATGACGTCATACACCCGCATCTACCAGTTTGTGAATGTAAAATAAATTAGAAATCAATGACTCCGGCCGAATCAACGTTGATATTTAGGTATGTTACGATATTAGACATGGTTCTATACGCCTACAAATTAGAAACCTAATGGCAGTAATATTTTTATTAAAGTATTTTCCAGATGTGACATAAAAATCTATAAATCTGACGTCCGAGTTTGATTAGAAAATATTTTCATTGTGTATATTATGGTATTGATTTGTATAGATTTGCACTATACCTCCCACACCTGCCAAAACTACATCCTAGCTCTCGTGAGCGTCATGACCCACCTGCGAGGTACATCATGTTGGAGAACAATCTATGAGCGGCTAGAGAGTGTGCGTGCTTTCTAAAATATCACTGGATACTGCATAGTTAGCTATACACAAATATTGAGCTGATTTAAAATCATTAAATTTTTTTTTTTCTTTGCTAAGAACACCTGATTATGACGTCACTAACTGTTTACGATGTTTATGTGCATGGTTGGGTTTTTGTTTTTTTTTTCTTGGTGTATAGGGTGCTGTATGCAAATGACGTCATACTGAATGCGCAGCGACGCCATACTGGAGCAATAAATGATATCGCTCAGCCATAAGACAAACGTCGTTTTTGGGCTACTTTCTTTAAAATTTTAATAGTTTTTTTTTTTTTTTTTTTAGGTATTTTCTACGTAATATAATTTTTGATGTACAGGATGACGTTTTTAGAGACAATGTTTAGTGGCTCTCCTAAAACGCATTTTAAGTGTTGGGAAGGGAAAAAAAATAAGAGGAAGAAAAAAATTTGTTCTCCGAATGTTACTTGGTGGTTCAATAACAAAATTAAAAACAAAAAAGGTTGGAGCAATCACCATGCACAGTGCGGTGATTCAGCGAACATTTAGTAGATCGTGAAATCGAGCCACATATTATATATAATGACATCAGGCCAATAATTAACACAGCTCACGTAATTAGTGCAGTACTTGCGTATAATAACACACTACAATATTAATGACTGCTAATTGCTATATACTGCCTCTCTATTTACTTAAAAGAGCTTTACTTTCACTCTGAATTAACTTCCGTTATCAGTTATGAACCATCTCAGTTCCCCCTACTCCTCCTACGTATTCAAAATTTATGATTTTTAAAACGATATTCCATATCGATGAATGTGCGTACTCTCACCAAAATTACCCCAATTTTATTTTACAACTTCTGATTTCCCGATGAGTATAAAATGTTTAGAGCAAGAAAGTCAATATTTTTTTTTTTTTTTTTTTTTTCAATTTATTATTCGAGAAAAGTGAGTAGTAGTGATACGAAAATATTCGTCGGGTATATAGTAGCAAATAGACAATTATAAAAGTAATTAATGCGCTCAATAATTATATTGGAGCTCAAATTTGATAAATTTGATTATAACACTACATGCAGCACAAGAAAAAAATAAAACGCTGGCATTAAAAGCTTTGCTATATAGTTGAGCACGAATGTTGTTATTTTGTAATAACATAAGTAATTATGCTGAACATATATGTTAACTATTATGTTATAGTATCATCAATACAATATAGCATACATTATGTTGCTACATTGAACACTTGCTATATTGTAGAGCACAAATGTTGTTATTTTGTAATAACATAAGTAATTATGCTGAACATGTTAACTATTATGTTATGTAGTATAATCACTGTACAATATAGCATACATTATGTTGCTACATTGAACACTTGCTATATTGTAGAGCACAAATGTTGTTATTTTGTAATAACATAAGTAATTATGCTGAACATGTTAACTATTATGTTATGTAGTATAATCACTGTACAATATAGCATACATTATGTTGCTACATTGAACACTTGCTATATTGTAGAGCACATGCAAATGTTGTTATTTTGTAATAACATAAGTAATTATACTGAACATGTTAACTATTATGTTATGTAGTATAATCACTGTACAATATAGCATACATTATGTTGCTACATTGAACACTTGCTATATTGTAGAGCACAAATGTTGTTATTTTGTAATAACATAAGTAATTATGCTGAACATGTTAACTATTATGTTATGTAGTATAATCACTGTACAATATAGCATACATTATGTTGCTACATTGAACACTTGCTATATTGTAGAGCACAAATGTTGTTATTTTGTAATAACATAAGTAATTATGCTGAACATGTTAACTATTATGTTATGTAGTATAATCACTGTACAATATAGCATACATTATGTTGCTACATTGAACACTTGCTATATTGTAGAGCACAAATGTTGTTATTTTGTAATAACATAAGTAATTATGCTGAACATGTTAACTATTATGTTATGTAGTATAATCACTGTACAATATAGCATACATTATGTTGCTACATTGAACACTTGCTATATTGTAGAGCACAAATGTTGTTATATTGTAATAACATAAGTAATTATGCTGAACATGTTAACTATTATGTTATGTAGTATAATCACTGTACAATATAGCATACATTATGTTGCTACATTGAACACTTGCTATATTGTAGAGCACAAATGTTGTTATTTTGTAATAACATAAGTAATTATGCTGAACATGTTAACTATTATGTTATGTAGTATAATCACTGTACAATATAGCATACATTATGTTGCTACATTGAACACTTGCTATATTGTAGAGCACAAATGTTGTTATATTGTAATAACATAAGTAATTATGCTGAACATGTTAACTATTATGTTATGTAGTATAATCACTGTACAATATAGCATACATTATGTTGCTACATTGAACACTTGCTATATTGTAGAGCACAAATGTTGTTATTTTGTAATAACATAAGTAATTATGCTGAACATGTTAACTATTATGTTATGTAGTATAATCACTGTACAATATAGCATACATTATGTTGCTACATTGAACACTTGCTATATTGTAGAGCACAAATGTTGTTATTTTGTAATAACATAAGTAATTATGCTCAACATATATGTTAACTATTATGTTATAGTATCATCAATACAATATAGCTCAATTTATGATGTTATGTTGCTGCATCGAGCTAGCATAATTGCTAAGTAATTTATTGTTTAATTTATTATTTTGGTTGAACTAGAACCTACATGAAAACGTTCAGAATAAATTACGTAATTTATGCCACATTTATGTCATTAGCATAAATTATACTTAGTTAATTATAGAACAGCACAAATGATTTGCTATAAAACATAATATTATTGCAATGTAGCATTTTAATTGTGAAACAGCAGAAATTATGCTGTTTCACAAATTGTGTTGTAAATGAGCTAGCATAATTATTACGTAATTATTTTGGTACAAGCATATTGCGATCACCAATTAACATTAGCCATAGAGTATTTAAAAATGGCACATTTTGTCAGTTTAGAAAATACTAAGCAATATTTTTGAGAGCATTCATGTTGTTAACAGAGGATAAATAAGGTTCTCAAATATGCGTGACAAATCATAATTAAAAAAAAAAAAAAAAAAAAAAAATGACCGATTTCCCAAAGAAAAACAGTCACCAACGAAGTTTGTCCTATACTGAGCAATGTTAATCATTACTCCAGTATGGCATCCAAGCTCTTTAAAAATGACATAATTTGCATACACCCTATTTTGAGAACATTGATGTTGTTAATAGCTTGAATTTCAAGTATGTGAGAAAAATAATAATGACGATAATTACTGTATCGTTTGCATTACTTATATCTGACGTCACAAAAAGAGACGATATTTTCATGTTTTACTACCAAAGCTATAGAAATAATAATT
>OX439135.1:134803-289803 GCA_949318235.1 Ecdyonurus torrentis
CAGATGCGGGTTTGTGACGTCACAGATCACTTGTTTCCGTAGACCAGTGAGTTGTGACGTCATAAACCCAATCAATTAGAAATCAATGACTTCGGTCAAATCAACATTGATATTTAGGTATGTTAGGATTTAAGACGTGTTTTGTTCAATGAAATAAGCTATGCTGTGCTTAAAGTAAAAAAAAAAAAAAAAAAAAAAAAAAAAAAAAAAAAAAAAACTGCGACAAATGAGGTAAAATGATGTTTCCCCTATCCTAGACAATGTATTAGGCACCACAAACATGGCAACAAAGCGCAAGGACATGTAACCGGTCTTCAGTATATTTTTTCCCCTCACATTCAAGTTATTAACATCAATGGTCTCAAAAATATTGCTCATTATTTATAAAGTGGCAAAATATTTTATTTTCTCCAAACCTGACCCGTGTTATTTAGTACTAACATAATATGGTACCGACTTTTATACTTAAAGCCATTGACCACATAAAACAACATGGGCTTTTTAATGAATAAACACGAAATAGGATCTTAAAAATTGATTACAATTTTTACCAGAATGTTAATGTAGCCCCACGAGAGAGCGTGAAAATACTGTAAAGTATGCAATTTGCATTAAAATTTATGTTTATGACGTCAGAAACATGCAAAAACTAGTATGAAAATGTTGTGCGTGTTGCATAAATCGACATTTCTGAACACTGCTACGGAGCTACAGTTGAGTTTTGAGACAAACTAAAGTTATTTATGTAAGTCCCATCAAGTGTATTGTGATATAAATGCTTATGTTTTTCTCTGGTCTATTGCTTTAACATTACAATTGCGGTCACTGTGACAGTAATATTGACTTTCATACTTTAATTTGTAACCATGTCACGGACGTCATTTCATTACTTCTTAATTACTAACGATTCAAATCATAACATTTTACTTTTTATTGATTTAAAAAAAAACTTCTATACTACAGTAAAAACGGCAATTACAACTATTTTCAAATTCATAGAATTTCATGTTTGTTTTCGATTAAATTACGCATAGTAAAATATGTATACATTAGGTTTTTTATGTTTAATTTAGTTTTTAATATTGCTTCATTGGTTTATTTAATTTATTTATTAAATGATATACAAAAAAAGACTGCTGGATTTTAAAAATATTTAATAAAAACATTCATGCATGATTTTTTTTTAAGTTTCTTTTTTTTTTTTTTTTTTTTTTTTTTTTTTGTTAGGTTTTAAAGCCCTTGTCAACTTACTTTTTTATCATTTAGAATACTAGATTGATAATTACCATACCTTATTATCCATGAATTAGACACCATCACGCTGATTTTGTATTTATTTCGTTTATTTTCCTCTTTGGCGGTTATAACACGTATCTGGCGTCACAATGTACCAATGGGGCCGTGATAGGGGTAAAGAATTTGAAGGAGGGGCTTAAATTTATCACTTGAGCAGAGCGGTGACTGTTATTAGCGGCGGTACATTGTGACGTCAGATACGTGATATAACCGTGAAAATAAAAATAAATACAAAATCAACATGTTGGTGTCTAATTCATGGATAATAAGGTATGGTAATTATCAATCTAGTGTTTCTAAATGATAAAAAAAAAAGTAACTTGACAAGGACTTTAAGATACAAGCTATCCAAATACAACCCCTAATTCATCCCTTGCCCTATTTTAATTGGATTAAAAAATTGTACTAAATCCATAATTAACAATATTATGACAAGCAAAAAAAAAAAAAAAAAAAAAAAAAAAAAAAACTATAAAATGTATTTTATACACAATTATGCACGTAAAAAAAAGTACGTAATTTACGCTACATTGAACACTTGCTATATTGTAGAGCACAAATGTTGTTATTTTTTTAATATAACAAAAGTAAAAAATTATGCTGAACATCTTAACTATTACGTTATGTAGTATTTAATTACCGAAAATTACAATATAGCATAGATCATTGATATAAAAAATTTGCTGCATTGAGCTACCATAAACGTATTTATTTTTAAATACTGTATTATTCTTAAAAAATATATATTTATTTATAATTTTTTTTTTTTTTTTTTCAAGCATCACCAAAAGTTCACAGTACACAAAATTGAGAAAACTTTAAAACAAAAAATAAACAATTCCATATTTTACATTAAATCTATCACTTTGGTGTTTAATAAAAGCTCTATATTAAATGTATCCCGTATGTATCAAGTACTGCGTAGATAGATATTAGAGGGGAAAGGGGATGACATTCAAGGGATGCAAATGCAATTTTTTGTAAACTTTCCCAGTCCAGCTGATTATAAGACAGTGCGCATGCATTTCAAGAAGAAACTATAGCCAGAGTAACCCCAATCTGCAAGGGGTGTAAAGCCAAGAAATAGGGAGAGAGGGAGGGTTAGAGAGGGGGAGGGGGGTACATCGATCCATGACGGGGTTTTCTAAGCATATAGCCAAACATTTTTCTCTACCAAAATTTCGTGTGAGTGTATCAGTAGTACATACACATATACATACATACACATACATATAAACACACAGTATACTGGAGCGACGTAGCGTCGGCATGCACTGCAGGGTCGCGTGACTGTGCTGTATCCACGAGTGACCTTTGACACGTGGAGAACCAAGCTATAGTTTATCAGTAGTACATACATACATACACATACAGTATACTGAAGCAACGTCGGCATGCACTGCAGGGTCGCGTGACTGTGCTGTATTCACGAGTGACCTTTGACACGTGGAGAACCAAGCTATAGTTTATCAGTAGTACATACATATACATACAGTATACTGAAGCAACGTCGGCATGCACTGCAGGGTCGCGTGACTGTGCTGTATTCACGAGTGACCTTTGACACGTGGAGAACCAAGCTATAGTTTATCAGTAGTACATACATATACATACAGTATACTGAAGCAACGTCGGCATGCACTGCAGGGTCGCGTGACTGTGCTGTATTCACGAGTGACCTTTGACACGTGGAGAACCAAGCTATAGTTTATCAGTAGTACATACATACATACACATACAGTATACTGAAGCAACGTCGGCATGCACTGCAGGGTCACGTGACTGCTGTATTCACGAGTGACCTTTGACACGTGGAGAACCAAGCTATAGTTGATCAGTAGTACATACATACATACATACACATACAGTATACTGAAGCAACGTCGGCATGCACTGCAGGGTCACGTGACTGCTGTATTCACGAGTGACCTTTGACATGTGGAGAACCAAGCTATAGTTGATCAGTAGTACATACATATACATACAGTATACTGAAGCAACGTCGGCATGCACTGCAGGGTCACGTGACTGCTGTATTCACGAGTGACCTTTGACATGTGGAGAACCAAGCTAGAGGGTGATTACCTCTTAACTCACCGAATTAAAAAAAAAAAAAATAGTAAATTTTAATCACGTTTTTGTGTAGCTCTCAGAAAAGCAGAAATATGTTCCGAAATGAAATGAATAACTTTCAATTTTAGTGTTTCATTTCAGTCTATACTTGTGCAAGTTTTCCATTTACTTGCGGTGCCTTTATTCAAAAAAAGTTTTCTTGCTGTCACAGACCCCTTACCCCCTCTAGAATGCTCAAAATAACTAGATAAATACACGTTAATTCAAGAGGGCCTTTTCTGGTCCAAATTTCATGTTTCTTGTTTTATATTTTCCAGATTCCCCCCACCCCTTTTTATTAATTTATCTGATGTGTGCTGTATTGTATTCTCGGACTGAAGATGACGTCATATTGAATATGCTTCTCCATACTGGAGCAGTGAATAACATTGCTCAGCATAAAACAAACTTCGTTTTTTTACTATTTTCTTGAGACTAATTCAACCTATTAACAACATCAATGCTCTCAAAAATATAGCTTAGTATTTTTAAATGAGAAAGATGAGTCATTTTTCAATGCAGCCCTATAAACGTCAACGCCATATGTAAGCCCTAAATAACATGGTCCGCAGAATGGGAAAATGACAAAGTATTTAAACATTACTTAAAAAAGAATTATTTATATGAAAGAATTTTAGTATTTTTATGATTTTTTTTTTTTTTTTTTTTTTTTTTTGCTTGCTTGCTTGCTTGCTTGCTTGCTTGCTTGCTTGCTTGCTTGCTTGCTTGCTTGCTTGCTTGCTTGCTTGCCATATTGAGTTATCGTGCTATACACCAATCCCAGTCCTAGTCAAGACATATTGTTATCGGCAGGTAAGAACTTTCCAATTGATTGAAAAGCACACACAGGCCGGCCACGGCGTAAGTACACAGCCCAGCATTCGACATAACAGCCTAGATAAACCGTGGAAACATCTAGACAGGCTGGACGGTGCAATCACATCGATCATGCACCTCCCGAATACTGTGCGTCGTCATGGAATGCATGTAAACATGCATCGTACAACGTGTTGTGCTCTCATGCACTTCACGTACGCACCCAGCAGTACGAATCTAACTCGGTGAGGAGTACACAGTTACGAGTCAGCTGCTTTCACCACTCAGCACTTTTTTTTTTTTTTTTTTTTAAATGTTTTTTAAACAATAAATGACATAATTTGTGTATGAGAAGCACCTACATATAAATTGGTCTATATTTGTGACAGATTATGCCAAAGTGATACGTAAGGAGAGGGTGGATTGTCAAAGGGAACTCACTTGTAAGACCTCCTCTCAGTCTGGCTTTTGCATACACGTGTGCAGTGTGAGTAGGTTATTGTACTGCATGCTCATATATCTCAATGAACGAGTAAATAAATATACTATGCGTCTTATATAACAAAATAAGTTAATAGTTTTTTTTTTTTTTTTTTTTTTTTTCCTTTCATAAAAAATGATTTTAATTGGTTTATGCTCATACAATGCGATCAGCTGCAGATTTAATTTTACGCAAAACTACATTTAAATGCGGGATTAAATCAATAAAATTTAATTCAATAATCCATATATTAATTATTTCCTTGCTAATGGAATTCAAATTTTTTATGAAAAAGACATCTTAAAGGCATAGAAAACATGCAAACATTAGCATTTACGTCACAAAACACTTAATGGGACTTACATAAATAACATTAATTGGTCTCAAAACCCAACTGCAATGCCGAAGCAGTGATCAGAAATTTTCTATTTATGCAACCCGCACAACATTTTCATAATAGTTTTTGCATGTTTCTGACGTCATAAACAGAAATATTCACGCAAATTGCATACTTTACAGTTTTTTCACGCTCTCTTGTGGGGCCATATTTACATTCTGGTAAAAATTATCATCGGTTTTATAGATCCCATTTTGTGTTTAATGATGAAAAAGAACATGTTGTTTCATGTTTTCTATGTCTTTAAATTTACCTCAATATAAAAAACGGTCCAAAAGTCATCGAGGTGACCGGCTGATATCTGAGAAACTGAACAGTCGTCAAATATAAAATTAACATGCAGTGAAGATGAAATGTTACTTAAAACTTTAGTTATGTCAAACATGGGAAAACATCAGTAAATATTGAAGTTTTTACACTGCAAAGATAACATGTATATGTGCAAAATTCAAATTTTAGCGTCAACTTTTAAGTCAAGTTTGAACCTTAAGTAACATTAAAAATTAAATATATTATTAAAACTTTTTTTCGGAACAAAAACTACTGTTCCTTTCATTTTATTTGGAAATAAGTTTTTGTTTTGGTGGATATAAAACGTACTAAGAATTATTGTGAAAATAAAGTTTCTCTTTTGACTATTTCCGCATCAAGTCAATCACCCTCTACTTTAAATACGTGAATGTATTTATAAAGTCCATGTTTGTGGTGCAATCAACCGGGGTGACTCTGAACGGCCGGGGTGACTTTGAAAACACATTTATCTCTACTTTGGGCACTCATTTCAAAATTTTGAAACATTGAAATAAAAAAAATAATAAAAAAAAAAAAAAAAAAAAAATTACACAAAAGATTCTTCAAATTTCTAAAATGAGACCCCAATACACAGATAATTGGGTGTTCAAAGTCACCCCAGTTGACTGTACAGCTCTGGCCAAAAGTTAGAGAACGGGGTAGCGGTGGCCGCTGCGTTTTCTCATAAAGATAACATAGTGTGCTTGCGGGTTGCCTATGCAAATCGTTCTCAAACTTTTGGCCAGAGCTGTACACAATACATTGTCCAGCATAGGGGAAACATCATTTATCCTCATTCATTGCGTAAATACAAGTTTATTTCAACTGTAGGCATTTATTTGATATTTTTCTAGCTTATACTAGGAGCTACAAATGAGGCTAGGTTTCAAGCTTATAGTTTGCTATTTCCACAATAAAAATGACGTTTTCCCTATGCTGGCATGCGTATTTCTAACCAACAAAATAGTGGCTATTAAATACGAGAGGAACCCGTCTATTGAGTTATCCTACATAATTGGAGATGAGATGCAATGCAAATATTAGCACAGCTAACACAAAATAAAATATTAACAAAGTTAAAGCACCTTAGAGAAGAACAAAGTCATAATTAACGGTCTTTAATTTGCACCGCTAACAAAACACAACAAAAAGTCAAAAGTAAACAAACCCGGTGACCGAGCGAGCTTTCTGACGAGTCATGTTACTGTAGACATAGCTATTAGCGAGTAATCAATCGTAGCCTAATCGATTTTTATCATCAAATAAACATCTTTACTTAAACTGCGAACACGCCAGTATAGTAGAGGCTATAGTGTAATTCCGTCACTCGGACAAAAACTAATACATACTAATTATGCTAGCATATTTTTAGCACAATTAGCTCCATGCAGCATAAGCTATATTGCTTTACTGCATAATTACTAATATTTATATATATATATATATATATATTATTATTATGTCGTTGTTATATTTATGTTATTTTTGACGAAGCAGTAAAACATAGTATTCTGACTTGTTTTATGCATGGTAGGTAGACCACAATGTGTATGGGCATTTTTGCCTTTTTCTCCCTACCTATTGGGTTTGCGCATTATCTGTTTTTTTATAACATTTTTTTGTATTGTTATGTTTTGAATGCCCAATAAACAATTATTTAATTTAATTAATTATTGTACAGCATAATTATTTGTATTGTTCTTATTTACAATAATTTATACTATGACATAAATGCAGCATAAATTATGAAATTTATTCTTTGCGTGCACTTAATATATTGTCTCTTACCATTAATGGGAATAAATCCAATTCTATATTAAATACACGGAAATAATAGATTACGTAATTTATGCTGCATTTATGTCATTTATAGCATAAATATGCTAAATAATAACACAAACAATTATGCTGTACAACATAATGCTATATAACATAGTTATTATGAAGTATAGCATAAATTATGCTGTAGTGAATAAATTGTGCTGAAAATATGCTATATATAGCACTAAAACAAGTGCATTATTTCAGTTACAAATCCTAACTTATTTGAGATAGTTATTATGAGCAGCTAGAATAATGCAGTGTAGCCAATAGCTAATTTTACTTGCATATAGCCTAAAATAACTGAAGACAACTCAACAAAACTTAAAATACCAATTGTTAACAATTTGCTAATATTTATTTTCCCCATGTAATAGAGTACGTATACCATAGGGTGTATCCACGTGACGTCATACTGAATGCGTTTCTACTACATACTGAATAAATAACATTGATCATCATAGGAAAAATTTTGTTTTTGGCTATTTTCATTGGAAAAACAGGTAATTTTTTTGGTGCATGATTATTATTTTTCTCTCATCAGCATTATTACTGTCAAAAATAAAATGCAAACTATTTTTAAATTGGCAAAATGTATCATTTTCCCATACCACCCATGCCAATTAGTGCTCACTTATGGTAAATGGTAATGACTTTTATATGAATACAATCATTAAAAAAAAAAAAAAAAAAAACGAAAACACGAAAAAAAAAAAGATAAAAAAATTGCAGTAAAAAAAAAAAAAAAAAAAAAAAAGTCATTCATAAAATGTTCCGATTGTGCATACTGGTTACCACGAGAAAGCAGTAAAAGTAACTTTACATGCAGGAAACATCTATATCAAGCCCCCTACCTCGTCTTAAATTAAGCAGCCACAAACTTACTGATAACAAACACCATAGTAAAGTAAAGCACAGTAGCAAGCAGGAGCTCTAGTAATAAAACGATAAAAAGCAGCAGCAGCAGTCGAGCTGACAAGAATTGTGAGCAAGTCTCTTTTATTGTTAACTTTTTCACTATACTACTCACTTTCCTTACTTAAATAAAATGACTTTTTACAATAATATATTTGTTACAAATTTTATATATTTATATTGAAGTAATAATTAACACTTTATTATCCTTAAATGGAGGTTATCGGCTTACAAATGCTTTAAAAATTTGTCATAAAACACGTAAAAATAAGTCTAGTATTTCTCATTTAAATAACTCTGGGATCGGTGCAGTAGTTTTCGCAAAAATCGCAAAAAAAAAAAGAAAAAAAAGTGTTTCTCCCCATTATGACGTCACAATAGTTTTACTTGATAAGTGATAACTGTCCGTGACGTCTTCATGCAAAATGAAAATAAATACAAAATCAACGTTGTGTATTAAGGGAGTAGGGTACCGACGTCGGCCATTAGACTCACTTTTCTCGTCAAAAAAAAAAAGCTTAAATTTTGAAAATGATACTTCAGCTTGAGACAATTTCAAATATATAAAAATTTTGGGGGGTCACCGTGCAAATTAATTTTTTATAATTTTTTGAAATGTTAAGCCCATTGTTAATTTCAATTATTTTTTTATTTTTTTCGGGACGGTCAAACATCATGAAATTTTTATCACAGTTAGGTGTGACTCTTAGCTACACAATGACATCAAATTTAGACCCAAAACACTTCTAGTTTTTGAGATATAAGGTCGGTACCCTACTCCCTTAAGGAACGAAAGGGTGCAATACTAAAAAGCTAGCAGTAAAAAAAATAAATAATAATAATAATAAATAAATAATTAAATAAATATATATATATATATATATTTAATTTCTATACTATCAAATTTTAGGTACTCTCTATGCACATAATTTGCACATAATGAATTTGCAAAATGTTTAGTGACTCTGCGAATACGTTTAGTTTATAAACTAAACGTATTCGCAGTGTAAAACTGAATTTATATAGTTAGAAAATATATTAAATAAAACGTCAAATTGAGGCAGACTAAATAAATTAAAGGTAATGCAAATTGAAGTTGTTGTGAAGTATGATAAATTAAATATTCTTGGACTTACCCCTTTTTGTACTTTACAATTAACGCAATAATTAAAATTACGTAAATAATTTAATCAGCGGGAAAAATATACAGAACAACCGACAAAATTGAACTTTTTTTTTTTTAAATATTTTAGTTTTAATTTTAACGAAGGAAAATTGAGTTTATATTGTCTCTCTCTATCAATATTATAAAAATGTTATATACGTTTCTTATAATTTTTATTTTGTTTATAAAAGTTTTATTGTTGCAAATATGTTTTATGGCAATGGGAAGCGACAAAAATAAGAGAGGGCAATTTATTTTTGCAAACTCAGTTTAAATGGATACAGGTCACAATGCTATAAACTTTTAAATTTTATTTGCATAATTTTTTATTGTAATTATATCGCAAAAGTAAAAAATTAAAAAAAATAATGCTTTTTACCATGGCAATGAAACATTTTTAAACATATTATATAGTCTTCTTAAAACACGTTATAGTATCGCTAACAAAGATTTTTTTTTTCTTAAATTAATGAAGTAGTTTTTGCAAAAAGAAGAAAAAAATGCTTTTACAGCATTCTCATGCTTTTTAATGCGTTAATGAAATCTCTTTAAATTTGTGTATTGCCTTTTAAAACACGTTATAGTATATGACTTGTATTTATACTGTACCTAATTTAAATATTTCTAAAATTAGTGCAATAGTTTTTGGAAGAATCGAAGAAAAAACAAACTTTATGCGTGTAAAGAATAAATTACGTAATTTATGATGCTGATGTCATTTTAGCATAAATATACTAAATAAGTACAAGATAATTATGCTGTGTATAATATGTATTATGCTTTATGAATTATAGCATAGGTTATGCTGTATGCAACAAATTGTGCTGAAAATAAGGTGGCATAATTATTACGTTTTTTTTTTTTTTTTTTTTTTTGTCCTTGAGGTGAAGCTTATAAATATATGAAATAATTGTAAAGAATGATTATATTTTTACAACTTCATTTGAAGAAGACAATTAAATAAATATTTTAGTGTCATATATATTGTACATACGTCACTACTGCAGAGAGAGAGAGAGAGAGAGAGAGAGAGAGAGAATTCTTTTTGTCTAAATTAGAAAATGAGGAAGACTAATGATTTTTGGGACAGTATTTGAGCACATTTTTAGAAAGAGCATAAT
The DNA here is from genome assembly GCA_949318235.1 of Ecdyonurus torrentis. Taxonomy (NCBI): domain Eukaryota; kingdom Metazoa; phylum Arthropoda; class Insecta; order Ephemeroptera; family Heptageniidae; genus Ecdyonurus; species Ecdyonurus torrentis. The sequence continues at coordinate 145,219 of OX439135.1, forward strand.
TAGTAGATTCTATTGACATCAATATTTACCTTTATTACTTAAATTTCAGCGATTAATTAATGATTTAAAAGTGGCGGCCACGCCCCCAAGAAGCCTGTGCCGTTAGTCATTTGTTTGAATTTGCAGCGCAGTCTGATGTTCTTCTGCAAATTTGGATACGAGATTTTAAATTTTACGCGAATTTTTAAATTCTCGTATCCAAATTTGCAGAAGAACATCAGACTGCGCTGCAAATTCAAACAAATGACTAACGGCACAGGCTTCTTGGGGGCGTGGTTGCCACTTTTAAATCATTAATTAATCGCTGAAATTTAAGTAATAAAGGTAAATATTGATGTCAATAGAATCTACTAATTATGCTCTTTCTAAAAATGTGCTCAAATGCTGTCCCAAAAATCATTAGTCTTCCTCATTGTTGGCAACGACTGGCGCTATCTACAATTATAAATTAACTTGATGTTCGAATGTAATACAATCCGCAGTATTATGTAGCTGACCTTATTATCATATACAATTCTGATCTATAGCGTGACGTCATACTGAATGCGCTTTGACGCCATACTGAAGCAAGGAATAACATTGCTAAGTGTAGGAGAAACCTTCATTTTGGCTATTTATTCACGGTAAAGTCGACGCCATGTTAGATCACTTAATAACATGGGCAGCATAAGAAAATGACTCATTTTGCCAGTTTAAAAACACTATTTTTGAGAGCCTTGATGCTGTTAATAAGTTGAATTAAAGTATCTCAAATGTGAGACAAATGGGGATTACAAAAAATTAACCGATTTCCCAAAGAAAAATGAAGTTTGTCCCTGAACAATGTTATTCCTTACTCCAGTATGGCATCGAAGCGCATAAAATATGACGTCATCCGCATACACCCTATTAGGAAATTAGTTTAAAACATTTGTTGGTATTTTTTTTCTCACCTACTTGAAATTCAAGCTATTAACAACAGCAATGCTCTCGAAACTATTCTTAAGTAATTTTAAACTGGCAAAATGTGTTATTTTCCCGTACCAGTCCATGTTATTTAGTGCTCACAAATGGCGTCGACATTTATATGAATGCATACACCCTATTGATTCAAAAGAAAAAAAATTAATTAATTTGCAATTCAAGTATTTGTCTAAAATGATAATTAAACTTTCTAGCGTATATTTTGTAGAATTTTAATTTTATATAAATTTATAGCACTATAAAATTAAATAATATTGCTAGAATAAATCAGGGAACCGGAACTTTTGGATCCACCAAAAACCGTTTCCGATGAAGAAACAAAGAAAAATGAGAAAGGAAAAAATTTGAGTCAGTTATTATAAGAATCCATCTAGACTTTAAAAGATACGTAAGAAAAAAAAAAAAAAAAAAAAAAAAAAGGCGCCGTAACAAATAAAATTAAAATATATATTTCTCAAGCAGCGTATATTTTAATACAGCATCTGAAAGAGAGAGAGAGAGAGAGAATAAAATGGTTCAACTATTTTATTTCTTTATTTTACTGTAAAGCTCGATTTACCGCATATAATATGTATTTTATATTGATACAGTAGACAGTATCATTTGCTAAACTTCATTGCAATAAATTGTTTGTTTTAGTATCCTTATTATTTTGCTATCGTATTTTAGTACAGGCAATTACTTATGTAAAAACAATCTCAAATTTTCTCAAATTACTTTTCGTTCATTCGTTTTTTTTTTTTTTTTTTTTTCTCCTTTCCTTGCTTTGACTATTTCCTACTCAAGAAGCAACTCCCTGATTTTCAGAAACCCTGTGTTTTATTTTCTGCAGTTTAATGCGAAACGAGTCAGCCACAGCCTATAGCAAATATCCCGGAATTCGCCATAACAGACTTAAGAAACCTTGGAAACACTAAAAACTTTAAAATACCAAAATCTGACATTGCTTCTTTGTTCTATATTATATACAGTACATAGTACATACACATATACATAGTACATAGTACATAGTATACAATGTACAGTATAAATACATACATATATTATTACGTACATATTTTTAACTTTTGCAACCACTGGTAAGATAAATCACAAGATTAAAAATTATAGTCACGCATGAAAATAAACTTATTTTTGCAGATTTTTTATTGCTTCGAATTTTTTATAATTTAGCCAGAATTTTACAATAAGTTGTAAATAAAGTAAGTAAAAAATTAAATTAATATTAAGTTATTATATTAAGTTTTAATAATGGAGTTATCGGTGAGGAGAAAGAAAAAAATTAATAGTTTATCATCTTTGATTAGAGCCATGTTTTCTGGGAATGTTTTCCCCCATTGATTTAACGTTGTAGAAGCCTCTTCTTAGCGATCAAAAATAATAAAATGAGGAATAAGACAAACTTTTATGTGATTTAAGACAGTAAAATGCATTAATTTAAAATTAACATGTTTGTGAGAAAACAAAAATAGAGGTCAAAAATAATAAAATGAGGAATACTAGACAAACATTTTATGTGATTTAAGACAGTAAAATGCACTTATTTAAAATTAGCATATGTTTGTGAGAAAACTACTGCACTGATGTCACAAATATTTAAATGTGGATTACTTACTAGACATACTTTTACGTGTTTTAAGACAGTAAAATGCACTTATTCTTAACATGTTTGTGAGAAAACTACTGCACTGGTGTCACAAATATTTAAATGTGGATTACTAGACATACTTTTACGTGTTTTAAGACAGTAAAATGCACTTATTCGTAACATGTTTGTGAGAAAACTACTGCACTGGGGTTACAAATATTTAAATAAGGCATACAGTGCATACCTTAATACGTGTTTTTAAACAAGAGGAACGTTTTAAGAATTTATCATTGCGGATCATGTCTATTATTAGGTTCAAATTTCATGTTCACTGATCCTTTTTTTTTTTTTTTTTTTTTTTTTTTTTTTTTTTTTTTTTCCATTTCCAAAACAAAGTGAAAGGTTAATTTAAACGAAAACACCCTTCCCTCCTTTTTATTCTAAGTAAGTTATTGGAATAACAGTTCTCACGTATTAACTTCAATATTTCATTACTCACCTGGACAATTTTGGTGTTTATCTGGCAAAATTGTGCCAAAAAAAAGTGTTTTATAAAAATCTTTGATCTTGTTTTTGCCTTTTTTTTTTTTTTTTTTTTTTTTTTTTTTTTATTAATTTTTTTATATTATTATTATTTTTATAAAGAACATAGAATATTATAAGGTTTACGCATTCATGTCAAAGTCGACGCCTTGTTGAATCACTTAATTACATGTGTGGCATAGGAAAATGACTGATTTTGCAATATCTTTGAGAACATTGATGCGTTGTGTTGAATTACTATCTCAAGTATGTGAGAAAAATAATAATAACATAAATATTAACTGAACTCCCAAAGAAAATAGCCAAAAACGAGGTTTGTCCTATACTGAGTAATGTTATATTCATTACTCCAGTATGGCGTCAAAGCGCATTAAATATGACGTCATGAGCATACACCCTCTATATGTACATTTAAATAAAATAGATTACGTATTCTTGTTCATTCATTAATTATCAAATTTTTAGCGTAGATAATAAATTATTTAACTTCTTATAGCGAAAAGTCTGCTAAAATTATTACGCTATTTATATTTAATTAATTTATAAACTCGAGTCTGTAATTCTTTTCCATTAAATTTTAATTGCGTATGTAGTGCAAAACTAAAATAATTCTCTCGTATATATTATAGAGTTGTCAAATTTTTGTATACGCCATATAAATTGAATGTCTACCATTATATTCATGGGTTCCATCCGTGCATGGTGCCATTTCAAACTAAAAAAAAAAAAAAAAAAAAAAGTAAGTTTGTGCTGTGGTACAAAATAGAGCAAATCGATAAATAACATGAAAATATAAAACTCGACTTATAAAAAATATGAAAACAATTGCTTCGCTGAACAATTTAAAAAAGACGTTCCAAAAATAAATTTATATTATAGTCATGGATAATTTAAGTGTGGTTACCGGTAATATATTTCAGTTTTACCGGTACCGGTATAATAATTAAAATTAACCTTTTTTAGAGAATTATATTACAATACTGTACCTAATATACCGTATTCACGTTTATACCGGTAAATCTACCGGTAATATAATGCAAATAAACTTTATGGGAGAGTAAAAGCATATAAGAAAAAAATAAAATTATTACAAGACTTACCGGTATAGTATTGTTCTTAAAAATACCGGTTAGTAAAAAATGAGAGAGTAAATAATAGAGTAAATACCGGCATATAATTAAAGCTGTTGGAAAAACCGTATATACGGTAATGCGATAATAATTAATAAGTTGTAGAAAATTGATTTTCTACTAGACATGGATAATTTTATACATAAATTATTTTGTTTGCCGGTAAATCCACTGATATAATGATCTGTTTTTTAAAGAAGAAAAGCATATGGATGTACCGTAATAAAATTATTACAGTATTAAAAAACTACCGGTAGAGTATTATTTTTTAAACCGGTAAATAAACTACATACCGGTACTATACTGTACTACAAATCACGTTCATGTCAGTCACATCTGTTTAAAGCTGATAACAAAAACACTGCAAAAATCAATTAATTAAGAAAAATAAATTTCTACTATGCAATAGGCATGCATAGTTCGATTGTGTATTTACAGGTAATATACTTAAGGTTTTTCCGGTAAATATACCGGCAAAACAGCTGCTTTTAAAGAGTAAAAGTATAAGAACGTAATAAAACAACTATTAAAATACTACCGGTAAAACATTGAACTTAAAAATACAACGGTATATAAAAATAGCTGATATTGGAAAACCTTACCGGTAATGCAAAAATAATTAATTTATTGTTAAAAGACTACCGGTAAAACATAGAACTTAAAAATACTACGGTACGTATATAAAAATAGCTGACATTGAAAAACCTTACCGGCAATTCATAAATTAATTAATTTATTGTAGAAACTTAATTTCTAATAAATAGGTATGGATAATTTGATAGTATATTTACCGGTAATATATTAAAGGTTTTACCGGGGCATATACCGGTATAATAGCTGTTTTTATTTTTAAAGAGCAAAAGCATAAGAATCCTTACTGCATGATGATTAAAAATAAAGTACCGTAACAAGAGTGATAAAAAAAAAGTGCTAGTAAGGCAAAAATTGATTAATTTACTATAGAAAAATAAATTTCTACCACCGGTAGATATGGGATAATTTGATAGTGTTTACCGGTTCAAGGTTTTGTCCTATTCAAGGTTCGACGGTTAATATGCCGGTATAATAACTGTATTGAAAGAGTAAATACATAAGAACATAATAAACCGGTATTACAACACTACCGGTATAGTATTGGTATAAAAAATACCGGTAAATAAACTACTAAAAATCAAAAGTTCATATCGGCTTATCTGATTAAAGGGGATAGAAAAACATACTACATATTGATATGAAATAAATTTCTACTAAATATGCATAGATAAATGTATAATAGTGTTTACCGGTAATATATTCAAGTTATTACCGGTAAAGCTACCGGTATAATGAACTGTTTCTTTAAAGATCAAGATCACGAGTATGTTATGAAACTATCATATTAAAATAATACCGGTATAGTGCAGTCAAGTAGGGTAATTTTGGCTAAATTTTCAAAAAATTATTTCCTCCCCTAACTAAAGCTCACAGAAATATGAAACAAATCCTAAAAACTAGTGCAAAAATCAAGCTTTACTTACGTTTCACGTTTTTATCAGTTTTAGTAAGAGTAAGGGAAGAAATTGTTTTTGAAAAAGTGGTCAAAATCACCCCATTTGACAGTACTGTATTATTCTTTAAAATACCGGTAAATAAACTAGTAAAAACAGCGTGTGTATAAAGCTAGAAAAACATATTTGAACGAGCTAATTATGACACCGGTAAATATTACCGGCTTTCTTTAAATCTCTTCCTTTAACCTAGTTTACCGGTACATATTGTACATACCATACTTATTTTTTCCCCTAACCGTTGAAAGAATCATATTAAGCACACCATAAAAACATTCAAATTTTATGATTTTTACAAAAAATAAAATAAAAATATGAATCATTACATAATAATCCATGTAATTATCTTAATAAATTACGTTTATTCATAATAAAAATGAATATTACATATTTAATAGCTTTGTTTATATTTATAATGTAATCAAGGCAGTTTAAATTTTTAATACATCGAAAAATGATAAGGGTTAATTTGAAAAATATTACGATAAAAATAGGCGGCATGGGGCATTTTATGCAGCTTAGGTTGTTTGTATTCACACATAAAATATATATTTAATCACGAAATACATTTGCGTGAGAATAGTAAACGTTTCATGCCTAAATTATTGATTTATATTTGTCTATTATTTTAGCCACAAAAAATTTTATTGACCGTTTTCATACATATACACCATAAGGGGGGTTGGTGTGTCATTACATTATTCTGACCCCAAAAATAATACACACATGATCACCTTTATACATTAATATTATAATAATTTCTTATCAATTATCATTCTTATATTTATAAATTTTATGAAAAATATATTAAATGTCTTACCTGTAAATTATTATCAATAAAAAATCTTGACAAACTGCAGATAAAAAAAAAATCACACTTTCAAAGCCGGCGGTTAAAAGAATCACAAATTTTTGAAATAAACAATTAATTTTGTAGTTCTATTTTCACTATATATATCACTTAACATTAATTAATACTTAATTATTATACAAATACATAAAGTATTGGATATTTATTCACAAAATTCACATAAATTCGGAGCACAAATCTATACATGACTAGAATCGGGCGGCCATCGAATTCGTAGCACCGTCTTTTGTTATTTTTTTTTATTTATAAAAAGAGCGCGAACGCCACTCCCGCAATTTAAAATTGCCGCAGGCTAAAGTTTTTTAAAGGGTCATAATAATAGTATATAAAAAAAAAGGTCAAATAAAAACGTTTAATCACGGGTCAACAACTGATTTAATTTAATAATATAATTATAAATTAATTGATTGAACATTTAATTATCTATTTTCCTTTTTGTTATCATAAATTTTGATAAGCAGAAAAAAAGACACGATAAAAAAGTTATCATTATGCTTGAGGACATAAATTATCACTTTTTTTTCTTTTTTAAAAAAGCATTGGACTTTGATCATTAAAGGAAACGGGGAGAAAAATTATACGTTATAAAAGATGAAAAAAATGCAAAGTCAAAAGTCACTTTCACGATGACTTAAAAATTTTCTTAGAACGAGAGAAAGTCCACTTTTTTAATCTTCTTTTGCAATTAAATTTTTTTTAAGAATTTAATTTGTCTATTCATTAAGTAATGATTTTTTTCTTTTAAAAATAAAAGTTTTTAATGGCCAGCTGATATGGTATACGTGATTTTTTAAGAGTTATTTAAAAACCGCTATTTTATACAGCTAATTTATTCAAAGTCAATTGTGTGACGATTTTTTTTCTTCTTCTTCTTCATAAAGATTTTTTTTTTATTTATTTTATTTACTGTAAAAATATGAAACCAAGCGTAGAAATGTTAGGTGTGCATACTCACAGTGAAATTTACCTATTCATGGTAAAGTCGACGCCATATGTGAGCACTAAATAACATATGCGGTCAGATATGGGAAAGTGACATATTTTGTAAAAGTTTATAAAAATACGAAGCAAAATTTTTGAGAGCATTATTGGTATATTATTCATTTTCAAGTATGTGAGACAAAAAAAATTACAAAACATAAATAAATAGATTTTCTAAAAATAAATAGACAATTATATAAAACCTTTGTCCTATGCTGAGCAATGTTATCAATGCTACAGTATGGCGTCGAAGCGTATTCAGTATAATGTCATGCGTATACACCCTATATATAACATACCAGAATTAACATTAACATTTTATATTTTTTATATCTTTTTTTTTTTATTATTATAATTTTTTAATTTTGTTTTCTTTATTATAATTAAAGCATTTTTTTTCAATACAAATAGTATTAATATTTGCAATTAATACTTCAAATGCTTTTAGTTTATTATATTCTCTCTCTAGCTCTCTCTCTTTCACACACACACACGCACACACACACACACTCTTTTTTTACAAAAATGAGAAATTTGAAAACCCTTTTTTTGTTAAAGTAAAATAAAATTTATAATTATTTAATACAACACCAATATATATATATATACATAGGCGCCGAGTTATATGCTTGGGCGATGCCCGAGCAATCATTAAAAAAAATCAGCGTTGCAGAGCAATCATTGAATTATTGAATCAAAATAACAAAATTATGCAAAATTAAAAAAAAAAGTACCTAATATAGATTTAAGAAATATTGAGTGTTTGTGAGAAAGAGGGAAAAAAAGCTTCAAGTCCCAAAAAAATAATTTTATACCCAAAATAATACACATTATACCTTTGCATCTACAGCTTAAAATAGCGGTATGAAATATTAACAGGCACCAGATCTTGAGATATGTGAATACAGAACAGAACGATAGAGAAAAAGGTATACGAATCATGGCGTGATCATGTAATACACATGAGTATTTAATATACGTAGTACAGTATGATACATGAAGTAAATGTGAGTACCCCTAGATTTTTTTTCAGTTGATATAGATTTAGTGACCAATACAGAGACAGTCAATATGGTCATTTTCGTCTTAATTCTGCTATATATAGTTTTTGAAAAATATGTAGAGTTATACTGCGATATCTCATGCTATATAATATACGGTTCGCAATTTTTAAAATTGAAAAGCTTGTAACAACGACGAAAAAAGAGTGATAGTGCAACAATATTGAAAGTTCAGGTGATAAATACTAAATTAACGATTAACCTCAGACGTGGAGGGACTTTATTATTATTAATATTTTTTACTTTATAACTTTTTTCTAAAGTTTTTTTAATAAGTTTGTGTAAGTTATTGTTATTGTGTGTTATTGTTATTGGTGTTTATTTTTTAATAAATAAAATAATAATATTATTTCCACGTAACTGATGGACGAATGGATTTAAAATTTGGTACACATGATATTGAAGGCAATATGCGCTTATGCTGAAAAAAAAAAGGTTCTGCAGTCAAATTTTATAAACAGTACAATAGTATAGAAAGAAATAAAAAAAAACAGTTTTTCAAAAAAAAAAAAAAAAAAACCGTTTCACTGAAAAAATTGATAAAAATGGATCAATTTAGGCGTAAAGAAAAGGAAACTTCATATTATGGTTCTCATAAAATATCATTGCACACTGCACTCTGCCACAAAAAAAAAAATCAGTTTGTTCCTTTGTAATCAAATAATTAATGGTTTTTCAAACTGGTGTCCTGCATTGCAACGATTTAAAAAGCACGAAGGCAGCGAGCTTCATAAAGGGGGTCTTATTTAATTTTCACACTCATAATACTCGTTATAATGAGTTTGGGGCGTTACAGCAAAGCAAGGTGTTAATGGAGTTTAATCTCAAATTAAGAGAAGAAGGACATATATTTTTTTGTATTATTCATCTTGGTATAAGTTAGTACGGAAATTAATGATTTATTTTGATTTTTTTTTGGCAAATATATTAAAAAATGTTGGGTTTTAATTATTAATTGGCTTTTTGAATATATAACTATTATTGAGTTACCTATATAGTCGATTACTTTTTTTTTTTTTTTTTTTTTCATGGGTACTATTATAGGTGTAAATTCTAAAGTATATAGCAGTAAACTTTTAAGGTAAAAAATAAATCTCACAATCTGTAAAAAGTAGAGCTGTAAATTTAAACCGGTTCGAGCACCCGCCCGGGCCAAAATCTTCGGGTGCTCGTTTTTTTGAAAATGATCAACCCGGGTTTCGAGCTTTTAGCTTGAAAACGAGCTATTTCGAGTTAAGCTCGAGAATGACTCGTGAAAAAAACGAGCTTTTGAAAATAAATCGAGCAAAAGAAATTTTTTTGCAAAAAGCAAAGAAAAAAAGTTTGTAATTTTTGTTTAAAATGGTGTTTTTAATATTCTATCATGAAAAAATAGGCTGTTTAAAATATTATTAAAAATTATTTTCTTTTTTTTATGACTTTTATCCTTCAAAAACAATTTTTTTGTAATGAAAGTCGAGCTTTTTTCTTCATAGGCTCGAAAACTCGTTTTCAAACTTCGGCTCAAATATCGAGCTTTCCGAGCTTTGGCTCGTTTTTCGAGTTTAAGCTCGATTTCAAGCTAAACCCGGGTTTCAAGTCAAACCGGGCTAAAAAATTTCAGCCCGGACTAAAAATATTTCGAGTTTTTTACAGCTCTAGTAAAAAGTGCATTAATTTTTGTAAAAAGGGGCGTGGCCCCTGAAAATTTTTTCACCTGCGGCGGGCTTTGGGGGGCGCTGCCCCCCATACCCCCCATCTGCCTTTTTCGGCAATCATTAGAATTTTAGTAACTCGGCGCCTCTGTATATATATATATATATATATATATATATATACATAGAAAACAAAGTTTTTATATAAAATGTAAATATCAACTCAGATATAACCGAATAATATATAGAACAATAATTAAAGAAAATATATGAATTATATAGGGTGTATCCATGCACATGCGGACGTCAGCATATATGCACTTTGACACCAACTGGAGCAATAAATAACATATTCATAAGAATAGCTAGGACGAATGTATTCTTCTTCTTTTTTTTTTAATTTATTTATTTTTTATTTATTTATTTATATTATTTATTTATTATTATTTATTATTTTTTTTTTGTTGCTATTTTCTTTGGGATTTTTTTTTTTTTTTTTTACTCACTGTGCATACTTGCAAAAGTATGAAATTCAACCGCATCAATGAGTACGTATTTTTAAACGGGATGCGAAAATTGAGTAAATTAAAGTAAATTTCCTATATGTACCGGCTCAAGTTATTTAGTGCTCACATATGGTGTTGACTAATGAAGCCACTCTATATAGAACGTATAGACAGGTTGCACTCATATTTAAGAGCAACCATTTTGCTGGTCAGGAATACATAGGCCAGCATGGGAAAAACGTAATTTTTATTTTTTTACACTTAAAGGAAGCTTCAAACCTCAATCAAAGACTTATTTCTAGCTTCTAATAAGCTCGGAGAATATGAGAAAAATTTGTTCAGTTGAAATAAACTCTTTTTATGTGAAAAATTAGGAGAAATGATGTTTGCCCTATGCTGGATAATGTATTAGGCACCACAAACATGGCGACAAAGCGCAAGGATGTGAAAGGGGTCTATAGCAAACAAAATGTATATAAAAGCAGCGAGGCCCCTCAGTGAAGATAATTAACAACCTCGCGCTATATCTTGACATTGAAAAGCACATGCAGTGAGCGCGGCCCGCGCGGCCTATAATAGCATATTATTGTTTCGCTCTGAATATATTTAAAAAGGAAATGGACAATTTAAATCACACAAATATTATTTTAAATTGACGAAAGCCAAAGTTTGTAGATCTAAAATATTTATTTTGTTTTGTTGACCTACTCCAGCTGTCAAGTTAATAAATATTATTTATGACGTCATCTTTTGCTCATCTTCAGATAACTGATTTAATAATCATTTAAATTATTTATTTTAATATTATACAATGTACCGCGGTGTGTGTACCGCCAATTTAGCGGGTATGTTAACTTGATGTATTTGGTTGAAAACAAAATAAACAATTTACTTTGTTTTAATGAAGGTTATCGTTTTAAAAATGTATTTTAAAAATAATTCAATGACACGTAAAAGTATGTCTAGTATTTCTCGCATTTAAATTTCTCCGAAATTGGAGGTGCAGTTTTCTTAAAAATCGCAAAAAAAAAAAAAAAAAAAAAAAAAAAAAAAAAAAAAAAAGTTTCTTTCCCCATAAGTGTAATGTTAAATTAGGAGACCCTTAGCTTTCCCCGAGTTTCCCCGCGCACTAAACTGATAAGCTCCATTGCATGGTATTTTGTATATGTATTTATAAAATAGTCATAATTTTTTTTTCAGCTTCTCCAGCGTCCGCAGTGATATTAAATACATACGAAATTATTAAAAGTTGATTCTTATTTTATTTTTATAATATGAATTCTATACATATATTATATAATATGGCGCATACTAATTTTCCACAAACTCTACATGACAAATATATAACAGAGATAATAAATAGCTTTTAAACTATTATCTGTCAATATTAAGACAATTCTAAGATTTTTTTCGGACTATTTTGCCATTTTCGTTGTTTTATAACAAAAATAACGTGAAAATTTATAAATCGTTTTTAATAATATCTGAGAAAATTTTCTCTCTCTCTCTCTCTCTCTCTCTTCTATAGACAATGCCATACAATTTTTTTTTTTTTTTTTAAACTCTTCTCTTAGAAAACTTGTTAAGAGACTCTTCATCTTCAGCAAACATAACTTCAGTCAAATTTATCTTAACAAACAATAATAAAATAACTATATTGAGCTATATAATGTATGTATAAATTTAAAATACTATTTTTATATTTTTAGAGACTATATTTTAAGACTATTTTGATAGAAAAAAAATATAGCTAATATAGAGTGAGTGTGCATCCATGTTAAAGTCGACGCCATGTTGGACCATTCAATCACATGGGCGGCATATGAAAATAACTTATTTTGTCAGTTTAATTAAAACACTATGCAATATTTTTGAGAGCATTGATGTTGTTAAAATGTTGAATTAGTATCTCTGCAAGTATTTGAGAAAAATTACAATGACAAAAAAATAGCTGTTTACCCTTATAGAAATGCCCTATGCCGAGCAATGTTATTCATTCCAGTATGGCCTCCGAGTGCATTAAATATGACGTCATCTGTATATATACACCCTATATTTTCACTCTATATGATAAAAAGTTGTAAGATCATCAGTCATATGGCAAAAGAAAAAAATATGGAAATTGTGTCATTATGTTTTTTATTAAATATTAATAATAATTTAACAAAGCGGCTACCCATATTGTGGGTTACAAATGTGAAAGTTAACATGAACCACGACACGATATGTTAGTTGATTTTACTTCGTTCGCCTGTGTGTTATTCATATAATAGTAATAATATAATAATATTAAAAAGAAGAAATTCATCATTTATTTTATGCGGTCTTTAAAATTTGAAGCAAAAAAAATATATATAATAATAAAAAATAATAAAAAAAAAAAAACTCTTTCGTGTTAAATTTATTATATAATATTTTCTTTAAACACTTTATTATAAACAGCTAAAATGTTAATAAACATAACAGTAAAAAATAAATTAAAGTACACATTAAAGTCATTTTAATTGTTAAAAATGTAATTAAAAATTTATTAATTAAATTCCATATGATTTTGTTTATAATACCTTACAAAAGCACTTTTTTATATAATTAAAATTAAAGTCAATAATTGTTAAAAGCAAATTGCTATTTTTTTATTGGAATAAATTTTAAATTAAAATGTGAATCAAACCGGGCAAATGCATGAATAAACGTACGTACTAAAAAAAAAAAAAAAAAAAAAAAAAAAAAAAAAAAAAAAAGCTTACATCAAAAAAAGCTTACCTTTTGCAGTTTCACCGTGCGATGATTATAATGCAAAATCTCATTGGTAAATAGTTTGAAGTGGTAGCGGCATTATTGTTTTATATTATATCTCTATGAGGATTTTGGTAACTATTGAAGGGACATAACTTTGTCTTTAACATATTTGCCTAACAATAAAAGTGACCTAATAAAAAATGTTGTGTTAACAACATATAAAAAAAAAAAAAAAAAAAAAAGATATACGTATATATATTATATTAAAAAATATATACAACTTTAAATTTCCAAAATACCATAATAGCTAGAGTTCCTTTTTTTTTTTTTTTTTCTTTTTTTTTTTTAATACTAAAATATTATTTTATATTATTGTTGTGGTAAACATATTAAGATGAAGGTTATGATCGGTTTCAGTTTCAGTTTATTTATTGATCAAAATACCATAAACGTGATTTTCCCCCATATAAGCCTAATGTTAAATTAGGTAACCCTTAGCTTCCCCTTCATTTCCCCGCGCGCTAACCGAAAAGCTCCATTTACGTGTAATTTATATATTTTACGTGAATAACGATATTTTTATCAAATGCAGGAACAATTGACTAGTGAAGGAACAACTGTTTTGAGACCGACTATAAACAATTTTAGTCACATCCGCTTCCGTTTCTCCTTACTACGCATGTGCAGTAAGTCGAAACGGAAGCGGACGTGTGCGAAATTACTTAAAGTCGGCTTCAAAACAGTTGTTCCTTTATCAGTCATTATAATAGATATAAATGAATAAATAAACACAATCTCATAAATTTAAGGTTAATTTATTATTATAATATATTTTTGAATCTTTGTAATCAATAACATATATATATTTATCGATCACAAAAAAACAATGAGCAAAATTTGAAGCGTGACGTCAGATATTATTTGTGTCTATATACCTGAATTAAATTTCTAAGTCTTTTAATTGAGAAAATTAATTAAATTAATTAGATAGTAGAATTAAGAAAACAAATATATAAAGTCACGCTAATAGTTTTTTATATTATTATTATTACAAATCTATTGGGTGTTTGCAGTTATATAAAAGTCAACGCCATATGTAAGCAATAAATAACAGGAAAATAACTCATTTTGACAGTTTAAAAATACTTAGTGATATTTTTGAGAGCATATATTGGTTGAATTTCAATTAAGTATGTGAGAAAAATTAATAATAACAAAAATTAACCAATTTTCTCATAGAAAATAGACAAAAAAAAACATGTTTGTTCTATGCTGTGTAATATTATTTATTGCTTCAGTATGGCGTCAAAGCGCATTAAGTATGACGTCATGCGGATACACCCTATTGTTAGAGACAGTCAGGTCATTTCCTTTTTTCTTTCTTTTTTCTTTTTTTTTTTTTTTTTTTTGTACTTAATCTGAATCTGCAGTTTGAATACTGTTGTATTAAAATTTTAATCATTTTTAACAAAGAATATGTCGCCAATATAAAAAAAAAAATAATAATAATAAATAAATAAATAAAAAAAAAAAAAACGTAAAAATGAAAGTATTAAATAATGTTATGCAATTGTAAATATATTAATAGAAATTTAAAGTGGAAAATTACATAAATGCTCTCTCTCTCTCTCTCTCTTTCTCTCTTTCTACCTCTCATTCTCTCTTTCTACCTCTCATTCTCTCTCTATTTTTATTGGAGCCTATTTTGTGTAAAATAAAATAGATTTTAATATAAACTATTAATTTTAAAATATAGAATGGGGCTATTAATGTATGTGTATAATATATATATATATATATATATATATATATATATATATATATATATATATATATATTAATATAACATTTTAATTTATATGTTCATGTCAAAATTAAGAATGAATTACATAATATTCAAAACTAAAAATTTTAAGATAAAAAAAAAAATTATAAAAATTCAAAATTTTAAATTAAAATTAATTAAATGCAGATTAGAAATGAAGCGGTTTTTTTAAATTCATTTTTGTAGTAAGGAATAATACGAAAAAATTTGAAATGTTTAAATTTGTTTTTAGGGGAAATGTGTCCCATTTTCAGTATCTTTAGAAAGAAAAAAAAAATCGAAATGCCCAATGCTATCTCTACGTATTATATACTTAAATTTAGTAATAATAAATGTCAAATTCTATATACAATACCCTGAGTATACAAATCATAGAAAATTCAAACAATTTACATTTATTATTTCTGTCACAAAATATTTGACGCGATGATTAAATTGTCTATGATTGTTTACCACATTTTATCTCCAGTTTTTTTGGAAAATATAATTTTTTTTTCCATTTCTATAGCATGAAAAATATTTTTTCATATATATATTTTTCTATAATAGACAAAAAGTAAGTAACTCGGTCGTAACTCTGACTGCGGATTTGATTTTTATGTCACAGTGTTAAACCTGGATCCCCCCCCCCCCCCCCCGACATCTTTAAAAATAATTAGAAATATTTTTGAGAGCATTTGATGTTATTATTAGCTTGAATTTTAAGAATGTAAAAAAAAATAAAAATAATAATAATAATTAAAAAAAAAAATCTCAAAGAAAAAATACTTAAAGTTTATCCTACGTTGAACACACACATTGCTACAGTATGGCGTCTAAGCGCATCTTCGCGTTTATTATGCACATACTCTATATTTACAATTTTCAAAAAAAAAAAAAAAAAAAAAAAAAAAAATGACACAAAAATTAAAACCGCAGACAATTAAATCGAGTTAATTTTGTTACTTTCCTTGTCTATTGTTGATTAAATAATTAACAACAATGTTTATATAACAATTAAGGTGCATGCAACAATATATATTTGGTTTGTGAGAGAGATTAATATAAATAACAATATATTACAATATGTTTAAGCTTGTACATAATACATAACTTCCATAACTTTATTTTTCATTATTGCAAAAAAAAAAAAAAAAAAAAAAAAAAAAAAAAAAAAAATTGAATCAAATTTTTTTTTAAAGTTTTTATTTCCATATTTATTTATTGCAAGCGACGTTAGCACGGGACAAAATGAAATAAGTAATAATTATGTTCGCTTATTTTATCAGCACAAATTATTCAATACAGCATAATTTATGCTATAGTGCATAATATATATAGCTATAGCATAAATATTATGTTGTATAGAATTTATTCTGCTTTAATCCAGCATAAATGGAAAGAATAAATTACGTAATTTATGCTACATTTATGGCATCATAGCATAATAAATTATACTAATGAATATTTATACTGTACAACATATTTATGCTATATAACATAGGTAATTATTATGAATAAGTACAACATAGATGATGCTGTATTTGCACAAATTTGGCGCTGAAAATGAGCTAGCATATATAATTATTACGTAGTTATTTTTATGCTATACTGCGCATATTATTTTTAATATTAATACATTTTGGCAACAATAAAAATATTAATTATGAAAGTTTTCTATTATATAGGAAGAGTCATCGTGTTTTTTTTTTTTTTTTTTTTTTTTTTTATAAGCATTTTTTTTTTTTGCGAATATTTAAATTTCTACTCATTACTTTTTGATATAAAAGTTTTTAACGGTAAAATTTCAACATTTTTTGTAATTAAATTTTTAAAAATGAAATTTTAATCTCTAAATTATTTCCATGAAAAAAAAAATATTTAATTTTTTATTTTTTTATTTTTTTTATTGCTAGCTTTAAAAAAAATCCCAAATCAATTTATTACTTTGCATCTATACTGAAATAAAATTATTTTAATTACTCTTTTTAGGCCAGGAAAAATTTAGTATAATTGAATACACAATTTTATTGAAATAATTTTTTCAATTTTTGAATTGATATAGTAATCAAATATAACTATACACAAGAAAAAATTACCAAATCTGTGTAATAACATGCACTACCTTTTTTTTTTTTTTTTTTTTTAAGTCAAAATTTTACGTAAATTACGTATATTATACTGTGAAACTTCCTCAAAATCACGGTTATTTGTAGAAAATATTTAAGAGAAGCGTTTTCTCTCAATTTTAAGCTTCCTGCGTAAGAAACGGTCTTAAGGCGTGAAATCAGTTTATTGTGGAATTTGACTAAAAAGTTGTAAAGAAAGAAAATTTTGACATTTTGCTCAGTGATACAAGGTATCTTTAAAACTGCAAAGAGGTTCAACCATGCTACATTTTAAATGATAATTTTTTTGAAGTTTTATATAGCCCCATAAGAGCCCATGTTAATTTCAATAATTATTTTCTCTCTCATCTGATGGTCACGGGTTCTGAAAATTTTATCATATCATATTATCATTTTATCTTATCATATATCATACTGTTAACTTTCAAATGTCATCATAAAGTTTCCAATAAAAGTTTTCTTTTTAGATTTGAAGCTACATGCCGTCTGATTTCGAACTTTACTAACCCTATTTTCTATGCAAGAAGCTTAAATTTGTGGGAAGTCGCTTCTATACTTAAAAGTTCTCTAATTATTACTTATAGAAGACAATACTGATTTTATTTTTAAGTCTATATTTTTAAGCTTTAAATAGAGAAATTCTTAAAGAGATATTTTATAGCGAGATTTTCTATAAGCTATACATTTTTTACAATAATTTTTATTTTATTTTTTTCAAAATACTTTTCATTAATTATTTTTATATACATATTATTTATTAATAAAGACATTTAAATATAGTTTCAAATATAATTTTTTAAGTACTATATTGTTTAATTAAAAAAAAAAACATACTAAAGAGAAAAATTAAATATATTTTGACGCTGATTTTTATTGCCAGTTAATTTAATTATTTGAAAATTAAATTGTATTTTATCACATTTTAAAAAGCAAATGTCATAATGATTTATTAGACAATTCTTTCAATACTTATATATTTCATGTATTTTTTAAGCTGGAGGGTTTTAGGAAAACGATGCAGAATTATTTGAAAATAAGAAGAGTTGTTATGGATCAATATTTTCAAATTGAAAATTAAATATAGTTCCTCGACTTTTATAAAAATTATTTCGAAGATGTAAATTTTAACGACGTTTTTGGCTCTCAGAATGACAGAAATATGTCTATCTCTCTTTAGTCAAAAATGTTTTCTTACTTTTCTGACCCACTACCCACTCCAGAATACTCAAAATAGCGTTAAAGGACAATGGTGACACTTAGAGGGTAGTTTACCCCATAAATTTTAATTTATTCAAATTCAAAGATAAAAGTGTTGATTGTGGGGTAAAAAAATTATAGCTAAGGCCATAATGGTGACACTTAGAAAATTTTAAAACCCACCCCTAAGGCGCCAGAGGGTAGTTTACTCCATAAATGTCAATTTATTCAAATTCAAAAAATCCAAGAGAATTTTTGATCCAGTTTTTTTTTTTTTTTTTTCAATTTGTTGTATTTTTCCAATTTTTATTAACTTATCTAATGTCCAATGTATTGCATACTAACTGAAGAGACTAGGGGTTTATAAAGTATGACAATTCTTTAAAATTGAAGAAGATTGAAGATAAATAAAAAATATAAAAAATAAAATTCGAAAGATACATCGCCTTTTTTTTTAAGGTTTAAATTAAATGTTATTTCCTAAACCCCTGAAAATTCTAAAGTTATATATTTTTCCTTGCTATTCTTATAATAATACACGCGGAAAAAAAGTAACAAATAAGTTGCTATTTAGACTATTTTGTACTGAAAAGTTACATCTATGTAACTGAATAATTTGTACAGGCCGTCCTGTGTAATTGTGTAATTCGAGGCCGTCCTTCTCGCTGAAGGGGGGTACATCGAGTAAACGTGGTCTCCACATCACCCTGAACCAGCACCAAACACCAAAAGTTGTTCTGGTAAGTCTTTATAAAAAAAAAAAAAAAACGGCATTTAAAAAAAAAAAAAAATGTGTCTCAATTTAGATGGTAGACCCTGTACAATGTACGTTTTTCGTGCACAGGTTGGTATTTTTCCGCAAAGTGATTTAATTTTGAGCCTGAAAATGTTGCTGTAACAGCGTGTCTTATTTTTAAATAATTCTTAAATTTTTCCCAACTGCCAGCTCAATAATGCAAGAAATCAGAATATGTTGAAAGGTGTCTATAGGTAAAAAAGTGCACAGTATATTTAATATTATATTAATACTAAATAACACTTGTTGTTTTTTGACTACTCATATTCGACTAGTACAATGATTATAGTTCAATAGTTATTTATTTACATTTTTTATTATTATTATTGAAGCTCTTCATTTTATTATTCTATAATGATTTTTATTTTTCAAGTTTACCCATTTTTGAAGCCAGAAGTTTTTTGTGGATTTATCATTTTAATAAATGAAAAAATTATAAACTTAAATAGTTGTGAACGAAAATTTAAAAAATAAGAAAAAAAAAATGCCAAAACAGATTTAAATTAAAATTTAGTTAAAATTTAACACAACTAACATCATGTTTTTTTTTCTTAAAAATAATAATAATAAAAAAAAAAAAATCATAAAAATCATATATCTTGCATTTTTTTTTTACATATAGTTAATTATTAATTTAAAAAAAAGTATAATATTTGATATATAATTTCACACAAAATAAATAATAAAAATTAGAGATGCATGAATACAAAAACCTATTTTTTTATGATCAAATTATATAAATAATAAGCAAACCCAATTAGTATAATCACAATTATTAAATTATAAACTAAAAATATCACAACTAGAAAATATTTGATGTAATAATAACAGAGTACAGAGGTAAAGAAGCAAGAACTACTTTTTTTCTTCTTTTTTTTTTTACATTTTTGTAATAAATATAAAATTATCGATAATTTTATTTAAATTTTGAAGGAGTTTTCATATTAATCTGAATTATTGCACAACGAAATTTAGGTATTATTTTAATATCATGCTGCTTTTTACTTTATGCCAATGTTAAAAATAAAAAATAAAAATGAATCTAATATGTAAAAATAGCAAAAAAAGTATTCCAATCAGCAAAAAAAAAAAAAAAAAAAAAAAAAAAAAAAAAAAAAAAAAAAAAAAAAAAAAAGTATGTCTCAATTTGTCTTCCTCTTATACTCTACATTACTACATCAAAATAATTACACGAAGTTAGAACAAATCCATGGTAGCTCTCCTGACATGGGTAAGCCGATGTCACCCAAAGTCATGACTGACGTACTGATAGCGTGGCAATCTAGACGGAGGTAACGGAGAGCTCGGACTTGCCGGCATGCTACTTTGTCGTGGAGGATTCAAGCCTTGTATCGGAGAGCTAGGACTTGAGGGCATCGATCTGCCTGATATCTGACGTCCAGGAGGGGCTAACGTCAGCCTGTGCAAGGCAGAGTCAGGGCTGGAGCCTCTGCTAGAGGGGGCTGTGTATGAGGGCCCTGGTCTTCGCTGCTGCGTCACACGCTTCCTCACCAAGTCCCTAACCTCGGGGCTGGGGTCTCGAGTAACTGGAGTACTTCTCTGCTTCCCGAGCCTCAGTTCTAAGTTACGTGACATCTCAGTAGATTTCCGAGCCTCCATCACTTTTCTCTGAGCATTCTCATTCTTACGTGAATATTTCAGAGCTTCTATACCAGGGCTGGTGGAGCGACTAGTACTGGGGCTGTTTACTTTAGGAATACGTGACTGTACTCTGGGGATGTTTTCCTGTGACAGTGATCTCGTGCTAGGCTGCTTTCTCGTATCTTTAGGCTCAACTATGAGGCAAGATTGGGGTCGTATCGTATTTCTACGTCCCGTAGGCATGCGGTCTTGTGGCGGAAGTGAACGTCTCGTTACGTTCCTCTCCAAGTTCAAACTCTTTCGCTGCCCTGTCGCAGAAGTAGGGCGTATATTTCTCATGGTAACGGGCGCAGATTTAGGACTGCTGTCCCTCGAGAGTGATTTACTCAAAATATTTCTACTATCAACTTTTTTACCAATAACACCTTTTTTACTTGTAATCTGATTCAACTCCAGTCGACTACGAATATTTTCAACTTTTTCTTCTATCTTTTTCCCATGTAAGATATCTTTTAAATTTGGTATTTTGGTATTATTTGGTTGTGGAGTGATTCTAATACCTGCGTCGATGTAAAATTCATCGGTTGAAGGGTCTACGTGGCTGTAATCCATAAAGAGGGTATTAGGTTTGTTAATCTTAGTGTCCAGTAGAGATAAGTAGTAACTGCGTAACAATGCAGGGTCAGTAGGCAGGGGTCGTGAAGAACCCAGTGTGGTATGTGACCTCTCTAGTCTGGGACGTGGTAGTTTACATTGAGAGCAGAGACGAGAGGTGTTAGGTGGTGGGGGTGGTGCGGGGAGCATCGAGTTAGTACTGAGGCAGCGAGTTAGTCTGTGGAAATATAGCATACCGTCACCGTAAGCACTGCACATACATACGTCAAGCAGAAGACACATATATGTTAGTATAAGGTTAATATTCATGGGGGAAAATGAAAAAAAAAAAAAAAAAAAAACGAAGAAAAAAAAAACGAAGGAAAAAAAAGTAAAAAAAAAAGTAAAAAGTAAAAAAAAAGAAAGAAAAGGAGAGAGAGAGAGAGAGAGAGAGAGAGAGAGAGAGAGAGAGAGAGAGAGAGAGAGAGAGAGAGAGAGATGATTGATGAATGATGGTGTATTATTTTTTTATTTAATTTAAATTCTAGTTGTAAAAAATTGCTAAATCAAAGCTTTTTAATGGCACAATGCCATTTGATTACAGCATTACTATTTATTATTATTTTAGCATTTTGCAGGCAAATTATTATTACTGCTCATTAAACTTTAAGAAAAAAAAAATCAGTATATTAAAAAAAAAATTCTAAAATGAAATGAAATTATAAATGACCAAGGAAAAAAATAACAAATTAAAAAATAAAAAAATCTCCGCAACAAAAATATTTATGCTAGCAGCTCTAGGACACAATATTTAAAATTATGAACTTGAAAAGAAATAATTACAATTTTCTAATACAAGGTAAAATACCAAAAGTTTCAAGCCCAGCGCTAAACCATCACACAAACAGAAAAACTAATTAAAAAAAAAAAGGTGATAGGATCACGGAACACATGAATAGGAAAATGATGGTTGGGCAGAGAGTAAGATGAATTTTTTACGTCACATTTTAACCTAAGCAAGTGCAGATTATCTCAGTTGCTTGGGTGAAAATATGGAGAGAGAGAGAGAGAGAGAGAGAGAGAGAGAGAAAAAGCCGTTCCCAACCACATTTTTCTAAGTATGAATTTTCCTACAATATTTTTTAAAAGTACCCTTAACCACAGTTTTTTCCCATAAACCACAAACAATCAAAGCCAATTTTAGCCCCCAAGCAATTAACAAGCAAGCTAATTTTTATTATTATAGGATATAGTATTTGCCCTTTTTCTTTCATAAAAACTAATTTTCTATTGGCATAATATGTAAATACCATGTATTTAATTGTGTCAATTGAAATCTCCGTCTGATTGCATTGTATATGCCCATAAGCCAATAGAATTTCTACTTTTTTAAGAGACTGCACGAGATTTGTTAATAGTTAACGGAGGAGCAACAGTTAATTAACACATTAGAAATAGAAGAAAATAATATTACCTGATGGATGCTGGAGCTGGCTTTGTACTCAACGGAACTGAAATCACAAAAATAGAAACAAATTTAGTCGAACAAAATATTTATAACAAAAATAATCGATAAATAAAAAATGTCATAGGTAATTACAATTTAATTTGCAATTATAAATGTGTAATTTATTTTTATTTTTAAATATATTTAAACAAAACTAACATATAGAGATTTAAGCACACTAAACTATAAAACTACAAAGAGAGATGGAGTGCCTTTGTTTGTCCTTACAGTTGCAGAAAACCTGAATGATCTCTGAAATGCATGAAGTACGTATTCACAGTTTCTCTCTAAGAGTGAGCTGCCGTTGCCACTGTTGTGAAATACTATGTCTATTATTACATCAATCCCATTCCCTCAAGACATTGTCTTATCAATAGGTACGGACTTTAGAATCAATGGAAATGGATATACACAGCTAGACTGAGTTAGAATGAATAAATTATTAAAAATATTTAAAAGCTAATATAACAATCCTAAGCAGTAAGTATGATTGGAATTTTAATTTCACCCTGTTGTTGTTTTTCTCCCTGTATTAAACCCCACTCCTCCGAAGCAGATACTTACTGCGTGTATCTTGCTGTGACGTAGCCTTGGTGTTGACTGCTGCAGACGTAGCTGAGGTCCTGGGTTTGTTACTGCTGCTGCTCAGTCTGGCTGCCGTCCTGTTGTCCTGCTCCACCAGTCTACTGCGTCCTGTGTCCAGACTGCGGCCCATGGCTGTAAGTATAACATTACTGACTTAGTACAGATATACATGCAAATTTTAATTATTATTTCCCTATTATTATTATTATTAAATATTAGGAAAAAAACATCTTTGCAATAATTGATAATTCAAAAGATTTTATAGAAAAACACAGATAGATAGCAAAAATTGTGGAATGTGAGATAATATGAGCTTATACAGGAACGCAAGGTAGAGAAAATATTCTAACCCAGGCCGAAATTAAATAGGTATATTTAAGCGTATGTAAAGTGGCTAATATTGAACATTTTTCAAATAAGGCTTACATTTTACAGAGCAATATTAGCCACTTTACATACGCTTATATATTTAATTTCGGCCTGGGTTAGAATATTATCTCTACCTTGCGTTCCTGTATAAGCTCATACTATCTCCCATTACCCATTTTTTCTTATCTATCTATGTGTTTTTACTGTTATTATTATTTTTAGAGATATAGCTAGGTTAATGTCTTTTAAGCCAATAGTTTTTTAAGGGTTGTATTCAGATATGGCTTGTGTGTAAAAATCTTAAATAATAAATAAACAAAAAATATATAAATAAATAAAAAAAGATGTGGAAACTTTATGATGACATTTGAAAGTTAACAGTAACAGCTACCTATGATAAATTTTTCAGAACCCACGACCTTCAGATAAGAGAGAAAATAATTATTGAAATTAACATGGGCTCTTATGTGATTAAATCTTCAAAAAAATATATAATTTAAAATCCAGCATAGCGACCCTCGATCATTTTTTTTTTTTTATTTATTTATTTATTTACATTTTTAAAGATATTATATCTTAATGTATCACTGTGCAAAATTTCACATTCTTCTTTCTTAGTTACTTTTAAGTCAAAGCCCACAGTAGCTAATTTCACCCCTTAACAATGTTTTCATTGCCAAAGAATCACTCCAAAATATTGACATTAATGCTACATGTATGTATGTAACATAAATCAATTTAAGGAAAAAACCATCGCGGTTAGGATCAATGATAAAGAAAAGGATAGAAAAACCAGCAAGGGCCTTACCACAGTAGAAGTTCTATGGAGAGGTCGAGGTCTTGCATGGCACAGTATAATGTTATAAAAGTTTCTTTATAACTTGAGAGCTTTCGTCATATGATAATTCGACATTATCAATCAAAAGAGAAAATTACTTGAGCACATCACTGAGCAGTGTCTTGTCTTGTACTGCCGTGTCATTATCATATGACAAAAGCTCTCAAGTTATAAAGAAACTTTTATAACATTATACTGTGCCATGCAAGACCTCGACCTCTCCATAGAACTTCTACTGTGGTAAGGCCCTTGCTGGTTTTTCTATCCTTTTCTTTATGTAACATAAATCAGGTTAAATATTTCCCTCCTTGCTCACACACATGCCATACTTACTGGAAAGTCTGTGAGCTGCTGAAATACTTCTTCTCCCTACGTCATTTCTCGACATCACAGGAGGCTCCTGCTGGACCTGACAAGCAAATAATCAAACTTTAACTCTATTTAATTTCATTGTGTATTGATCTATGGACCTTTTTCATACAAATTAATTAATCTATTCAGAGAATAACTTAAATTTTAATTATAAATTAGCTGGCTAATCTATTTTATTAGCATTACACAAATAGTGATTCTTGGGAGAAAAAAAAAATCATTTTCAAATTATAATTTTTTTTTTTTTTAAATTTAAATATATGTCCAATATTGACAACGCTTTAAATTCTCAATTTTCTTCCATCATGTTGGGCTGGAGTTGAGGAAAATAGTTAAGAATCATTTAAGTTTTAGCAGCTTCAGTAGCCAGTTCAATGTACGTAATCCTGGTGAAATATATATAATCCTATAAGGCATATATAATCCTGGTGATGAGCTGATTTTGAACTGGCTACTAACTGGCTGAAATTTTAGAACCCATGACCATATCAGATAGAAGAGAAAATAATTATTGAAATTAACATGGGCTCTTATGGGACTAAAACTTTAAAAAAAGAAAAAAAAAATGTACATAATTTAAAATCTATGAACCTTTTTTTTTTTTTTTTTTTTTTTTTTTTTTACAGGTCTACAATAGAAATTGTAGCGCAGGTTGTCTTCAGGTTTGTGCCCCACTTTGTGAGGCTACAGAAGTGTTAAGTGAAGTGGCACAATGTGTTATCAAAGAAAGGATAAGAGAAACCAACGAGGGTCTTACCATGATGAGGGTCATAGCTTAATTGGTGAAATTTACAATTACAATAAATTTACAAATACAACACAATATTTGCCAACACAATATGGCAAGCAAGCAAAAAAAAAAAAAATAAATAAAAAAAAAAAAAAAAAATAGTAGTAAATATTTGTGTAACCTGTGCCACCAAGCACCGGGCAATTCTTGTTGGTTTCTCCTATATCCTGTCCTTGATTACATATTCAAACCTAAATATGGTTTAACCTAACTTTCCTAATTATACACTTTAATGTTGTTCATAAACTCTGTTTTTCTTGCCCCAAACCACAAAAAAAAAAAAAAAAAAAAAAAAAAAGAGAAGAAGATCACTTCATGCTTTTTAAACGGAATTCCACAATTTTTTTGGAGCAAGCAAACGGTGTTTACATACATCATTAATATGTGAGTAGTATCATCTAGACATTTTATAAAGACAGTTTTTTTTAATTAGGCTTATTATTATTATTAAAAATTATTTTTAGTATTGATCTTCTCGCATCAAGATGAAACTACTTCACTTTACAAATTTCCAAAGAATGATTGATCTACACTTAACAAATTTGAGGCTACCTGGAGTTTCACGTACTGTCCCTGCTTTATGTAGCAGAAGTTCCAGGTAGCTGTGACTTTGTAAAATGTTCATTCATTGGAAATATAAATATATTGCTTTATAAAAGCAGACAGGTAGGTGAAACTCCAGGTATAGCTGTAAATTTGTAAATTGTAGATCATTCATTCTTTGGAAATTTGTAAAGTGAAGTAGTTTCATCTTGATGCGAGAAGATTGCTATGCATGTATCTTGTCGTTTATTTTTGAGTCAACTATTTCTTGAGTCCAGTAGCTATCTAAGACTCACTTTATTATCTAGATGTGATGAAGCAGGCAGTTCAATCTTATCCAGCTGCTGTATGGCCATGGCTAGAGCTGCGTTGACGTCCCTGTCCTTGGCTGACAGCAGCAGTTGTCCCACACATGACTCCAGGGAGTGCAGTAGTTGTCTGTCGTGTGGTAGACGTAGCAGTTGTTTGAGGGGACACAGCAGAGAGCAAACTTCTAGTTGGATGTTCACCACTCTGTCACCTGTA
Organism: Ecdyonurus torrentis; assembly: GCA_949318235.1. NCBI lineage: Eukaryota > Metazoa > Arthropoda > Insecta > Ephemeroptera > Heptageniidae > Ecdyonurus > Ecdyonurus torrentis. The sequence continues at coordinate 172,433 of OX439135.1, forward strand.
ATGTAATATCAATTATAATTATGTCGTAAAGAAAAGAAAATACAAATACAAATTGTACTGGTTGCAGTCAAAAGGTATTAGTCTCTTCAGCTGGATGTAACACAAAAATGGTTTTATTTTGAGGTCTTTTACCTCAACCCCTAACCAGTATACAAAATATACCTTAACCAAAGGAGTGTCACTCATATAGCCATGCAATTGGCATGCTTAATACAACAACTTATTAACAATTATAACCTAGCTCAGAACTCAACATTTTTTTTTTCTTTTGCAATGTAACTTTGTATTTATAAAGCTTCAATCCCATGTGTACCAAATTTTAAAATCAATTTGTCCATCGGTTGTGGGAAAAAATAACATGGGAAATATATATGAAGTTATGCTCATATATATATATAGCTTTATATTTTATCCGCTACGTAACGGATATTAATAAAATCATAAAAAGACTAACTTTAATTCAAATAATATCAATAATATAAAAAACATAGGCCTCTATATATTAAAAATAAAATGTATTTAAAGTTTACATGGAAAGATATAAAAATACAAAATTTATTACAAAAAAATTGCATTTACTGTAGAGTGATACTGGAAAAGGATTTGAGAGAGAGAGAGACAGAGAGAGAGAGAGAGAGAGAGAGAGAGAGAGAGAGAGAGAGAGAGAGAGAGAGAGAGAGACAGAGAGAGAGAGAGAGAGAGAGAGAGAGAGAGAGAGAGAGAGAGAGAGAGAGAGAGAGAGAGGAGAGAGAGAGAGAGAGAGACAGAGAGAGAGAGAGAGAGACAGAGAGAGAGAGAGAGAGAGAGAGAGAGAGAGAGAGAGAGAGAGAGAGAGAGAGAGAGAGAGAGAGAGAGAGAGAGAGAGAGAGAGAGAGAGAGAGAAAGAGAGGAAAGAGAGAGAAGAGGAAGAAGAGAGAGAAAGAGAGAAAGAAGAAGAAAGCAGAAAGAAAGAAAGAAAGAAAAGAAAGAAAGAAAGAAGAAAGAAAGAAAGAAGAAAGAAAGAAGAAAGAAAGAAAGAAAGAAAGAAAGAAAGAAAGAAAGAAAGAAAGAAAGAAAGAAAGAAAGAAAGAAAGAAAGAAAGAAAGAAAGAAAGAAAGAAAGAAAGAGACAGAGACAGAGAAAGAAGTGATATCCTGCAACGTATGCAACCAGTTGCGTACTTATGCTATACAGGTTGCCTGTATGTCAGGGGATTTTATAAGTCAACTAAATGTGCAGTCGATACCTCAATGTCCCTTACATGTCTTCCAACTCCCTATGCTAGCACGTAGTCCAACATAAACGACGATGCGCCAATAGTAGTGACATCTGGAACTACAAGCTTCGTAAGCTTAATATTGTAGTTCAGGAGTCGCGTGCGGTGGCGCTAGTGTTGCGTGGACTACAAAAAGTGCCTGGAGTTGTGAGGGACATTGTCGATACCTTACGTTATCTTCAGCTTCATTGGTATATTATTCCTATATACCAATAGAAATTATTTTTGTAGTATAAAATGACCGTACCCTAGCTACTATATCTCCCAGATATGACTAACACGTAGAAATATGTTACCTGCTAGGGTGAGCACGTTGTTGTAGATAAACTGCTTGAAGAAGGCAGGACTGAGGATATGCATGGCGTCAGGTATCATACGTAGGTACAACATACGTACCCTAGCTACTATATCTCCCAGATATGACTAACACGTAGAAATATGTTACCTGCTAAGGTGAGCACGTTGTTGTAGATAAACTGCTTGAAGAAGGCAGGACTGAGGATGTGCATGGCGTCAGGTATCATACATAGGTACAACATACGTACCCTAGCTACTATATCTCCCAGATATGACTAACACGTAGAAATATGTTACCTGCTAAGGTGAGCACGTTGTTGTAGATAAACTGCTTGAAGAAGGCAGGACTGAGGATGTGCATGGCGTCAGGTATCATTCGTAGGTACAACATACGACTGTAGCAGCTGTCACTACGCAGGAACTCTGAAACATTATCATAATAATCAATGGAGATTATCGGTCTAAAGAAATATCGAAGGAGGACTATGACGTCACAGCTCACTTGTTTTCTGCTTGTTTTACGCACGCGTGGGCCATAGGCGGGCTATGACGTCAGAGTCCGTACCTGACATATTGTGAATGTAAAATAAATTAGAAATCAATGACTCAGGCCAAATCCACATTGATATTTAGGACATTTAGGGTATTAGATTTTTTTTTTTTTTTTTTTTTTTTTTTTTTTTTTAAAGTTTTCTAATTAAGATATTAAAAAAATCTAACTAAGTCTTAAAACACGTAAAAATATGTCTAGTATTTCTTATTTAAATATCTCCAAAATCAAAGTAGTAGTTTTCTCAAAAAAAAAAAAAAAAAAAAAAAAAAAAAAAAGTTCTTCTCGCCTTATAAGCGTAATATTAAAGTATAGGAGACGCCTTAACTTTTCCCGTGCGCTACATACCGATGGCGTTTTTTATTAATTGCTACTTGGAACTGGCATCTTGTAAAATTACGTTTAAAAGTTTGCATGAAGTACCATATAATTAAATGCCTATACCGATAAGTTCCAATATATTAATGTCTTAATTGGCGAGATAACAGTGTTCTATCTTATAACATGTGTAAGTTGAGCGCCATCTCCATTACATCACGACTCACACATTTTGCTTCGCGTGATAAAAAATAAGTTACACATATTATATTGTTCGCAACATCGATTTGTACCTGCATTAAGCCTGGCGAGCACTGCACTGCGCTGTTTCTCCTCCTTCAGGTGGTTCAGGTACTTCAGTAAAGTCTTGGCGCCAGTCACGCGACACGGCAGGGGCCTCTGTTACATAAATTGAACGTCACAATACAATAAATAATTAAATAAATAAATAATTACATAAATAAATAAATAAATAAATAGACAAAGGCGTAGAACACCTTGAACAAAAAAGTTGCGTAATATCCTAACAACCCTGAAATTCAACGTTGATTTGGCCATAGGCATTGATTTAAATTTTATTTTCCATTCACAAAATGCCACTGGCGGTCACTGACGTCACAGCTAGCTTGTTTTAAGCGCCCGTAAACCGGACGAGCTGTGACGTCAGTGACCGCCAGAGTCATTTTGTGAATAGAAAATAAATTAGAAATCAATGACTCCGGCCAAATCAGCATTGGTTTTCAGGTTTGTTAGGATATTACGCAAATTTTATGTTCAAGGTGTTCTACGCCTGTAAATAAATAAATAAATAAATAATTGTTTCGTATGCATGGATATAACGTACCGCCTTGTGCATCTTTGAGAACATGCGCGGTACAAAGTGAGTGAAGATGATCTCTGCGCTGACGTGTTGTGTCAGCACGGCGAGCTGGTCCAGCATGTTGCTCTGTAGTCGCCAGTTGTTGCTTTGTGAGATTTCTTCTTCACAGTGGAGTAGAGCTCGGCATAGCTCGAGTACTGCGTTGTGCTCCTGTAGTACAGTGTATGTCATACATATAGACTGACAGACAGACATTAACAGACATAACTCTAATTTTCATGACACAAAATCAAATTAAACGATATTAAAGGTTCAACTTATAGTATACAAAAAAGGAAAAGTTTATTAAATGAAGGTTTATTTTATAGGCAAAAAAAATGCCCAAAATGCCGACAATTATTGGTTTAAAATTGATGAACAGAGCTTAAAAAAAAAAAAAAAAAAAAAAAAAAAAAAAAAAAAATCACGCCTAATTGATTCTTAAATTTTAGTTACCATCATTCCAGGAGTGGTTATTTATAACCCCTAAAATGATGAATTTCCTATAAAAACACACAGCATAAAATCACGTACAAGAATATGAAGGACGGCGTACTAACCTCCTTGTAATTGAGAGCCCCGGCCTTGCCCAAGTTGTCAATGGTAGTAGCTAGATGTGGCACCAAGCTCTCCAAGACATCCTCCGCACTGTCACACAGTAGACCAACCAGCTGTGACCTTACTGTGTGACCTTCAGCCACCAGCAGCCGAGACACCTAGCAACACAAAGTCACAAATAGGATAGGTTATCGGTTTTAAAAAAACTTAAAATAAAAGTGCTATTGGCTTAAAGCACGTAAAAGTATGTTTATGTAATTTTCATTTAAATTTTCTTCATAATTGATAGTGGAAAAGATTTCTCAAAAATTGCAAAAAAAAAAAAAAAAAAAAAAAAAAAAAAAAAAAAAAAAAAAAAAATGTTGTTTCCCATAAGCGTAATGTTAAATTAGGGGACTCTTATAGCTTCACCCGCGTGCTAAACCAATAACCTCCAATATATCTATAATTATACTCTTTTTAGTGGCAGTATAAAATCCCGTGGACATCAGATAATTCAATAAAAAGTAAAACAAACGGAGATAAAAATGCGACATTTGGACCAGAAAACGCTCTTATGAATGAATTTACACGTTTTTAAAATATATTTTGAGCAGGAAAGTGGGTCCGCAAAAGTAAAAAAAACGTTGAAAAACAGCAACATATTTTTGTCATTCTGAGCCACACAAAAACGTCGTTAAAATTTACGACACTGAAATAATTTTTAAAAAAAGTCAGGAACTTATTTAAATTATCATTATTTCTTGCTCATTGAAATTTGGTTTGCAAACCAATAATATTATCAAATTGGTTTAAAAGATAATTTTTTAAAAACAAAAGTCATAAATTCAAAAAAATTAAAAAAAGCAAAGTAACCAAAGTATCTATATATAAAATAGATACTTGATAGAAATTTTAAACACCATATATTAAATATTTTTTTTTTTTTCGATACATTATCACATTTACATTTTCAAAATGGTTGTTAGAAAAATGTCTCTTTCATTATTATTTTATTTTTACATGGCTTGTTTTCAAGCAAGGAGCTTAAAACTTGCAAGGGGTTAACCGTTTGAAAAATAATAATAATAATAAATTATTAAAAATAACAACAACAAAACATAAAAATAAAATCACTAAAATCAGTATGAACGTAGCTTTACTTTACTGACCTCGTGCAAGCTGGCCGCCACACTGCGCCTCACATCCTGACTAATATCTGACGCCAGCTCACAGAAGATCCTCCTCAAGACCTCCGGCTCGGCTTGCAGACCGAACACCAACATGGCGGGTAGGTTATAGGCACACAAACGTCTGCACTCCGCATGAAGCTCCGCGCGGTCTAACAGAGGAACTAGGTCCGGCATTGGCCCGAGCACCGCGGGTGCCAGGGGTGCTCCGAGCTGCGACATTTGCTGGTAGGCGTGGATGAACCAGCGTCGGTCGTCGCCGCTCATTTGATCTGAAAATAAAGCATGAAGTTAGTAAATGTCTAGTGGTTCACGACTATGACTTCAATGCAAGAGGACATGAGTTCGATCCCAGCCACCGACCAAGCTTTTACGCGCTTTAACTAGCGCTAACTGATAGAAAAAGTCATCAATTAAGTAACCAGTGTAAACATGCTAAAAAAAAAAGGTAACGGCGCAGAACAATTTGAACAAAAAAACATGTGTAATATCCTAACACATACCTAAATATCAACATTAATTCAGCAGAAGTCATTGATTTCTAATTTATTTGCCATTCACAAAATCAAAGCCGTGGGTTTGTGACGTCAAAACTTACTATAGTCCACGCGCAAGGATACTAGGCAAGCTCTGTCGTCACAAACCCGCAGATGTGATTATGTGAATGTAAAATAAATTAGAAATCAATGACCTCCGGCCAAATCAACGTTGATATTTAGGTATGTTAGGATATTAGACATGGTTTTTGTCCAACGTGTTCTACACCTATAAGTAAAAGCGAGCAGTGTTGATAAAGGTTTTAGACTGAACTACAGAACAGTTACATAGTTTTTCCAATTGCTTACCTCCTAGGCTGTAGCAGAGCAGACCCAGTTGCTTAGCAACGGCGATGAGCACGGCATCTTCAGATCTAAGGGCTCCCTCACATAGCTTGCGCACCAGGGGCACGATGATCTGCTGCCGGGACTCTGAAATAACAAACATTATGTCACCAATCACAACTTTTGACTTCGTGTGCACGAAAAAGTGCAAAAATGTGCTTCAACGCCATACCGGAGCCCGGAGCAAGGAATATAACATTGCTCAGCATAGGACAAACGTCGTTTTTTTTTTTTTTTTTTTTCTCTTGCCATATTGTGTTATTGTGCTATACCCAATGAACCCAATCCATAGTCCCAGTCAAGACATTGTCTTATCGACAGGTAAGAACTTTACAATAAATGGAAACCGCACAAGCCACCCACGACCCTAAATAAACAGCCCGGCATTCACCGTGACAGCCTAGAGAAACCGTGGAAACGTCTAGGCAGGCTGGTCGGTGCAATCACATCGATCATGTACCTCCCGAATTCTGTGCGTCGTCATGAAATGCATGTAAACATGCATCGTGCAACGTGTTGTGCTCTCACACTTGACGTACGCACCCAGCAGTGGCTTGAACCTATACTCGGTGAGAAGTACACAGTTACAAGTCAGCTGCCTTCACAACTCGGCCATATCAGCTCGGTACAGTTAAGGGTTGTTGTATTATTGTGGCCTCTAAATTAAATTATATATATAAATATTATATCTCACCATGTTCTAGCAGGTTGAGCATGTCGGAGACGGCTTGTACGGCACTCAGCTTGACCAGCGGCTCTTCATCACTGACCATCTCCACGAGCGAGGGTAAGAGAGCGGGTCTAGCCAGTTCTGGGCCCAGTCCTCGAGCCAGGCTGGGCAGTTGTGAGCATACACCGGCCCTCACTTCACCGTTCACGTCCTGGCAGAGCGACAGTAGCAGCGGGAGAACCTCTTGTTGAATCCTGGACAAGTCAATCACATATAATATATAAGTAAGTGAGGAAGAACAACAATATTTAGGGGGCAGTATTATTTCATATTCTAAAAGAGTACAGCTTGTTTTGTAAAGTATAGACCGCTTGCACTCATATTTAAGAGCCGCCATTTTGTTGGTCAGGAATACATAGGCCAGCATAGGAAAAACATCATTTTTATTTTTTTAATAGCAAAAGAAGCTTCAAACCTCAATCAAAGCCTTATTTCTAGCTCCTAATAAGCTCGAAATATATGAGAAAAATTTGTTGAGTTGAAATAAACAATTTTTTTATGTGAAAAATTAGGAAAAACGAAGTTTCCCCTATGCTGGACAATGCATTAGGCACCACAAACATGGCGACAAAGCGCAAGGATGTGCAAGGGGTCTATAGTGAATCTCATTAACAGTGATTGGCTGACCAACAAAATAAGACACATTCGTGGATGAATTTTTTTTTTGTGCCGATAAAAGTGAGTTGCATTGAGAATGGAACTTTTTTTTTTTTTTTTTTTTTTGTAAAGTTTCGTTCATTCTTATCAAGTTCAAAGTTCTAAGCAAAGAAATAACTATGAACAACCATGTATATAAACGTAGTAAACAGGTAATGACGTCATGATCAGATGTTTTTAACAAAGGTAAAATGTCGACGCTGGCTCAAGAGTTGTGTAGAACGAGCTTATATCGCCCTGAATCGATGCATGTGTGAATTTTTAATTTCTGAGTTCATTAAGTATTTTTAATTATTTTTAAAAGCCGTGAAAGGACGTCACATGCTGCAACTTTTTCCTGTGCTCACATAAGGTGCAGTCTGTGACGTCATTTTGCGACTTTCAAAATTAATTAAAATACATAATAATCTCAAAAATAAGAAATTCACATATGTATCGATTCAGGACAATGACTTCTTTCAGAATATGAAATAAAATTAACCTATAATTGTTTGCATTCTTCCTGATTAACAAAGAAATTAGGTAGATTAAGATACTTACAAATAAGGCTCAAACTTGGAAGCTATTTTGCCTAGAAGTTTACAGCACGCGACTCTAGAAGCCACTGGTTGAGAGAGCTGACCTTTACTGACCGCCACATTGAGGATCTGTGAAAATACAATCAAAATAACACAATATAGCAAGCAAAAAAAAAAAAAAAATATATATATATATATATATATATATATATATATATATATATATATATATATATATATATATATATTGTAAGCGTAATACCATAGTATAAATATATATATATATTTATATATTTATACTATGGTAATACCATCAGTAATTGAGGAATTGTACTATAATATTGACTAATAAAGGAACAACTGTTTTGAGGCTGACTATAAGCGATTTTGCTCACATCCACTTCCCACTCCCGTTTCAACATACTGCGCATGCGTGTTAAGTAGTAACGGAAGCGTATGTGACCGAAAACGCTTAAAGTCGACCTCAAAACATTTGTTCCTTTTTTTAACTGATACAATATTTATATTGTATCATTATACAGTTTTAAGTATATCATATCGCTATAGTTCTTTAATCACCTCATTTCTGATGACGTCAGAGGGCAGCAGGTCGATCACGTCAAGTAAAGTTTCCAGCCACGCATTCGACACAACTGAAATCAGCAAACATATACACACTTAATATAATGATTTTATATTGTACTGATTTTAGCTTTTTTTTTTTTTTTTTTTTTTTTTTTTTTTTTTTTTTTTTTTTTTTTTTTTTTTTTTTTTCTATTTTTAGATATTTTATCCTAAAAATGAACCGATGTGCAAAATTTCATTTCATTTCTTTCTTTCTTTCTTTTTTTTCTTTTTTTTTTTTTCTTTTTTTTTTTCCTTACAACTTTTTAATCAAATCGCACAGTATTGACTAGTAAAGGAACAACGGTTTTGAGGCCGACTATAAGCGATTTGGATCACATCCGCTTCCGTTTCTCCTACTACGCATGCGCAGTAAGACGAAACGGAAGCGGACATGAGCGAAATTGCTTATAGTCTGCTTCAAAACAGTAGTTCCTTTATCAGTCAATAGTTTCCATCTTAGAGCAAAAAAAGAAGAAAACAATTAAATCTAAGCCCATTTCATAATATTAATACAATACACAATAAACTCTTTTTTTTTTTCGTGTATTTATGCAGCATACATTTATTTAAGAACTGATAATTTTTTTAATTATTTGATGTTAATGTGTTTCAATTATAGACAAAAATTTATATCCCTAATAATTATGCTATAGCTTATTTGCAGAACTATTTGTTCAATGTGGCATAAATTATGCTATAATTGCATAATAATTATATTAGATAAATAATATGTTGAAAAGCAATTATTTATGTTGTTTTAATAGACAACTTGCATGCCTTGCATGGTCTTAAAAAACTCTTTAGGAAAAATAAATAATATTGGTGTATATAAAACTTAAAATATGCTCCTTCATATTTAAAATAATTTTTGAATTTCCAAGTTTATTTGAAGTAAAGACGGTGGCCACTCTACGCCGAAAGATGGTTCGAGTTTCTTTTGTTATTTTAATTGTTGAAATCGTTCTGACGAGTTCGCAGCCACTGGACAATTTTTTGGAAACGGCCGAATTTTATTAAAAAATCTGTTGGAGAAAACACAGTCTTTACTTCAAATAAAATTTGAATTTCAAAAATTATTTTAAATATGAAGGAGCATTTTTCAAGAAGTTTTATATACATCAATATTATTTATTTTTCCTAAATAATTTTTTAAGACCATAACAAAAGGGTATGCAAGTTGTCTATTTATATAGCACAGTTTATGCTATAAATTACGTAATTTATTATTTCTGTGTACTAGTGTATAGTGTAGTAGGATATTGATATTTTACCTGGGTCTCTGCTCTCGATGGACGAGAGGATGGACTGTAGAAAAGTCTGGGTGAAGGTGGTGGGGTGCACCAGCTCTCGCTCCAGTAGTCGTAGTAACCTCCAGCCTCCCTCGTCACCCTGCACGAGGCAAACATGATTATATAATTAACAACGTCGTTGTGACGTCACAAACATGCTACACATAATTGTTATCATCGACACTGAAAATTACACTGCTTTTAATTAATGTTATTATATTTAAGGGAGTAGAGTACCGACCTTATATATCTCAAAAACTATAGAAATGTTTTTAGTCTAAATTTGAAGTCATTGTGTAGCTAAGGGTCACACGTAGACGTGATAAAAATTTCAAGATGTTTGACCGTCCCGAAAAAAAAAAGACAAAAGTTATTTAAATTAACATTGGGTCTTTTGGGCTTAAAATTTCAAAAAAAAAATATATATAAAATTAATTTGCACGTTGACCCCCCAAAATTTTTATATACAGTATTTGAAATTGTCTCAAGCTGTAGTATCATATTGTGCGAAATTTCAGATTTTTTTGACGAGAAAAGTTTGAGTCTAATGGCCGACGTCGGTACCCTACTCCCTTAACGTACGCAATGTTTTTATATGTTTATATTTTTTTTATTATTTTTTACCACTGAGTATTATTCACATGACGCGTAAATTTGACGCACACGTCGACGCGCGTAACAAAAGTTGATACAATGTAAACAAATGGAGCCGCGTTCACATATAATTTTCAAAAACAATGAAATTCAAGCTATTAATATCAATGATCGGCTCAAAAATATTGCTTAGTATTTTTAAACTGGCAAAATGTAAATTTCTCATACCTGCTTGCCCATATGTTATTCAGTGCTCACATATGGCGTCGACTTTAAATTAAATGCAAGCACAGAGTATACTGCTCACCACAAATAATTTGCATATTTTGCATACCCTCATGACAAAAATTACAATTTATAAACTTTAACTTAAGTTTATAGTTTTAGAAAAGTCTGGAATTCTGTTATATATATGTATTGTGAATAAGGAATTTCAGGGAATAAATTACAAAGCTTTGAAATAATTAAAATAATTTTAAATTCTATGATAATATAATAGTACGACTATATTAATAACACACAGTAAATTTTAAAGGGGGGAGGTGCTAAAATTGAAAACTATTCTTTTATATATATGGATGTGTGAAACAGCGATACTGCAGGAATGCGCTTCGACGCCATACTAGAGTAATGAATAACATTGCTCTACATAGGATAAACGTCATTTTTGACTATTTTATTTTAGAAAATTACGTACTTGTTTTGCTATTTTTATTTTTCTCACATTCAACCTATTATCAAACATTAATGCTTGCAAAAATATACGATAAAAATATAAACCACGGTATAAGATAAGATATAACATTTTATTACGTTTTATGATGTCAATACAGAGTAGAAAAATAATAAATATGACGTCATCCGCATACATCCTATATACATGCAAACGTCCTATATATACTTACATATTGTAGTGGGGAAAGTCTTTGTTGCTGAGTGGCGGAACTCGAGGAGTTATCACGTGACCCTAGCGAGGTGGTGGCACCCTCCGAGGATCTGAAATCACAGGTCAAACATTTCATTAGTTAAAGAATTAAATTATAATTAATTTAAGATGTATATATAAATAGTTATAATAAACATAATTGATTAACTAAAACAAAGTTCAGAATAGATAAAAAATAAAAATAAAAATAAAAAAAAAAACTTTTTTTTTTTGAATGAAAATTAGTATTATGAAAATGAAATGTTCAAAAATTATGAATGGATTATTATATAGGGGACTGGAAATAAATATATTTTGAATTTTAAATTTATATTCATTTTTTTTAATTTGTATATATTTAAATTATAATTTCAATAATAATACGTTACTAAAAAATCTGTTTAAAAAAATTTTAATATATAAAAAAAATATACAAAATATTATACTTTATCCGAATCAGGTTCGGACTGGTCATTTAAGTTGGTCAGGGATTCCTAGTCTGGGGGCCCCTTGCTAGTTGGTCATTTAACTTTATGTATGTTGTTTTATGTGGTCAATGGCTTTAATATAGTAAGACTGTATAATTATCTATAGTATGTAAGAATTTTCTTACATAGTCCCTATAGTATTTTTTATACGCATTGAACTTTTAACAAAAAGAATTATTAAGTAAAGAAAGTATATATATATATATATATATATATATATATACTGTATATATATATATATATAATAATATATATATTATATATATATATATATATATATATATATATATATATATATATATATATATATATATATATATATATATATATATATATATACTGTATATATATATATATATATATATATAATAATATATATATATATATATAATAATATATATATATATATATATATATAATAATATATATATATATATATATATATAGAGAGAGAGAGAGAGAGAGAGAGAGAGAGAGAGAGAGAGAGAGAGAGAGAGAGAGAGAGAGAATAAATTAAGTTGGTATAAAATATTCATATATACACGCATAAGGATGTACATAGTGAAATAATCTGCAAAATGTAAAACTTTGCGCAGATAGTATATTCTAAATATTTTATTAACTTATATATATATATATATATATATATAGTCGTTATTTTTAGCGTCTTTAAGAACAAAAAATAGAAAAAGAACTTTTTCCGTCTGTTTTATATCAGGAACTATATACAAAGTTTCACCACATGTATTATAATATAATATAATATACATAATATTACACTTTTTACACCGTATAGTTGAGGAAACTGATTTAGAACTTCATTTTGAGGAAAAATATCGTACATGAAGTTTTGCACAATTTTTTTTAATTAAAATCTTAAAAATAAGAATAAATAACAATAATGTACATCGCAGCAAAAATTATGCGCGAACTGAAATTAATAGATTAATATTTCTTTATTTGGTAACTTTATTTAAAGAAATGCTTACTGAAAATAATTTTCTATAATGGATAAGTTAAAAAAAAAAAAAAGAAAAGTCGGGAAATACATGAAATTTAATATATTTTTCAAGTATAAAAATAATGAATTGCATAAAAAAATAAACAAAGAGATTGAGATTGAGAGCGAGAGAGAGAGAGAGAGAGAGAGAGAGAGAGAGAGAGAGAGAGCACAATGCAGAAATAAAATAAGTTTTAAAGAGCTATAAAAAACAAGTGCTACATAATATAGTAACAAGATAATATTTTATAGTATCTGTTACAAACATTAATTATCCATTTTTAATTAAATATTACACCATTCTTAATTACATTTTAAATAAACCTATTAATATCTTTTATATACATTACATTAGAAATTGTACATGTAGAATACAAAAGTGCGTAAAAAAAAAAAATAAATAAAAAATAAAACTAAAATGAGAAAAGGATGACAAGTTTATTTTGTGTGAAAAATTTGCAAAAATTCATTGTTGTTGCAACCTTTTAATTAATTTTTTTTTTTCATATTTATGTTTTTAAGATACGTTTAAGAAATAACGAGGAGCGAGGAAATTGGCAGCTTGGAGCAAAAAATATACCATTGCTAAGCATAGGGAAACATTTTCATTGCAGCAATTTTTTTCTGGAAATCATTTTTACTTTTTATATTTCTTTATATTTTATTACTATCTTATTGTATTATTACTATTATTAATTTATTAAATAAATTATTTATACAAATAAAATTAAAAGTATATATAAAAGAACTGAAATGTAGGTCCTTTCTGTAGTTGTCTAAATATCTATTATAAATGGAGGTTGGTTTAAAAAAATTCTTAAAAAAAACTTTGGCTTAAAATTCGTAAAAGTATGTCTAATATTTCTAATTTAAATTTCTCCGAAATTGGTGAAGTAGTTTTCTCAAAAATCGCAAAAAAAAAAAAAAAAAAAAAAAAAAAAAAAAAAAAAAAAAAAGTTTTTCCCCATAAGAGTAATGTTAAATTAGGGGACGTTTAGCTTTCCCCGCGTCTAACCTAGACTAGAGTGCATTGGACTGTATTACGTAATGTTGGATGAAAGAAATGCATAAAGAATTTTGAATTTTATCAATACTTTAAAAAAAAAAAAAATAATAATAATGCTACGTATTTTTAAAATGCTAAAATGTATTATTTTCCTATATGAGCCCATATTAATTTATACTCAGATATGGCGTCGACTTGAACATGAATGCAATCACCCTGTAGTGTTACTAAAACTATCTCCACATTCCAAGATGTTGTAATGGGAAGCTATGTGTGATTTCAGAGCCAACCTAAACAGTTGTATCAACTAATTATTGTGCTACATAAACATTAAGCTATATTGATAAAGTAACTATATATATATATATATATATATATATATATATATATATATATATATACATATATATATATATATATATATATATATATATATATATATAATATATATATATAGAGGGAACCGGTTTTAACTACATGCAAGTATATAAAATATTATTATACAATGTAATGCAAATATTTTATACTTTAGTCTTGTAAGGAAGGAACTGCCATAGGCTATTATGTTGTTACTTAATTGGAATAATATTATAGGGTGTATGCATTCATGTTAAAGTTCACGCCATGTTGGATAACTCAATAACATGGGTGGCATATATAATAGGAAAAAACCACTATGCAATATTTTGGAGAGCATTGATGTTGTAAATATGTTGAATTAGTATCTCAAGTATGTGAGAAAAATAATTATAACAAAAAATTAATCGATTTCCCAAATAAAATTGGCTTAAATGAAGTTTGTCCTATGCTGAGCAATGTTATGCACTACTCCAGTATGGCCTCCAAGCGCAATAAATATGACGTCATGCGCATACACCCTTTGTTTATTTGTTCCTTTAAGGTGTTTTCATTCACATAATAGTTGACGCCATATGTGAGTACTAAATTGCATGGGCAAGCAGGTATGGGAAAATGAAACATTTTGCCAGTTTAAAAATACTTATAGCTAAATTTTTGAGAGCATTAATATTTTTTTAAAGGCAAAATTAGGTTTTTAAATGTCAGAAAACCAAATGATATAAGCTGATTTTACAGAAAAAAGCACACACAAAGAAAATGAAAAAAATAAAGAGGAGGGAGAGAGAGAGAGAGAGACAGAGAGAGAGAGAGAGAGAGAGAGAGAGAGAGTACAAAAATATTTGAACTAATTTTTCAAACACATTTTTCTTTTATGAAATACACATAAATTAATACAAACATTTATCTATATTTTCCAAAGTTTGAATGCTGAACAATGTTATTTATAGCTCAAGTATGGCGTTGAAGCGCATTCTAACCTGTTTCATGTACAGTACATATTATAGTTAACTGCTTCAATCGTAAATTATATATATTATTACAATTGTATAATGAAAATTATTTATGATTATGTTCTTTTTAGCAATGAACTCCCAATACTAGTTCGAGAAGATACAGTGTAATTAACAATGTAAAGTCAACTGTGATTGGCTGGTAGTTTTATAACACGCTCTCTGATTGGTTTAGCACTCCGGATGCAGCTTTTGGAGGGTAAGACGTGGTTTTGGCATACGTGTATAAGGAAATGTGGTGATACTGAATTTATTTTCGTTGATTTATATCAGAATTGAGCACAGAAAAAAAAATTTAAAAACTTAAAACTTAAAAAAAAATTTAATTTAATAATAAAAAAATTAATAAAAAAAATACTTTTCACCCCCATTTTAACAAATAAACGTTGTAACCTTGTACGTATATATAACTCGCCTCAAAAAGCCTGAGTTCGACCTTTTACGGTATCGCCCAGCCGCCCCCCTTTGAAATGCGTGCGAGAAATGGGCGACACATTAGTGGTAAAACTATAAATCGACTGAGGTTTTTTGAATCTAGTATATATACGAAAATAAATATAGTTGATAAAAATGAACGATCATTTTCAGCACACTATAGGGTGTATACGGATGACGTCATATTTAATGCGCTTGGAGGCCATACTGGAGTACTAAATAACATTGCTGAGCATAGGACAAACTTCGTGTCAGACAATTTTCTTTGGGAAATCAGTTAACTTTTTGTTATTAATTGTTATTTTTCTCGCAAACTTGAGATACTAATTCAACATATTTACAGCATCAATTGCTCTCAAAAATATTGCATAATATAGTGCGGTTTTAAACTGGCAAAATGATTTATTGTCCTATGCCACCCATGTTATTGAGTGATCCAAGATGGCGACTTTAACATGAATGCATACACCCTATATCAACAGTTTTTTTTTTTTTTAACTTTTCAGTGCAGAAAAATTACTTTTTAAAACACAAGTTTTTCTTTTGAAATATAAAATATTACAAATTTTGCTCTCTATCTTTGAAACAAAAAGTATAAAATGACGACAATAGAAGTCATTACATAGCAAGGACGAAGTATAATTGTTGTCATTATCTGACTGGAAAACAATGCTCAGTTATACCTTCAACCTTCCATAGGAGAACTAGTGAGCTTCATAAAATTGCAAGACGATATCTATAGTATGATGTTGCACGAAATATATAGACATTAGGATGCAGTATAAACATGATCTTTCTCATATGTTATTTTAATACTCGTATTTCTAAACAATATTTATTTATTAAAAAAAAAAAAAAATCATTTTAAAATGCATTAAATTTTTAATAAGCATATTGGATAAAAATTATAATAATAAATAAAAAATAAAAATAAGTGATAAAATTTTTTTTTGTAGTGTGTTCGTATAAAAGTCGGTGCCATATGTAAGCACTAAATAATATGGGTAGGAATTTGAAAATGACTCATTTTGCCTGTTTAAAAATACTAAGCAATATATTTCAGAGCATTGATGCTGTTAACAGCTTGAATTATGTTTTCAAGTAAATTAAGAAATCATATTATTTATAAATTAGCTGATTTTCCTAATAAAATAGACCTATGGATGTTTGTCCTATGCGCAGCAATGTTATCCATTGCTGCATCAAATGCTCCGTATTGCATTTCCAGGCAATTTTATGCAAGAATTGATAGTGGGTAAAGGGAGTTCAATTGGCAATACGCTAATTTACATGTGCTTTCTTAGGAGGGGGGGGGGGTGAAGCAATAAAGATTGAATTTTTATTTTAGCAAATGGAATAAATATTAGTTTAACATTGAATACGCATGGTAAATTTTATTTTTGAATATTTCATTAATAAAAATCTACTGTAAAGGGAAGAAAATCTTACTGTTTAGCAACATTAAAAAAAAAAAAAAAAAAGAAAGAAAAAGAAAAAAGAAAAGAGTTTTAGGAAAAAAAAAAAGAAGAATGAATGAAAGAAAGAAAGCAAGCAAAAGAAAAAGAAGAAAAAAAATAATTATAATAAAAAGTAAATAGTAAAAGTAAATAATAGTAATAAAAAAAGAAAAAGAGTAAAAAGAAAAAAATCAAAATCAAATAAGAAATAGTAATAAAAAAAAAAATAATAAATAAAAAAAAAATTAAGAAGAAGGAGAAAAGCCTCTCTGCGTTCCTCCACAGTTGGTTCGCCGTACAACTGCTGTTATATCACACATATATACAATTCCTAAATAAAAGTATTGTTTATTATTATTTGTATCCGATATGAATAGTAATGTATATATTATGTAGACAAACAAAGAACAAAACTTTTGTGTATATTATTTTTTTTTTACTCTGGCAGGCAGACAGACAGGCGACAAATAAGTTCACTCACTTTTTTGTTATTTGTGTTAAAAAAAATAATAAAAAAAAAAAAAGTTAAAAATTAAAAATCAATATAGCCATGATGTACGTAAAATTAGATATCCGTTGTTGTTAATTAATATGAAAACAATCAATATTTTGTTCATCAAATTAGAACTATGTATGGTTGAGAGATTGTGAGCGAGCGAACTCTCGTTATTTTCTCTACTGAAATAACTCAATAATATAAGGTCAAATATATACTATAGGGTGGTTGCATCTATATATCGACGCCATATGTGAGCATTAAATAACATGGACCGGCTTGATTTGAGCCTGGGAATAGTAGGGAAAAAAGGCGAGAATTAAAAAAAAAAAAAAAAAATGAAGAATGTTATTAGAAAGAAAAATTATGACAAATTTATGCTTTGCTATGCTATGATTATTTCTTAACTGTTTTAATTTTCTCTCTCTCTCTCTCTCCCCCTAAATTTATAATTCTTTTCTTGATAATTTTTGTTAAGAGGTAACGCGAGCCTATATCCTCATATGCTCCTAAGAATTCGTTTTGAAGTTTCGTCTCCACCTTCGTATTTTCTAAGCTTTGGCTCGTCTTTTTCGAATTTCAGCTCCATTTCAAGCTGAACCCGCGGCTTTTAAGTCAAACCAATCTAACAAAATTTAGGAAATTCTATTTTTGTTTTTAAGTATTATTACAGCCATAGACCACATAAAACAACATGTGCTTTTTAATGAATAAACACGAAATGGGATCTTCAAAACTGATGACAATTTTTACCTGAATGTAAATGTGGCCCCACGAGAGAACGTGAAAAAATACTGTAAAGTATGCAATTTGCGTGACTATTCATGTTTATGACGTCAGAAACATTCAAAAATTAGTATAAAAATGTTGTGCGGGTTGCATAAATCGAATTTTTTGATCACTGCTACGGAGCTACAGTTGGGTTTTGAGACAAACTAAAGTTATTTATGTAAGTCCCATCAAGTGTTTTGTGATATAAATGCTTATGTTTTTCTCTGAGTCTATTCCTTTAAGAATAAAAATAAAAATTTAATTTCAAAGCGTTATAAGTGAAATTATCACGAGCGAGCTAAATGTTCCATCTGACGTCATAAACGCTATGTAGATGGAACTTTTTACGTCCTGGACATAAATTCACTTGGTACATTTCTCCGCGATAGAGACGCATTATTTATGACGATAATGCCATGTGTCAACAAATCACATATAAATATGTAATGAAGTAATCAAGAAACCGTAATTAATTAATATAAAACTGACGTCGTATATCAATTAATATGCGATTGAATTTACAAATTATATTGCCAGAGTAATGTAATATTGATTGCAAACTTATTTGTTTTAGTTTATAATTTATAAATATTTTAACAATTATTTTATATTATTTATACAATATCCATAACTCATAATATGTTTAATTTATTCTATCATAGGTTCATATTATGTAATTTATGCTGTATCATGTTTTTGTTTGTTTGTTTTTGTTTTCTTCTTTTTTTAATCAGCAAAACAAAAGCAATGAAATCTTCAAATTAAAGTGTTGTAAAAAACTTTTTTTTTTTTTTTTTTTTTTTTTTTTTTTTTCTATACTCGGTGAGAAGTACAGAGTTGCGAGTCAGCTGCCTTCAGTACTTGGTCATACCAGCTCGAGTATTAATTTTCAATATATGAAACAGCATAAATATTCATGGTTTACATTGTATTTACTGCGCATGAAAATAAAAAATAAATAATTTATGCGGCATTTCATTCATTATACCTTAAATTTTTGCTTAACATAAATAATTATGTTGTACAACGTAAGTTATGAAATATACACAGACAAACGTAATGATTATGCTATTTCAGTTTCACCACAATTAGTTCAATATAACATAATATTTATGCTATACTGCATAATAACTATGTTACAATAGCATAAATATTATGTTGTACAGCATAATTATTTATGTTGTTCGAATTTAGCAACATTTTTGCTATAATATCATAAATGTAGCATAAATCACGTAATTTCCGCGTAACATATATTTATAGTTAGTTATTATACGCAGCTTAATTATTATGCTATATTGAACAATTTGTGCTGAAAATGAGCTAGCATAATTATTACGTATTTATTTTTTTCAATAAGAAAAACTGGCATTATTATATGGGGATATATAAAAAGTACAAAATATATATTTTTTTCATTTTCAACTCGATAATTGAGTTATTATTTATAATTGAAATTTGATTCTTAACCATTAAAACCATCATTAAGCTGATACGCTTTTTTTTTTTTTATTATTATTTTAGTGGAAATTTTTTGCAATATCTTAAAACAAAGTATATACTTCATATTTTTAATTTATTTATTTTCCTTCGTTTTTTTTTTTTTTTTTTTTTTTTTTTCGTTTTTTCATTTATTTATTATTATTATTTTTTTTTTTTGAAGAATGATATTTATATAAAAATTACGTACAGTACACATAGCTATATAGCAAATGAAGCATACATTGAAAAGAAATTAAATATTTATGAATCAATTATATCCTTATTAATGTATTATTATAAATGTTTATGTTTAGGTGAAATTAGGTTTATTGATGATGATGACAAATTTTTTAATTCATGAACATGTCCATAAACTTAAAACATATTTAAAAAATGTGTCTATAGTATTATATAATCCCTCATTTGCCTCATGGTCTTTGGTGCAGATCATACTCCAAAAACACGATCCTGCAAATGCTTTCGACAAGTGGAATGAATAAAAAAAAAAAATAATAATAAAAAAAGAAAAAAAAAATCCCCCCTAAAAAGAAACAAAAATTAAAAGTTAATGCAAAAATCAAGCTTTCATTTTAGTTTTTGTTTTATGTTTTTATGAGATTTAGTTTGAGAGGAACTTATTTTTGAAAATTAGCCAAAGTCAGCTCAATTGACGGTCAAGAAATTAAAAGATTGTTAGATTTTATTACCCTCATCACCGACGAATTACATTGTTTGAGAGAGAGAGAGAGAGAGAGAGAGAGAGAGAGACAGACAGACAGACAGACAGACAGACAGACAGACAGACAGACAGACAGACAGACAGACAGACAGACAGACAGACAGACAGACAGACAGACAGACAGACAGACAGACAGACAGACAGACAGACAGACAGACAGACAGACAGACAGACAGACAGACAGACAGACAGACAGACAGACAGACAGAGTGAGAGAAACAGAGAGAAACAGAGACAGTCTCCTAAGACAACGAGGCAGCCGCAAACCATAATTACGAAAAACAATTAACCTTAATATTAAAGCCACAACATAAAAATTTACATAAAAACCTTGCGTAGAAATTAACGTAAAAAAAATACTAAAATAATTAAACTTTTAACCCTAAAAACAATTTAAAAGTTTTAAATTGATTAATGTTTCATCAGTATTGTTGCTGGTAAATTTTTAATTAATTTTTTTTGTATAAAAAAGTTTATAATACAAAAGTGAAGAGGTTCTATTCATAAATTATGAAGTGAAGTTTTAATATAAATAAACACTACAGCAAAAAACTTTGTATATATTTTGCAAAGACCTGTATTATGCTTTATATATATATATATATATATATATCGTTGTTGCAGCGGATAATATGTGTATCTTGGGTTTTATCACGGGAAGCAAATTGTGTATCTCACCTCGCTTCTTTTTCTTTTCTTTTCCTTTTTTCTTTTCTTTTCTTTTCTTTTCCTTTTTTCTTTTCTTTTCTTTTCTTTTCTTTTCTTTTCTTTTCCTTTTTTTTTTTTGCTATCGTATCACGATTTTTATCTTGCCATTAAGCAAAATGTGTATTGCGTATCGCGATTTGTGTCACGTGATGCATGATGTGTCGTATCTCATTTTTATGTTATGGCTAAATAAATGTGTATCCTGTTTTTTTGTCAATTAAAATAAACAATATGTGTATCTTATTTTGTGTGTGACTTGTTTTTGAACGTATGTAGTGTATACTGTAGATGGTGCTTCGAGTTACACATTTTGCTTGATGTAACAAAAATAATACACATTTTACTTGACGTAATGAAAAAACGAGATACACATTTAGCTTTATGTGATAAAAAACGAGATACGGTCAAGCGGGGTAAAATTGAAAGTGCAGGGTGAAATGTAAACTCCAATCATGTGCAAGCTTTTACTTTTCCCTGTCTGGCTAGACACAGAGCACTTTGAAAGCAAGTCTGTGATTGGCTGTCAATTTCACCCCGGTTGGCTATACACATTTTGCTGCGAGTGATTGTGAATATTGTTGCGGTGAGAAGCGAGTGTTCAATTACCGCTAATTTGTGATACCATTCCAAAATATATCACAAATGTGAAGGCTAAAAGAAGTAAAAAATTAACATTTACGTTAAATAAAATAATTTGTCCGTATTTTCTGAATATCAATAATAATAACATCATTGGTGGGATGTGGGTGGTGGAGGGACTGGTGGGTATCTATATATTTTATTTATATAAAAAGAAAAAAAAAGTACATATTTTGCATAACGTGCAGATAAAAACCCAGGTATTTGGTGCCGTGATAAAAAACCAGATACAGTCAACCGGGGTGACTTTGAACGCCCGGGTTGACTTTGAACACACATTTATCTCTACTTTGGGCACTCATTTCAAAATTTTGAAACATGGCATTAAGATCAAAAACAAATTTGAACAATAGTAAGATTATTCAAATTTCTAAAATGAGGCCCCAAGACAGAGATAATTAGGTGTTCAAAGTCACCCCAGTTGTCTGTACACATATTGTCCGCTACCACGTCGATTTGCTTCGTTTATATTTTATATCTTTAGAGGTAATGTTTAAAAAACCTCTTCACTTCTTAGGTAGAAAGAAATAAGGTTAAAATTGTTTACATTTTTATAAATAGATTTTACTTTGAAACTGTATAGTGCACCACTTTGCAATGAGCTATTTTTAACACTTATATAAAAATAAGGGTTGAAAAACTTATATATGCACGGACAAAAATATAATATGTAATAATTATGCTATCTTATTTTTAGCATAATCTTTGCTATACAGCATAATAACTTTGTTACAATTTAGCATAACTATTTATGTTGCTCTTATATAGTAATATTTATGATTTATGACATAAATGCAGCATAATAAATTAAGTAATTTATTCTTTCTGTGAACTTACTTAGTTTTTTTTTAATGTTTTAATTATTGTAAGAATTTAACAGTTATGACGTCACAGCACTGAAATTGTAAAAAAAAAAAAAAAGCAATAAAAAGCAATAAAAATATATATATGACACCAATAATTTATTGAAATTTATTTACTGGTGTTTAAAGTACTTCAAATATTTTATTATTTTATATTTTATTATTATTGATTTTGTTATTAAATATAAATGTAATTGCTAATTTTACGATTGCTTTATTTTTATTATTATTATTTATTTATATAGTATCCATGGGGCAAAATTTTACTGGTTACTAATTACATTTTATTAATATTATGTAATAATTAATAAGTTACATTTTTTTTATAATTATTACTCAAAACACGTAAAAAATAAAATCATTCCAGTTTTTTAATGAGCAATCGGGCATAGGAAAAATACTCATTTTGGCAATTTAAAAATATTAAATATGAAACAATATTTTTGAGAGCATTGATGTTAATAGGTTGAATTAGTATCTCAAGTAGGTGAGAACAATAATAATAACAAAAAAAAAAAAAAAAAAACGAAACTGATTTTGCAAAGAAAATATAGCCAATGAGCAATGTTATTAATTACTCCGGTATGGCATCGATGCGCATTAAATATGACGTCATGCGCATACACCCTATAGCATAAATATTATAATGTTCAACATAATTATTTATGTTGTTGTAATTTAGCATAATTAATGCTATACTGACATAAATGCAACACAAATTCTTTATTTATTTTATTATTCATTACGAGCAGCTACCATACATATTACGTATAATATACTAGTTTTTGTTCTTGCAGTACAATCTAAAAAAAAAAAAAAAAAAAAAAAAAAAAAAAAGAAACATAAAATGTCACAGTAAAATTATAATAATTACTTTGACATCAGGTTTAATTAAAAAAAAAAAAAAAAAACTGCTTCAAAAAAGAGTTACCATATTTGGGGTAGGTAAAGCTAGTATGCATGTATATTTATTAAGACTTAAAAAGGCAAAGCTTACTTTCACAATCATGTTATGTAAAATGATGGCAAGGTCGACTTATGTATAATTATAATTGAGAACTACTTTACCACATTGTTGTGACTGTGACGTCATCGACCATATGTTTGTCATTGTTATGCAATTGTTATGCAGTTTCTTGTTACTGCAATTGTTAGACGATTTATTAATTAAAACATTTTTTACTACTGTCGCTTGTTTTTCTTTTCTTTTCTTTTCTTTTTTTTTTTTTTTTTAATTCTTGTTTATTATTCTTAAATAAGCTTTTGAAGGCAGTGAGTGAATAATTTGGAGTGAAAATTGGTAACAAAGAGGGTGACCAACCACTGACCAACTTTGACCGGAAATCATTACAAGAAGAAGTATATATGTGTACGTTCTTTATTTACAGCAAAAAGAAACACTCCACTCTTCACATGAAATCAAGTTAATTTAATTTAATAATTAATTTATTTATTAATTTATTATTATTATTTTTTTTTTTTTTGGTTCAGAAAAAGGTTTTAATATTTTTTTTTAATTTAAAAAAAGTTTTAATTTGACTAACATTTTAATTTCCACATTTACATGTTATTGTTATCTTTAAAATGTAATAACTTAAATATTTGATCGTGTTTTTACATGGTTTATGTAGCTAAACTTTTAAGTAATGTTTCCTCTTTACTTTGTGTTAATATTATAATTCATAACCTTCTAGTTTGCGAGATATCAGTCGGTCACTTACTATACCTTAAAATCATGTAATCCTTAATCCTGTAATCGTGTTTTTTTTATACTCATCAATCATCATCCTTACATCGACACTATAGGGTGTATCCGCATGACGTCATATTTAATGCACTTGGAGGCCATACTGGAGTAGTGAATAACATTGTTCAGCATAGGATAAACTTTGTTTTTTAGCTATTTTCTTTGGAAAATCAGTTAATTTATTGTTCATGTTATTTTTCTCACATACTTGAGATAGTAATTCAACCTATTAACAACATCAATGCTCTCAAAATATTAAATAGTGTTTTTAAACTGACAAAATGAGTTATTTTCCTATGCTACCCATGTTATTGAGTTATACAGCATTACGTCGACTTTAACATTAATATGCATATGAACTCTATATAGCCTCTAACAAAACTCAATATTTAGTGACAATTCATTTGTGCACAATCAAAGTATTTCATACTCTAAACATTTCTGTGTTGCGAGAAAATATTTGTTTTCTGGTAAATATATTATTACGTAATATAAGAAGTTAATTATTTATTTCATGGTATTGCTTAAATAAAAATGCCATAACAACTTTTAAATTCAAATCTGATTAAAATACTTCTGCAGCCTAAAAAGGAATACAACGCAAAGTTGTTGAATTTCAAGATTTTGACATTTTTAATAATTATGTTTTGTAAAGAACTGCTATCTAATTATCAAAATAAAAAAATTGTATGATGAATACTATAGTGAATAGTGATACTGATAATATAATGAAAGCGTATTTAACCGTAGTTATAGTTAAAAGGATAAAAAACCAAACCTTTCATGAGGGGCGAAATTATCTTCTTACAAGTGTTTAATTTTTTGTCTTCCTTCGTTTGTGTCAGATTTTCAAACTATATATAGGTTCAATATAATAATATGACGTCATCCGCATAAACATAAATATAGATTTTGCTGTATTGAACATGTTTAAGGTGAAAATAAACTAGTGTAATTATTAGTTTTTTACATTTTTTTTGTAGATAGAAAGATTATACTATATAATAGTAATAATTAGATGCACGCTAGAAAAAGGCATTTAACTTTTATTGGGGAGACACTTTTTTTTTTTTTTTTTTTTTTTTAATTCTTTTTTTTCTTTGCAAATTTTAAAAAAAACACTGCACTGATTTTAGCACATTTAAATCAGGATACTAGGTACAGTATATACTTACACATTTTATTTTTATTTACCTTCAAGTTTTAAGAAAAGTACTGCACCAATAGACAAAAAATGAAAAATACTAGAAAAATAAAAATAATATATTTATTTAATTTTATTATTATTTTGTTTTCTTTTGCAATTTTTAAGAAATGTACTGTACTAATTCTACTAGACATATACTTAAACTTGTTTGAAGTTTCTCTCTCTCTCTCTCTCTCTCTCTCTCTCTCTCTCTCTCTCTCTCTCTCTCTCTCTCTCTCTTCTTGTTTATTATCTTCATCAATGGTAAGAAGCATTCAAACTACACAAAAGTGTAATTATATCATATTAAATATGATTGATTTGATTGATCGCTGTGTACATGTCACATCAGATTTACTTTGATATCTCCATACCACAAACTCTCGCAATGCTGTTTGTCATTGCAGATATTGCGCTTTCATTTGCGCATTACAGCACAACATTGTAAAAACTGCTACACATACTGGGGTGCATGCGGTTTACTGCAAATATACTTGCTAACTATATATACCATTGTTCTATAGTAGCAAGTATGCAGTGCTAACACACACACACACACACACACACACACACACACACACATATTATATATATATATAATTGTCTTACCTTCTATAGGGTCTATGCATTGATGTTAAAGTCGACGCCATGTTGGATAACTCAATAACATGGGTGACATAGGAAAAAAAATCATTTTGCAAGTTTAAAAACACTATGCAATATTTTTGGGAGCATTGATGCTGTAAATATGTTGAATTAGTATCTCAAGTATGTGAGAAAAATGACAAATAACAAAAAAATTAACCAATTTCCCAAAGAAATTTGGCTTAAATGAAGTTTGTCCTATGCTGAGCAATGTTATGGACTGCTCCAGTATGGCCTACAATCGCAATAAATATGACGTCATCCGCATACACCCTATAAAGACACTGGGCTTTCACTTGCTGCTTGATTTGACGACCCGATTTTTGACACAAAATTGTAACGTTTTCGAGGGCGTTAATAAATGTATAATACTTCGTCTGCCCTCTTCTTCAGCTTACTGACTCTTTGTCATGAGGCGCGCTGACCTACGCACTGGTGGGTGTGGCTCGTCCTCGTCAGGTTGTTTTTTGTCGTTTACATTTTCGACTGTACGGTCACGTGGTACACTTGTTTTACATGAATCTATTATACGTATGATAGCTCGAAAAATATGAGAAAAGTTTGTTCAGTTGAAATAAACTTATTTTATTTTAAATTAAGAGTAACGATGGTTCTCCTATGCTGGACAATGCATTTAGGCACCACAAACATGGCGCCGAAGCGCAAGGGGTCTATATATATATATACAAAGGTGTTATGATCATAACCTTTGCATATTGCGAGTGGAGATGTAATTATACTATTGGAAAGGAGCCGAAGTTGTATTTCATGCTTCGATTGTTGCTTGAGTGTATTAGGCCTGTTCGAGTGGTATAGTGCTGTATATATTGCACCACTGATCATATAAAAGTATATGCCTCGTCAGAGCTAAGACATTGAAGTGAAAACAGCGACAGTTTATCGTTTGCTCAATGGCTTCGGTGCGCCTTGATCCACTGTATCGATATTACATACTTCGTGAAATAACAGATATATGTATACGTCTATATCTTATGGTTAAACCTACTTCATAGTATGGGTGAGCTTGATGTAGGTTTGATCATGGCGTGGATGATATGAGCACTTGCGATGTGCTCTGATTATTTATTGTTTTTTTTTAACATTATTTGTGTTTGTATCAAATGTAACTGTAGTGCCATTTTTTTTTTTTTTTTTTTTTTTTTTTTTTTTTTTTTTTTTTTGCCTGCATGCGTAATCGTTATACATTCATTCCAGGCCCAGTCAAGACATTGTCTTATATACAGGTATAAAGACTTTCCAATTAATGTAAAAGCACACACGGGCCGGCCACGGCCTAACTAAGTAAACAGCCCGGTATTCGACATAACAGCCTAGAGAAACCGTGGAAACATCTAGGAAGGCTGGTCGGTGCAATAACATCAATCATGCACCTCCCGAATACTGTGCGTCGTCATTGAATGCAGTTAAACATGCATCGTACAACCTAGTGTGCTCTCACACTTGACGTACGCACCCAGCAGTGGCTCGAACCTATACTCGGTGAGGAGTACATAGAGTGGCGAGTCAGCTGCCTTCACCACTCAGTTATATACCAGCTCGGTATATTTCAAAATGTCAAAACGATCAAAATGCGTTTTGTCACCATATTGAAGCAATAAACAACATTGCTCAGCATTGGACAAAAGTCGTTATCTCTTCATGATAATGAGATGAACATCAGATAATTCAATAACAAAAAATAGTAAAACAAAAAAATAAAAAAAATGAGATAGAATTACAAAAAAACGCCCCTAAATTTACGCGCTTTTATTTTGAGTAATCTAGAGTAGAGGGGTCCTACTGTAAAAATAAGAACACGTTTTTGACAAAATAAAATAGTCGGGCACTAAAGAGGGAAAAATCGTATAAGTTTTTGATTATTATTTTTTTCGCATTAAATTCAACTTTATGTTAACCTTAATGGTCTGAATAATAAAGTTTTTAGACTGGCAAAATGAGTCATTTGCCTATGTTATTTAGCGCTCACTTATGGCGTGAACTTTAACATCAATGAAACCACCCTATATAGAACACGAACATGTTAACTTTTTATGCAAGAGCTAACAATTTTTTTTATATCATTTAAAAAACATGTAATTTACAACATATGAAAAATTTACGTATATAAAAATAAACTCGCACTCTAAATTGCAAATGTAATAAGTGGATGTGAGATTTAATATAAAATATATCCATGTATAGTACATACATATATACTCGTACTTGTGTTTTATATATTTCATATATATAATTACATAACCCCTCAAGGAATAAATTTAATTAATTAAAATAAAGTCTCTGAGCTCTTGTACTTGTGGGTGGAGATTTAAGTAAAAAAAAAAAAAAAAAAAAAAAAAACGAGTTAATATATTTTTAAAAATATTTTTATTCATTCACATTTCTTCTTTTTATAATTTGCAATTAAAAGGTCTTTTCATCTGCGTTTATATTAAATATGTTTTTACTTTTGTGTATAATTATAGCAGTTGCCTTAAGGTATCGACCTTATATCTTAAAAACTAGACGTGTTTTGGGTCTAAATTTAGTGTCATTGTGTAGCTACGGGTCACACCTAGCCGTGATAAAAATTTCATGACGTTTGACCGTCCCGAAAAAAAGAAAAAAAATTATTGTAATTAACATTGGGCCATATGGGCTTAAATTTCAAAAAAACATAAAATTAATTTGCACGGTGACCTCCCAAAATGTTTATATATTTGAAATTTTCTCAAGTTGAAATGTCATTGTGCAAAATTACAGATTTTTTTGACAAGAAAAGTTTGAGTCTAATGTCCGACGTCGGTCCCCTACTACCTAAATAAATGTAAGGAAGTAAAATTGAATAAGATGAAGAAAAAAAATTATTTTCATACTGTAACACATATAAACTACACGTAAAAATTGACCAACTTGGACCGGAAATCGCTAAAAAAAAAAAAAAAAAAAAAAAAAAGGAACTATATTTTCACAAAATAATTATTTGTACATTATTTCTTTCAAACAAAACAAACACTCTATGATTTTCAAATAAAATCGAGTAAATTTAAAATATTCTTTTTTGTTCTGAAAAAAGTTTTATTAATATTTTTAATTTTAAAAAAAGGTTCTATTATAATTTGACTAAAATTTGCCATCACTAAAATTTGAAATTACACATTTACATGTAATCTTTGAAGTGTAATAACTTAAATATTTGATCGTGTTTTCACATGTTTGACATAACTAAACTTTTAAGTAACATTTCATCTTTACTTTGTGTTTATATTATAATTATTGGCCGTTTAGTTTGCGAGATATCAATCAGTCACCGATCCCCTTAAATGAAATTGAATCAATAAAAATAATAATAATAAAAAAAAATTCTTGAAAAAGTTTAATAATATTTTCAACTTCAAAAAAGTTCCTAATTTGACTTAAAAGTTGGCGCTAAAATTTGAATTTTTACATTAACATGTTTAAAAAAAAAAAAAAAAAAAAAAAAAAAAAAAAAAAAAAAAAAAAAAAAAAACGTTAAAACTACTGTTAAAAATTAAAGGCATAGAAAACATTGAAACGACATGTTCTAAACACGAAATGGGATCTACAAAACTGATAATATTTTTTACCAGAATGTAAATGTGGCCCCACAAGAGAGCTTGAAGAAAATGTAAAGTATGCAATTTGCGTGAATATTCCTGTTTATGACGTCATAAACAGGCAAAAACTAGTATAAAAATGTTGTGCGGGTTGCTTAAATCAAAATTTTCTGATCACTGCTACGGCACTACAGTTGGGTTTTGAGACTAATTAATGTTATTTATGTAAGTGCCATCAAGTGTTTTGTTATGTAAATGCTAATGTTTTCATGTTGTATATGCTTTTAAGGGAGTAGGGGACCGACCTTATATCTCAAAAACTAGCTCGTGTTTTGGGTCTAAATTTGGTATCATTGTGTAGCTAAGGGTCACACCTAGCCGTGATAAAAATTTCAAGATGTGTCACCGTCCAAAAAAAAAAGAAAAAAATTATTGAAATTAACATTATGCCTTATGGGCTTAAAATTTCAAAAAATCATATAAAATTAATTTGCACGGTGACCCCCCAAAAATTTTATATATTTTAAATTGTCTTAAGCAGAAGTATCATTGTGCAAAATTTCAGATTTTTTTGCCGATAAAAGTTTGAGTCTAATGGCCGACGTCGGTCCCCTACTCCCTTAAGCATTAAATAGTTAAATAGGAGAGTATCCGCATGACGTCATAATAAATTCACTTTGAGGCCATACTAGACGATACTGGAAGTAATGAATAATATTGCTTAGCATATATATTATATGTATAGGTCAAACTTCAAATTTCTTTAGGAAATCAGTTAATTATTTGCAATTATTAATTCTAACAACATCAATGTTCTGAAAAAAAAAAATAGTGTTTTTATGGCAAAATGAGTCATTTTCCTATACGACCCATGTTATTGAGTGATCCAACATGGCGTCGACTTTAACATGAATGCAAACACTCTACAAGAAGCTAAAAAGATAGTAAAATCTATTGTTTTATTGTAATTTAGCTTGCATATATAAATTACAATACTTAATGAACAACATTACATAATATTATTATAGGAGGAAAAAAACGTTATTAAAATTTTACTACACAAAAAATTACATAAACGTTAATTGAATAATATATATATATATATATATTTTTTTTCATGTCTTGAACAATTTTTTATAGCCATACAGAAATTTTTATATTCAATATTTTATTAATTCTATTTATGTAAAATAAATTTTATAGCTTTTTTTATTGATTTTTTTAATAATTAAATTTCAATTTAAAAAAATGTAAGTAAAATTTTTAATGAGGAAAAAATATGAAAAGGAATTATGTATGGAATATGTAAATATAGTTAATTAGAAGTGGGGTGGAGGGAGAGGAGAGGAGGAGAGAGAGAGAGAGAGAGAGAGAGAGAGAGAGAGAGAGAGAGAGAGAGAGAGAGAGAGAGAGAGAGAGAGAGAGAGAGAGAGAGAGAGAGAGAGAGAATTTGAAGTACCAAATATTGTACATTCAATAAAATAATAATAGTACTTTAAAAAATATTGAAAAGCTTTTC
Organism: Ecdyonurus torrentis; assembly: GCA_949318235.1. Classification (NCBI taxonomy): domain Eukaryota; kingdom Metazoa; phylum Arthropoda; class Insecta; order Ephemeroptera; family Heptageniidae; genus Ecdyonurus; species Ecdyonurus torrentis. Next base: position 203,786 of record OX439135.1, read on the forward strand.
TTTCTTTTTTTAAGTACCAAATTTTTGTTCACAATTTTTGTATAGTTTTGATACTTTTTTTCTTCTATTTATTCTACCTATTCCTGCGATTTTTCAAACATACGCTGCTGCACACAAATGTTCCTTTTTTTATTTTTTAATAATAATAATAATAAAAGCTATTTACAAAATATTAAATAATATATGGAAATTGCATTTGTGTCTTTTGTCATTTTGCTCAATCTCAAAGTCTATTTTCAAAAAAAATAATAATTATAAAATTTTTAAAAAAATGTAAAAATGTTTTTGTAGTATCAAAACGCAAAAAAAAGGGAGGAAGGGGGGCAAAAGGGATAAAAAAAAGAATGAAGATTTTAAATGTGTAAAATACGTGTGCAAAATACATTTTTGCCACCTACTTTTTAACCATTTCTGCATATCAATACTTTTTTTTAGACTCTAAAATCAGACTCGTGATATTATTATAAAGCCACAAGTCTTTGCTTTTTTTCTGAAAGTAAAAAGTGTACAGTGACTTCAAATCCAACTTACATTAAATAAATCTTATTTAAAACTCATATAGCGTTTGCATATTTCAATTATTTTTCCAGTTGATTACCTCAACATATGAAAGTAAATCGAATAAATTGCACCAGATTGACATTTCCACCTCGAGTGACGTTTTATTGAATTACTGCAGAAATAACTCATTGACAACTAAATGTCAACTACTCAAAGTCGATGATTTGATTATTGGAATTGACATCAAAATCAATATCTGGATTGAACTTTAAATACCTTTTCTTATGTAACGAAGTCAATCTTTTAAAGACATAGACCAATTGGAAAAAAAACTATAAGGGTTCTAATCAGACATTTTTTAGAACAAATTTGTTAGATATATACAAAGTTTTTAAAGATGTAAAAATCCAAGGTCCATATAATAAAGAGGTACATAGAGCGCAGCACAAAACTCGCGCAGTTTATTTCATTTTGCGTTGTACTTGGTTCTAAGCCAATACGATGCCGTTCACCAGTGACGTCACTGATAAGGTGAACACAATTGCAAGTGGTGATATGACGTCTTTGGTCAATTTCTTTAAGCTGCGCAACCTTGAACAAAACTTCCCCCCCCCCCCCCCCGGAGTATCTTATGGGCCTTACTAAAAAGTTAACTATTTACCACTAAGGAATAACGTTTATACTAACAAGTTATTGTTTAAACTTCTGTCAATCAAGTTATTGGTTTGTACTGAAGAGTTACATATAGGAAACTGAACAATTTATAATTTATGTGTATTAACAAACATTAGTATAATTTACATTATAAAGCACTTACATAAATAACACTGTAGGTTGTCTAAAAAAAACAACAGTAGCATCGCGTAGCAGTGATCAGAAAATATTGACTTTGCAAAAAAAAAATATAATAATAAAAAAAAAAGCAGTTTGTTCTATACTGAGCAATAAATAAATAATCGTTATTTAAAAAAAAAAGCATAAAAGAAAAAAATTTTGAAAGGGCGAGGTTTAAGCCCGACTAAATGTCTGACCCCCTCTTACACCTATCTAACCCCAACAATAAACATCAATTTAATTTTTGATTCAATGTAAAATCATAATAATAGGAAAATAATAATACGTAGAAAGAACATATTTACACGTATCATATATATATATATATATATATATATATATATATAATATTTAAGCTGAAAAAGCAATGTTATGTTATGCATTGCTCCAGTATGGCCTCCAAGCGCAATAAATATGACGTCATGCGGACATACCCTATAGTTGCCAGTACTTGTTACATGTTATATATAAAATATAATCGTGTTTTTGTGTAGATTCAAGTAAATATAACAAGACAGATAGATTGACGTAAACTAAGCTGAAATCTTATAACACAAAAAGTCTGTCACATTTGAGATGTTTTTTCTCTGTAAAATGAAAATAGAATAATATATTTAATAATATAACATTACGTTTTTGTTGTTTGTAACATTTGTCTTTGAAAAATAAAATATGGTAAAGAGCAAAAAAATAAGTGAACTTTTCAAACTTAATGTCATATGTTTGTCTGTCTGTGCAAGTCTAAATATATATTTCATAACATTTACAAATATAATTATATTGTTAGGGGAATTTTTTCTCTCTCTCTCTCTCTCTCTCTCTCTCTCTCTCTCTCTCTCTCTCTCTCTCTCTCTCTCTCTCTCTCTCTCTCTCTCTCTCTCTCTCTCTCACACACACACACACACATTGCACACACACACACAAGAAAAAAAATACGTAAAAACACACACACACACTCAAGATAAAAACAAATTTTTTGACTGACGTCTCGCAAAGTTATTTTTGGTTCACAATTTTTTTCCCCTAAAAAATGTTGAAAAAAAATTCAGCAAAAAGAAAAAAAAAAAAAAAAAAAAAAAATGCCAGACAGATAGTAAAAACTTAGTACTTTTTTTAACTGCAAAAATAGAATTACCTCTCTCGTATGTTTTTAGTATTTAAAATATATGTGTGCTATGATAAAGTATAATATATGGTGGAAATAATTACAAAAACTCTTTATTTGTTGGCGGAGATAATGAAGGTTTTAATATTGCACAAAATGATAAAGTGGACATTTATTTTTATACTTCGTAATTTTAGTCGGCAAAAACCGACCGCACTTTTTAACTATTTTAAATATTCACTTTTTTTTTCCAGACTCAAATAATTTAGTTGCTAATTTTATTTCTCATTCTAAAAGAGGATATTGTCCTGATACGATTGGTATGTGAATTTATAATTTTTGAGTTCATTAAATATTTTTAATTATTTATTGAAAGTCAACGCACACTAAAAACTGCTGGTTGAAAATCTTGTACACAGTTTTGTGATGCTTTAAGTTTTGTGGAATCAACGGTTATGACGTCACTAAACGTTGATATTTCAACAATAAAAACGTTAGTGACGTCACAAGCGTTGGAATTAAATAGAAAAATTGTAATTTGTAACGGCCAAGTTTAACGTTTATTACATTGTGATTCTAACGCTTGTGACGTCATTTACGTTTTTATCATTAGATTGTCAACGTTTAGTGACGTCATAACCGTTGATTCTACAATACTTAAAGCATTGCTGAACTGTGTACTAGCTTGATTAATCTAAGAATTTGTACAGAGCATGCTCTATAGAAGTGGCTGCAGTCACTTAGATCTCTAAAGAATTTTTTTACTCAATGGAAAATATTCTTTATAAAGTATTTTCTAGCGAGAAAATATAAATTTTCCTTAAAAAAACACTATTTTCTAGGGATTTTGAATAAAATTCTAAAGAAATTCACTAGTTCCATTCAAAATTTCTTAGGACTTTTTTTTTTTTTTTTTTTTTTTTTTTTTTTTTTTTTTTTTTTTTTTTTTTTTTTTTTTTTTTTTAGTGTATTAAAGGAAATAAAACTTCGATCAAGAGAATATTAGAAAACAACAGCGAGCTATTATAACTATCAAAATTTCCAACTGAAAAACAGTATTTCAAATTTCCTGTCTCTCTCCCCCCTATATGTAACAACACGCAAGCTAGGTAAGTAGTTCTTGTACAATAGAAATCATCATCTTTATCGACTTTATTGATCGATTTATGAGTTTATGAGTCATCCCTCTTTAGTTCTATCACCCTTATAGCTCGCATGCCGTCGCATCGCAACAAGTCCCCTGTTACTGTTTGTTACCGTGGGGGGGGGGGGTGGAGTGTAACATCCATATTTTAATTTAAAATATGAGAGCGACAGAGAGAGAGAGAGAGAGAGAGAGATTGCATTAGCCAGCGGTGATGACTTTTTCAGTATCTTGATGAAAAATGTAAATAACGAAACAGAGATAATAATAAACATTGTGATGTGTGTGTGTGTGAGAGAGAGAGAGAGAGAGAGAGAGAGAGAGAGAGAGAGAGAGAGAGAGAGAGAGAGAGAGAGAGAGAGAGAGAGAGAGAGAGAGAGAGAGAGAGATTAACTTGTGTGTGTGTGTGTGTGGAAAAAATAAATTATATTCGTGATTGATTTATTCTGCATTGCTATATTGTTGAGCACATATACCGTACTGCATTTTGTAATAAATTGAACATCTTTTCTTAACAATTATGTTATTTAGTATAATCAGTAATTACTATAAATTATGTTCTTTATGAATATTATATTATATGCAATATATTTTTGATTATTATAATGCTTGCCATATTGTGTTATCGTGCTACACCAATCCATAGTCCCATAGTCAAGACATGGTCTTATCGACACGTAAGTACTTTCCAATAATTGAAAAAGTACACATGAGCCGGCCACGACCTAACAAGTGCACAGCCCGGCATTCACCATGACAGCCTAGGCGAGCTGTGACGTCACAAACCCGCAGCTGTCATTTTGTGAATGTAAAATAAATTATAAATCAATGACTCGGGCCAAATTAACGTTGATATTTAGGTATGTCAGGATATTAGACATGTTTTTTGTTCAAGGTGTTCTACGCCTTTAAGGGTTCGTTATTTCAACACTAGCTTCCTATCCTGTATGTTTATCCGTGGCTATATCAGCTCGGTATTAAGCTGTATAGAGTACATAATACTCGATAATAACTATAGAGATCAACAAAGTATTATACTAAATGCTATAGTGAAACAATGCAATACATTGTTGCTCTGCCAATATCATTGTTTGCTTGGTTGCCTATATTGTACGGCGTATATATTGAATTAGATTGGACAATTTTGGCTGATATATGGGAGTCATATAATGTACATTACTATTATTACAATACAATATACTTTATACTATTCAAAGGCATAAAAAACATGGAACAACATGATCTTTAACACAAAATGGGATCTACAAAACTGATGATAATTTTTACCAGAATGTAAATGTGGCCCCACATGAGAGCGTGAAAAAACTGTATAGAGTATGCAATTTGCGTGAATATTTCTGTTTATGACGTCAGAAACAAGCAAAAATTAGTATGAAAATGTTGTGCGCGTTGCATAAATCAAATTTATTATCCGATTATCCGAGTAAAGTCGTTTTTAAGCAGCAAAAAAGGGCACATAGTTGGATTTTTAGACCAATTAATGTTATTCATGTAAGTCCCATCAAGTGTTTTGTGATATAAATACTTATGTTTTCATGTTGTCTATGCCTTTAAACAATCGCGCAAAATTTGCTGTGTTTATATATTTTTTTTCTTCCATTTTCTTTCTTTTTTTTTTTTTTTTTTTTTTTTTCTTTTTATATAGCTCTAAAAATATTAATGAAATTCAAACAAAGTTGAAAAAGTTTTTAAAAAATTCTCTTGCATTAATTTTAAGTACAAAAGACGCATACAAGTAAGATATTTAAATAATCAGTCTGAAATATGATGAGAGAGAGAGAATGTACTCTATTATCTCTGGGGACTAAAAAAATTGTGAAAAAGAAATTTTGTTCTGTATTTTATAAAAAAATAAATTTTATACATTATGGTCATGGAAAAAAGTAACTAGAAGGTTAGTATTAATTTATTCAGAAATTTTTAAAGACAAATTTGTTAGATAAATACAAAGTTTTTGAAGATATTAACAACTAAGTGTAATAACCGCTGAAGAAATAACATTTATTATGTACTAACATCTTACTGTTCAGATGTTTTTCAAATTTAAAAAATATAATAATAATAATAACAATTCAAAGACCAAATAATATCTCTATTTGTCAGAAACATTTTCTTGCTGTCACGAAACCTTTAACCACTTTATAATACTAAAAAACAGCTTTAAAAACAAAACACACTATTTATGGTCTAACTTTTCAATTTTTATCTGGATTTGTTCTATTTTCTTTCTTCAGTATTATATATTTTTTTTAATTTTTAAATAAATCTGTGACCATATTATATATCATCATAATTCGGCTATACCAATAATATAATTATATCAAGGAAAGAAAAAAAAGTTTAACATACCCCATATAGCTTTAATCAAATAAATGTTCGATGTTCAAAATAAAAATATATAAAAAGTTTTAGCTATCGCATGATCAACAGTTACTGTACCTGTATAAGTGTACTATGCTGTACTTACTAAATCTGCAATTGTTGTCAATGTTTACCAGAATAAAGTTGTCATTTGTATACTCACCTAAAACACACAAAACATACATAAATATTATTAGTAAATCATATTTTATATAAGAATAGAAAAAAATCAAGAAATCCATATAAAATAAGGTTTAAATGTGGAAATATTACAATTTTGATGTACGTAACCTCAAATTGGGACCTAACATTATTTGGCTCTGGACCAAGATTGCGCCCAAATATCTCATCTCACTTATCTGCAAAAGTGCAAAAGATTTCAACTTTTCATTACACAAATGCAGTAAAATCGTTAATGGTTATTATGTTTTACAGACCCTATATAGCCATGGTATAATATATGAAATATAAATAATATAAAACACGTAATAAAATCAATATCCGCACTTAAGAAATCGTTACTACGTACTTTCACGTAAATAATTAATGTACATCTGAGTTCACTTCTCCGATAGTCATTACATTTATTGAGGGATACAAAAAAAAAAAAAAAAAAAAAAAAAAGGAACATTTTCGAATGAGTCATGTTCTTTTCTCACCCTCTTTTGCAATTTATTTGTCTCCCCCTCTTCAATACGGATTCCTATACTTTTAATCTCTCTCTCTCTCTCTCTCTCTCTCTCTCTCTCTCTCTCTCTCTCTCTCTCTCTCTCTCGCAACACATCACACAAAATTCCCACATATAATCCTCAAACTAAAAAGTATATGAATCAAATTATTGCACTCGCTTTTGCAATCTCTACATATATTATTCTGTGGTAGCATTCAAAATTCTTTATTTATTTCTTTGATCCTATACACATAATACATAAAAATGCGCATCCAGTCCAAGTTATTGCTTAAAAACAACACAAACAATTAGAAATGATAGTCAAACATATATTTATATATATTAAAATCATCGCCATATGTGAACACTAAATAGCATGGGCAAGATATAGAAAAATGTTACATTTTGCCAGTTTTAAAATATTTAACAATATTTTAAAGAGCATTTGATGTTGTGAAAAGGATGAATTTCCAGCGTGGCAGAAAAGTAATAATAACAAGAAATATTACACAATTTTTAAAAGAAAATAAGAGAAAAAAAAAAAAAAAAAAAAAAAAAAACGTTCATCTATGAAATTCATTGCTACAGTATGGCGTCGAAGCGTAAATTTAGTTTCACGTCATACACCCTATAGAGTGCCGGAGTAGAAAGATAGACGTAGAGAGAGAGAGAGAGAGAGAGAGAGAGAGAGAGAGAGAGAGAGAGAGAGAGAGAGAGAGAGAGAGAGAGAGAGAGAAAATAAGAGATTAAAATAAAATGTGTATAATGTATTTACGATTTTTTTGTGTGGAGAGGATTATTATTTCAAAGAGATGTAATCAAAATATTTAAATTTCTCTCTCTCTCTCACTCAAAACCGCCGGATTTTCTTCTCAAACAAAATATAATAAACATGCAGATGAAATACGCGAGATTTACTTGGGTATTAACTCGGTAATTATTTTTATTAAAATTTGCATATTTTTTTATATATACAGTAGTTACTTTTTAATGATACATATATAAAAAAAAAAACTTCAAATTGTTTTCATTTTTATTTCTATTTAAAAAAAATGGTAAGCAAAACGAAAATAACTTTTCATAAAAAGAAAAAAAAAAAAAAAAAAAAGAAAAAAGAAAAAAAGAAAAAAGAAAAAGAAAGGAAAAAAAATTGAGGCCTTTTTTTTCCTGTTACAAATAAATAAATATATAAAGGAAAGTGGAATGTTACAGATTTTAATTCCATATTATAAGTTTAAAAAAGCAGTTTTTAAACGAATAGACCAGATAAAAATATAAGCATTTATATCACAAAACACTTGATGGGATTTACATTAATAACATTAGTTTGTCTCAAAAAAACAACAACTGCAGCTCCGTAGCAGTGATCAGAAAATTCGATTTATGCAACCCGCACAATATTTCCATTCTAATTTTTGCATGTTTCTGACGTCAGAAACAGGAATAGTCACGCAAATTGCATACCTTAGAGTTTTTTCACGCTCTCTCTTGTGGGGATACATTAACATTCTGGTAAAAATTGTCATCAGTTTTGAAGATCCCATTTTGTGTTTATTTATTAAAAAGCACATGTTGTTTTATGTGGTCTATGGCTTTAATGACTTACAATATTTCCCAGCGTCACATAAGATTGATTTATAAACTTAAGTAACACGCTATACAGTGACATGATGATAATTACTATGATCGTCTTGCACGTGATGCAAACGTGCATCACTGAGCTGCACGTGGGTTGTATAATTATATATGCATATATATATATACATCGATGTTGTAGAGGAAAAATGTATATCTCGTTTTATATCACGAGATGCAAAATTTATAATATCTCTTTTTTTTTTTTTTTTTTTTTTTTTTTTTGTCAACATAAAGCAAAATGTGTATTTCGTATATTGTTTCACGGTAAGCAGTATTGTGTAAAAGTCGAGCACAAAATCTTTATATTACGTTTGGAAACAAGATACACATTTTACTTTTTTTTAAAACGAGGTACACATTTTGCTTTTTCTTAAAACGAGGTACGCATTTTGTTTCTTGTGACAAAAAATACACATTTTGCTTGAAAAATACGAGATAACCATTTTACTTTTTTTTAAACGAGATACACATTTTGTTTCTCCTGACAAAATGTCCACAGTTTGCTTATTATGAAAAAAAAAAAAAAAAAAAACGAGATACACATTTTGCTTCCCGTAAACAAAAAAAAAAAAAAAAAAAAAAAGAAAGAAAAAAAAAAAAAAAAAAAGTGACAAAAAACGAGACACAAAACGAGTAAACATTTTAAATGTATAATCTCTATAATACTGTATGTATCGAATTTTAGATAATAAGGCACTCTCTATGCATTAGACTTTGATGCATAATAAATGTTTGTAATGAACGAAATATTAAGTGAATACCAGTTTCAAGCTAATACTCTCTAAAATTATGCTGCTTTATTTTATCCTATATAATACCTAGAAGTGTCTATATTGCAAAACAAAATATGTCAAGAAAAAAAAAACTTTAAAGATATTCTTTTATAATATCGTAAAAGTTTTTATCTTAAAAGACTTTTTGCATAATGTTATGGGATTTAACATTATTTTAGCTCATTTATATACAATTTTAAGACAATATATTTAAATCACAGCATCCAGTGACAATTCCGATCTTAGTTATGCTTTGTAGATTTGCACTTTGATGTGAAATTATTGACCCCGCCCGCACGATACATAATTACGAATATCCGATCACTATTAAAACTAAAAACTAACTAATAATTAACAATCTATAATGGATTTTAGCACTGGACAAAAGTCTTTTTTTCTTTCTATTGTCTTTCGAAAATTGTGTAATTTTTTAGTTATAGTTAATAATAATAACATTATAATAGTTAATATTAATAAAACTAAAAATAAATAATTTAACTTTTTTATTTACGCTTATTGAAACACTTTTTTTTTACCCTAATGTAAAAAAAAAAAAAAAAAAAAAAAAACTACTGCATTGATTTTTGAAACAGTTAAATAAGGAATATAATTATTATTACAATTTTTTTTGTAGATATATATATATTTTTTTTTTTGCATTTTTTTTTGTATTTTTTTGTATTTTTTTTTGTATTTTTTTGCCATGGTAACTGAATTACATTTCATTTCTAAAGTTCACACTCCTGCCTTCAGCTACTTCAGCTCATCAATACCCTCCATTATAATTAATTTTAGACACATGCAGTATATTTCGCAGACATGATAAACTGTGCGTGTCAAAACATCAAGTCTCTCACAAACACATCAGTGTATATAATTTTAACACCTATCATATACGTACATTTTGTTGAAGAAATAATCACATAGTATTATATCACGTATGGGGTGTAATTGTACACCTGTCCTTCTGTCTGAACGTAATATGATATCCCACCTGTGATGTGGGAGCGTTGGTTATCTTGACTTTATATAGTTTAATAATGTAGAGAGAGAGAGAGAGAGAGAGAGAGAGAGAGAGAGAGAGAGAGAGAGAGAGAGAGAGAGAGAGAGAGAGCAAGCGTTTGACCTTCCACTTTGTGGCAAATTTAATTTGTTATTGATATGTCATACATTCACAAAGAGCTACTTTTTATGTGTAGAGTACAATATAAATTTAATTGTCTGAGTTTAATATTGCATTTGGAATTGAGTTTAGTATGAATGAATGAATGAATGAATGAATGAATGAATGAATGAATGAATGAATGAATGAATGAATGAATGAGTGAATGAATGAATGAATGAATGAATGAATGAATGAATGAATGAATGAATGAATGAATGAATGAATGAATGAATGAAACACAAATAAACAAATAATAATAAATAATACTAATAATGAATGTTTGAAGAAATAATAATTTCCTTTTCTTTGCATACTTTCCTATTTCAGTACCCAATACCACAATAATACTCAAAGTATGAAAGTTTTTTCAATTGTTTAATGTTCACACTTGAAAGTTTTCCAATTAATTGAACGTTATAGAAGTTGAAAATTATTAACTTTTCCTATTACCTTTATCTCAATAGAAATTGTTACCGTTTACAATTTAGCCTACTCCACAAATTGGAAGCTAAAAATCATACTGAACTTTGACCTTTGACCTTACGGTCTATGAGATAGATCTACGTATGTATACTTTTTTTATTTAGTTTTTTCCCGACACAAATATTATGCGACAAGGTTTGGCTGCCGTGACGTCATAGTGACGTCATAACTCGCAGCATTTTTTAACTTTTATTTCAGTCTCTTTGTTATCTTTTTTTTTTTTTTTTAATTTTTGAGATAAAAAAATAATTGGATATATTTATTTTAATTTTTCATGGTCTATTCATTCATGTTAAAGTCGACGCTATGTTGGATAACTCAACAACATGGGTGGATAAGACAATAAATAATTTGGCCAGTTTAAAACCACCATGCAATATTTTTGAGAGCATTGATGTTGTAAATTGGCCAGGCGTGAGAAAATGACACATTTTGCCAGTTTAAAAATATTTTTTAAAGCAACGATGTTGTTAATAGCTTGAATTTCAAGTATGTGTAAAAATTATATCAATAATAGCTAACTTTCATAGAAAATAATCGAAAAACACACTTGGCTTTTGCTTAGCAATGTTATTCATTGCTCCATTATGGCGTCAAAGCGCATTCAGTATGACGTCATGCGTATTCTCCCTATATAAATAAGTATCGCATACCATTTTTTTTTTATTATTCAATTTCAGATAAAAAAATGATTGGATATTCTTTTCTTTTTCCTTCTTTTTATATTCTTTTCTTGTTCAATCCTGGCCTACACTGGAAGATATTATGGCGTCATAATTCTTACCTTACCTTACCTTTTTTTTTTTTTTTTTTTTTTTTATTATTTTTAATTTTTCATATATGAAGCTAGAATGGCATAATATTATGAGCGCTAATAAACTCTATTATTTATTTATTTAATTTGATTATGAACTCAGGCGCACTTTTAAATCATGACATATTTTATCATTATATCTTATCTATTTAATATTATTATTATTACATGTGTATCTCGTTTTTAAATATAGTATTTTTTTTCTAAATAATTTCCTCTTCATTCGCTAAAACGAGTGACTATATGATAAGAAATAATAAAACTGATAAAAAATATGAACAAAATTAAAGTTAACCTATTGCGGTAAAATTGTTAAAATATATATGTGACGAAATATACATGTATAATATATTATTTATATATATATATATATATATATATATATATATATATATATATATATATATATATATATATATATATATATATATATATATATATATATTATATAATATATATTTTTTTTTTGCAATATGACGCTATATTTTATTTACATAATAAATGTATATATTTATTATTATACATACTTAATTTCTTATTTGCTCGCTCGATCGCTCATTGATTGATTCATTGATTGATTCATTCATTCATTCACTCATATATATATATATATAAATATATATATAATATATATATATATATATATATATATATATATATATATATATATATATATATATATATATATATATATATTTTATATATATATATATATATATATATATATATATAAAGTAACTTTATAACTTTTAGTTCAATTAATGAAGTAAATATACCTTCATTTTCTGTCTTTATAAATTGTCTGAAATGGCATTAAATGTTTGAAAAGTTTTTCTTATATAAACTTTTCCTTTTAGCCATACATACAAATATAATATATAAACTGTAATGTTTTTCCATGAAGTCGTGGGTTAGAAGTAAAGTCTACAAAAAAATATTTATTTAACTTCATTGAGAGAGGGTGAAAGTTATCAGCTTAGTGACCATCCAAGACTTTACCATTCATTTATGTAGTCACAGATATACATGGACAAAATAGCTACGTATAGTAAGTTTGCTAGCTCAATAATATTATTATTTATGTATAATAACATAATGTATGCTATATATTGTACAGTGATTTTACTACATATAACATAATAAAACATTTTTATTAAATAAACAATATTATTCAGTCGATGAGTTTATTAACGACTCAGATAAGTAGTTATTTGTATATTGTTTTATTTTTTATGTGTATTTGTTTTTGTATATATTGTTTATTGACTATCATTTCTATTTGCTTGTGTTTTTTAAAGCAATAACCTGGACAGATGCATATTTTTATGTATTGTGTGTGTAGGATGAAAGAAATGAATAAAGAATTTTGAATTTTGAATTTTTGAATTTTGAATTTTTTTTGAATTTCATGTTCAGCATAATGACTTATAGGCGTAGAACACCTTGAACAAAAAACATGTATAATATTCTAACATACCCTTATATTAACGTTGATTTGGCCGTAGTCATTGATTTATAATTTATTTTACATTCACAAACTGGTAGCTGCGGGTTTATGACGTCACAGCTCACTAGTCCATGCGCGCGGAAACAGGCAAGCTGTGACGTCACAAACCCATAGCTGTCATTTTGTGAATGTAAAATAAATTAGAAATCAATGACTCTCGCCAAATCAACGTTGATATTTAGGTATGTTAGAATATTAGACATGTTTTTGTGCAAGGTATGTGTTCTACGTCTTTAAGTTATTACGAAATAACAACATTAATGTGCTCTACAATATAGCAATTATTGGAATGCAGCGAAAATAACATAATTTATTTACATTCATATAAAAGTCGACGCCATAAGTGAGCACTAAATAACACGGGACCTTGTTATTTATGAGACATGACACATTTTGCCAGTTTAAAAATACTTAGCAATATATTTTTGAGACCATTGATGTTGTTAATAGGTTGAATTTCATCAGTATGCGAGAAAAAACATAATAACAAAAAAAAAAAAAAAAAAAAAAAAACTCTAATTTTGCAAAGAAAATAGACAAACTACAATTCTCCCAATACTAGTTCGAGCGGATACAGTGTAATTAACTATGTAAAGTCAACTGTGATTGGCTAGTAGGTTTATAACACGCTCTCTGATTGGTTTAGCACCGCGGATACAGTGTAATTAACTATGTAAAGTCAACTGTGATTGGCTAGTAGGTTTATAACACGCTCTCTGATTGGTTTAGCACTGCGGATACAGTGTAATTAACAATGTAAAGTCAACTGTGATTGGCTAGTAGGTTTATAACACGCTCTCTGATTGGTTTAGCACTGCGGATACAGTGTAATTAACAATGTAAAGTCAACTGTGATTGGCTAGTAGGTTTATAACACGCTCTCTGATTGGTTTAGCACTGCGGATACAGTGTAATTAACAATGTAAAGTCAACTGTGATTGGCTAGTAGGTTTATAACACGCTCTCTGATTGGTTTAGCACTGCGGATACAGTGTAATTAACAATGTAAAGTCAACTGTGATTGGCTAGTAGGTTTATAACACGCTCTCTGATTGGTTTAGCACTGCGGATACAGTGTAATTAACAATGTAAAGTCAACTGTGATTGGCTAGTAGGTTTATAACACGCTCTCTGATTGGTTTAGCACTGCGGATACAGTGTAATTAACAATGTAAAGTCAACTGTGATTGGCTAGTAGGTTTATAACACGCTCTCTGATTGGTTTAGCACTGCGGATACAGTGTAATTAACAATGTAAAGTCAACTGTGATTGGCTAGTAGGTTTATAACACGCTCTCTGATTGGTTTAGCACTGCGGATACAGTGTAATTAACAATGTAAAGTCAACTGTGATTGGCTAGTAGGTTTATAACACGCTCTCTGATTGGTTTAGCACTGCGGATACAGTGTAATTAACAATGTAAAGTCAACTGTGATTGGCTAGTAGGTTTATAACACGCTCTCTGATTGGTTTAGCACTGCGGATACAGTGTAATTAACAATGTAAAGTCAACTGTGATTGGCTAGTAGGTTTATAACACGCTCTCTGATTGGTTTAGCACTGCGGATACAGTGTAATTAACAATGTAAAGTCAACTGTGATTGGCTAGTAGGTTTATAACACGCTCTCTGATTGGTTTAGCACTGCGGATACAGCTTTTGGCGGTAACGACCTAGTTTTGACCAAATGTAAACGTTTGTCCTACGCTGAGCGATGTTATACATGGCATCGTAACGCATTCAATGTGACGTCATACGCATAAATCCTCATATCAATCAAAAAGTATAATAAATAACAGAAAGTACACTCGTTATCATTTAATTCGACTTTTAAACAGGTACGTATTTTTGTTACGGAGGGAAAAAAAAGTGAAATTGCTCTTTTGTGACAAAGTTTTAAATTATTATTAAACTTTTAGTTTTAAAACTTTTGATATTTTATTGACTTTGAATCACAGCATTTTATATTAGTTATTATTGAAGAATTGAATTTTATTAAATTTTTAATAAACTTTTGTCAGTTTTAATGAAATTAGATTTTTAAATTTATATTGTAACTTCTTCAATAATAATAAAAAGTAAAAGAATTTTAAATTATTTTTTAACTTTTAAAATGCTTTTTTTTTTTCTTTTTCTTAAAAACTGTAAATGTGTACATGGACAAAAATAAATAAATAAATGAATGAATTAGAGCTGTAAATTTAAACCGGTTCGAGCACCCGCCCGGGCCAAAATCTTCGGGTGCTCGTTTTTTTGAAAATGGTTAACCCTGGTTTCGAGCTTTTAGCTCGAAAACGAGCTTTTTCGAGTTGAGCTCGTGAATGAGTCGTGAAAAAAAAAAACGAGCTTTTGAAAATAAATCGAGCTAAAGAAAATTTTTGCAGAAAGCAAAGGAAAAAAAGTTTGTAATTTTTGTTTAAAATGGTGTTTTTAATATTCTATCATACAAAATAAGCTGTTTAAAATATTATAAAAATTTGTTTTATTTTATTATGCATTTTTTATCCTTCAAAAACATTTTTTGCTTAATGAAAATCGAGCTTATTTCTTCATAGGCTCGAAAGATTGTTTTTAAACTCGGCTCAAATATCGAGCTTTTCGAGCTTTGGCTCGTTTTTCGAGTTTAAGCTCGATTTCAAGCTAAACCCGGGTTTCAAGTCAAACCGGGCTAAAAAATTTCAGCCCGGGCTAAAAATATTTCAGCCCGGGCTAAAAATATTTCGAGTTTTTTACAGCTCTAGAATGAATTGATTGAAGGAACGAACGGATATGAATGAATGACTGAATGAATAAATGAATGAATGAATGAATGAATGAATGAATGAATGAATGAATGAATGAATGAATGGATGAATGAATGAATGAATGAATGAATGAATGAATGAATGAATGAATGAATGAATGAATGAATGAATGAATGAATGAATGAATGAATGAATGAATGAATGAATGAATGAATGAATGAATGAACGAACGAACGAACGAACGAACGAATCAATAAATCAATCAATCAATAATAAAAATAATAATAATTAACGGTTTTTATTGGGCAAAATCAGGCTTAAAACCTCTCAATTTAACCCAACTGTTTAACAGTAGGTACAATTTTTCTTAGTAGCATCAACATATAACGTAAAATTATTTTTAAAAACAATTTTTATTGATAATTTTTAATTGTGATTATAGGTAGTTTATTTACTGGAAATTTAATTCAATTTAAATTTCTTTTCACTTAAATTATTTGAATTGCGAATATATATACTCTTGATAGTTTAATTAGAAAAAAAATTTTTGGTTAGTAATTAAAAATATTAATTGAGAATTTATCTACATTAATGTTAATACATATTAGTGGGAATTATTAGTGGAATCAATCAATCAATCAATCAATCAATCAAAATAAATACAACAAACCTATACCCAGATAAACTCTCACTATTAAAATCTTCTCAACCCGATATAAATATGTTTGCCTTGAACTAGAAAGCGGCGCTCTTGTATAGTTAACTGCATTAGTTTAATGAAAAACTACTAACACAACACTATATAAAAATATATCATTCTCAACCGTCATATTTATTTAAATTTACGATGCTCATCTTATAAAAATATTATTATTGCAGTAATAAAAACTTGGAATGAAAAATTACTCTCCCTTCGCGACAAGTTAAGTAATGTATAGTTTAATCTGTTTTGTACACTTGTTAACTGCAAAATCTTCACTTTTTACCCTTCAGTAGCTCCGTAGCAGTGATCAGAAATTGCGATTTATGCAACCCGCACAACATTTTCATATTAATTTTTGCATATTTCTGACGTCATAAACATGAATAATATATAGTCACGCAAATCGCATACTTTACAGTACTTTCACGCTCTCTCGTGGGGCTCCAATAACATTCTGGTAGAAATTGTCATCAGTTTTGAAGATCTCATTTCGTGTTTATTCATTAAAAAAGCACACGTTGTTTTATGTGTTCTATGGCTTTAAGAATTTAAAGAGGAATAATTTAATCACAGAAAGTTTACGTGGCGATAGTTTTTTTTGTTATTTCCGATCTAGTGGTAGATCATGGTATTATACACAATAGGGGGGAGGGTGGGGGTAAATATATAGGGAGGGGGAGATGTAATTGAAGTTATTTAAATTTACATGTTACGCTATGGTGTAATCATATTAATTACATTCAAGCACTGAGAGGGGGGGGGGGGGTGCAAAAATATTATTGCATTCTGTTATGTATTTTAAAATTTAATTAAATTTTTTCACAACGTCGGTTTTATAGTTTATTTAATACCAGTATAGGGGATGCCGATGTCTGACTCATACTTTCTTTGTATGCTTTATTTTTACAATTTTTTTTTTCCTCTGAACTCACGAATAAAAATAAATAATATACGTTTACAATTATAACAACAACTAGACAACTTTAATGCCATTTTTTTATGTCTTAAAAAATTCTTTAGGAAAAATAAATAATATTGGTGTATATTAATAACTAATAAGACTTTTCTTAAAAAAAAATGCTCCTTTATATATTTAAAATAATTATCAAAATTCAAGATTTATTTCAAATGAGTCTGTGGCCATTACGCCAAAAGTCGATTCGATAATCAGCTACCTATGATAAAATTTTCAGAACTCATGACCATCAGATAAGAGAGAAAATAATTATTGAAATTAACATGAGCTCTTATGGGACTAAAACTTCAAAAAATCATAATTTAAAGTCTAGCATGGTGACCTCGCAATTTTTTTTTTTTTTTTTTTTTTACCTTTTTTAAGATACCTTATCTTAATGTATCACTGTGCAAAATGTCAGATTTTTCTTTCTTTGCAATATTTTAGTCAAATCCCGCAGTACCTGATTTCCCGCCTTAATTTAAAACATAATTGACAAAGTAATGCACTATAAAATATAAATCTCACGAAAACAAAATTATCGTACCGTTAAAGCACTTTAAATCCAATAACTCAAACACATAAAGATATTATATAAAAAAAAAAAAAAAAAAACATGAGATAAAAAATATAATCTTATTTTCATTTTACACTTTTTTGTAAACCACAGCAGGTAGCTAAGCTTTCATATAATACAGATGTCGGCATAGCACAACAAACTTTCATATTAAAGCCATAGACCTCATAAAACAACATATGCTTTTTAATGAATAAACGATGGGAACTTCAAAACTGATGACAATTTTTACCAGAAAATTAATGTAGCTCCACGAGAGAGCGTGAAAATACTGCCATTTGCGTGACTATTCATGTTTATGACGTCAGAAACATGCAAAAATTAGTATGAAAATGTTGTGCGGATTGCATAAATCGAAAATTCTGATCACTGCTACGGAAATACAGTTGGGTTTTGAGACAAACTAAAGTTATTTATGTAAGTCCCATCAAGTGTTTTGTGATATAAATGCTAATGTTTTTCTCAGGCCTATTCCTTTAAGAACAAAAAATCAATTTTCAAGACGCCACTTTTATTACTTTTTTTTTTCTCAAAACACAGACGGTCTCGTAGAGTAGGGTTAAACTTTAAAAAAGTTGGGCAACATTCAGAACAAAAAAAAAAAAAAAAAAAAAAAAAAAAAAGAATAAGTTACAAACATTAAAAAGCTTAGATAACGCCATTATGATAACAAGTTGTATAGTAAAATTATATAAAATATTTTGTAACAACTGTTTTAACTTTTCAAATTTCTCTTCTATATAAATATGACAAATTTTGTACTAACGTTAAATGTGTTTTTTTAAGTATGAGGAAAAGGGAATAATAATAATTATTTATTATATTTAAACTTCAGGGCTACTTATACACTGAATCTACTAATTTAAACTGAGAAATTCTTATAATAAATTATGAATAATTTTTGTCACTTTTTTTTCTTCTCTTTTTTTTATTTATTTTTATTGCGTTTTATCATGTGTGTGTGTGTGTGTGTGTGTGTGTGTGTGTGTGTGTGTGTGTGTGTGTGTGTGTGTGTGTGTGTGTGTGTGTGTGTGTGTGTGTGTGTGTGTAATTGTATCTTTAAAATATATATTACAAAGTTGAAAACGAAGGTTAATCTTTTTCTCCTGGCTAATTGTTACTTTTGTAAACATAAATTATCCCTTGTTGCAAAATTTAAAAAAAAAAAAAAAAAAAAAAACTAATTCAATATTCATAATAAAATGATAGAAAATTTATAAACTTAACAATATCATATATTGATATATAACACAGTAAATGAAAGCATATATATGGCACTACAGAATGTGCATATTTAGGTCAATTTATTCAATTTTTTTCTAATAATTTGATTTGTTCAAAACAGATTCAAAAGTGAAAAAACTGGAATTTTTTAATTTGTGGTTGTACCTATAAAATATATATTACAGAGTTGAAAACGATGGGTTTTTTTCTCCTAACTAAACGTTACTTTATTTGTAAACATTAAATATCTTGTGTTGCAAAATTAAAAAAAAAAAAAAAAAAAAAACTATAATTATATTTATACTAAAATGATAGAAAATAAATAAATTTAACAATATCATATAGATATATAAAATAATAAATTGAAATCTTATATATGCCCCTACAGATTGTGATAAATTAGATCAATTTATCACATTTTTTTCTAATAATTTGATTTGTTCAAAACAGATTCAAAACTGAAAAAAACAGCATTTTTTAATTTTTGGTTGTATCTTTAAAATATATTTTGCAGAGTTGAAAACGAAGGATCTTGATCTCCTGACTAAACGTTACTTTTATAATTATTATATATCTTGTGTTGCAAAATTTAAAAAAAAAAAAAAAAAAAAAAAACTATTTCAATATTCATACCAAAATGATAGAAAATTTAAAAACTTAACAATATCATATATTGATATATAACATAGTAAAATGAAAGTTTATATATGGCACTACAGAATGTGCATATTTAGGTCAATTTATTCAATTCTTTTTCTAATAATTTGATTTGTTCAAAACAGATTCAAAACTGAAAAAACTGGAATTTTTTAATTTGTGGTTGTATCTATAATATATATATTACAGAGTTGAAAACGAAGGTTTTTTTTCTCCTAACTAAACGTTACATTATTTGTAAACATTAAATATCTTGTGTTGCAAAATTATAAAAAAAAAAAAAAAAAAACTATAATTATATTTATACTAAAATGATAAAAATTTATAAATTTAACAATATCATATATAGATATATAAAATAATAAATTGAAAGCCTATATACAGATTGTGATAAATTAGATTAATTTATCAAATTTTTTTTCTAATAATTTGAATTGTTCAAAACAGATTCAAAACTGAAAAAACGAGAATTTTTTAATTTTTGGTTTATCTTTAAAATATATTTTACAGAGTTGAAAACGAAGGATCTTGTTCTCCTGACTAAACGTTACTTTTATAAACATTAAATATCTTGTGTTGCAAAATTTAAAAAAAAAAAAAAAAAAAAAAAAAAAAACTATTTCATTATTCAAACTAAAATGATAGAAATTTTATAAATTTAACAATATCATATATTGATATATAACATAGTAAAATAAAAGCTTATATGGCACTACAGAATGTGCATATTTAGGTCAATTTATTCAATTTTTTTCTAATAATTTGATTTGTTCAAAACAGATTCAAAACTGAAAAAACTAGGATTTTTTAATTTTTGGTTGTATCTTTAAAATATATTTTGCAGAGTTGAAAACGAAAGATCTTGTTCTCCTGACTAAACGATACTTTATATTATGTAAACATTAAATATCTTGTGTTAAAAAAAAAAAATATATATATATTATATAATAATATTAATAGTAAAATGATAGAAAATTTATAAATTTGACAATATCATATATAGATATATAAAATAATAAATTGAAATCTTATATATGCCACTACAGATTGTGATAATTTAGATCAATTTATCGAATTTTTTTTCCAATGATTTCAAATGTTTAAAACAAATTTATAACTGCATAAATTGGAATTTTTTATTTTGTGGTTATATCTTTAAAATATATTTTACAGAGTTGAAAACGAAGCTTCTTTTTCTCCTGACTAAACTTTACTTTTGTATACATAAAATATCTTGTGTTGCAAAATTAAAAAAAATAAAAATAAAAAAAACAATAAAATAAAAATAAAAAACTATTTAAATATTCATACCAAAATGATAGAAAATTTATAAACTTAACAATATCATATATTGATATATAACATAGTAAAATGAAAGCTTATATATGGCACTACAGAATGTAATGTGCATATTTAGGTCAATTTATTCAATTTTTTTTTCTAATATTTTGATTTGTTCAAAACAGATTCAAAAGTGAAAAAACTGGAATTTTTTAATTTGTGGTTGTATCTATAAAATATATATTACAGAATTGAAAACGAAGGATTTTTCTCCTAACTAAACGTTACTTTATTTGTAAACATTAAATATCTTGTGTTGCAAAATTATAAAAAAAAAAAAAAAAAAAACTATAATTATATTTATACTAAAATAATAAAAATTTATAAATTTAACAATATCATATTATATAGATATATAAAATAATAAATTGAAAGCCTATATATGCCACTACAGATTGTGATAAATTAGATTAATTTATCAAATTTTTTTTCTAGTAATTTGATTTGTTCAAAACAGATTCAAAACTGAAAAAACGAGAATTTTGTAATTTTTGGTTTATCTTTAAAATATATTTTACAGAGTTGAAAACGAAGGATCTTGTTCTCCTGACTAAACGTTACTTTTGTAAACATTAAATATCTTGTGTTGCAAAAAAAAAAAAAAAAAAAAAAACTATTTCAATATTCATACCAAAATGATAGAAAATTTATAAACTTAACAATATCATATATTGATATATAACATAGTAAAATGAAAGCCTATATATGGCACTACAGAATGTGCATATTTAGGTCAATTTATTCAATTCTTTTTCTAATAATTTGATTTGTTCAAAACAGATTCAAAACTGAAAAAACTGGAATTTTTTAATTTGTGGTTGTATCTATAAAATATATATTACAGAGTTGAAAACGAAGGGTTTTTTTCTCCTGACTAAACGTTACTTTATTTGTAAACATTAAATATCTTGTGTTGCAAAATTAAAAAAAAAAAAACAAAAAAAAAACTATTTCTATATTCAAAATAAAATGATAGAAAATATAAAAATTTAACAATATCATATATAAATACATAAAATAATAAATTGAAAGCTTATATATGCCACTACAGATTGTGATAATTTAGACCAATTTATCGAATTTTTTTCCAATGATTTCAGATGTTCAAAATAAATTCATAACTGCAAAATTTGGAAAAATAAAATTTTGTGGTTGTATCTATAAAATATATTTTACAGAAATGTAAACGAAGGTTCTTGTTCTCCTGACTAAACGTTACTTTTGTAAACATTAAATATCTTGTGTTGCAAAATTAAAAAAAAAAAAAAAAAAAAAAAAGAAAAACTATTTCATTATTCAAACTAAAATGATAGAAATTTTATAAATTTAACAATATCATATATTGATATATAACATAGTAAAATGAAAGCCTATATATGGTACTACAGAATGTGCATATTTAGGTCAATTTATTCAATTTTTTTTTCTAATAATTTGATTTGTTCAAAATAGATTCAAAAGTGAAAAAACTGGAATTTTTTAATTTGTGGTTGTATCTATAAAATATATATTACAGAGTTGAAAACAAAGGTTCTTTTTCTCCTGACTAAACGATACTTTATATTATGTAAACATTAAATATCTTGTGTTGCAAAATTAAAAAAAAAAAAAAAAAAAAAAAAAAAATTCAACATTCAAACTAAAATGATCGAAAATATAAAAATTTATCAATATAATATATAAATACATAAAATAATAAATTGAAATCTTATATATGCCAGTACAGATTGTGATAATTTAGATCAATTTATCGAATTTTTTCCAATGATTTCAGATTTTCAAAACAAATTCATAACTGCATAAATTGGAATTTTTTATTTTGTGGTTGTATCTTTAAAATATATTTTAGAGTTGAAAACGAAGGTTCTTTTTCTCCTGACTAAACGTTACTTTTGTAAACATTAAATATCTTGTGTTGCAAAAAAAAAAAAAAAAAAAAAACTATTTCAATATTCATATCAAAATGATAGAAAATTTATAAATTTAACAATATCATATATTGATATATAACATAGTAAAATGAAAGCTTATATTATGCCACTACAGAATGTGCATATTTAAATCAATTTATTCAATTTTTTTTTTCTAATAATTTGATTTGTTCAAAACAGATTCAAAACTGAAAAAACTGGAATTTTTTAATTTGTGGTTGTATCTATAAAATATATATTACAGAGTTGAAAACTAAGGTTTTTTTCTCCTGACTCAACGTTACTTTATTTGTAAACATTAAATTTCTTGTGTTAAAAAAAAAAAAAAAAAAAAAAAAAAAACAACTATAATAATATTTATACTAAATTGATAGAAAATTTATAAATTTAACAATATCATATAGATATATAAAACAATAAATTGAAAGCTTATATATGGCACTACAGATTGTGATAATTTAGATCAATTTATCGAATTTTTTTTCCCAATGATTTCAAGATGTTCAAAACAAATTCATAACTGCATAAATTGTAATTTTTTTAATTTTGTGGTTGTATCTTTAAAATATATTTTACAGAGTTGAAAACGAAGGTTCTT
The DNA here is from genome assembly GCA_949318235.1 of Ecdyonurus torrentis. NCBI lineage: Eukaryota > Metazoa > Arthropoda > Insecta > Ephemeroptera > Heptageniidae > Ecdyonurus > Ecdyonurus torrentis. The sequence continues at coordinate 227,532 of OX439135.1, forward strand.
GTTCTCCTTACTAAAAGTTACTTATGTAAACATTAAATATCTTAGGTTGCAAAAAAAAAAAAAAAAAAAAAAAAAAAAAAAAAAAAAAAAAAATCAATATTTATATTAAAATGATAGAAAATTTTTATATTTAACTATAATATAAATAAAATAATTATCTTATAAAATGTATAAATAAATATAAATCAATCAATAAATATAAAAAATAAGAGTATATACATTTTTAAAATTTATAAAAAAAATTTTTTTTTAATTTTTTTATTGTGATAATGCAATTTTAGTGTATCCATTAAATTCTATGTAAATACTCTAAAACTAATAAATAAATATTTTAAACTTTAGCATTTTTATTTATTTCGATAAACAAGTGTTCGATAATTGTTTAAATGTATATATACCCAATAGGGTGAATACATAAATATAACTAGCTCTCTGATTGGCTAGTGAGTTGACCCTAACCAATCAGAGAGCTTGGTTGCTCTCGCTGTCACAATAAAAACGCGACACTATTACCACTGTCTTTAGCTGTACCTTGATTTAAAATTTTAAAACGAAAACAAGTAAATGACATTTATATTTTCAAAGGTGATTATATGATTATATAGGGTGTGTGCGCATGACGTCATAATAAATGCACTCGATGCGCTTTAAGCAACGAACAAAATTGGTTAGCATAGGACGAACGAGGGGTTTCGCTAATTTTTTTTGGAAAACAAGAAATATTTTTGTAATCGTTTTTCACGCATACTTGAAAAAAAAATTAACTTGTGAACAACATCAATGCTCTCAAAAATATTGCTAAATTAAAACTGGCAAAATGTGCTATTTTCCTATACTGTCCCATGTTATTTAGTACTCCCTTATGGCGTTGACTTTAACATGAATGCAAACACCCTATTGTTCATTATTATTTGGAAGTCGCGAAATGACGTCACAGGCGGGAACATTTTTTCTTATGCCCACTTGCATATAAGCTGCCACTCAAGACATTATTTTGTAACTTTCAAAAATTAATTAAAAATACTTAAATACGTAGAACACGTTGAACACGACCATGTTTAATATCCTAACAAACCTAAATATCGACGTTGATTTGGCCGGAGTCATTGATTTCTAATTTATTTTACATTCACAAAATGTCAGATGCAGGTTGATGACGTCACAGCTCACTGGTCTACGAGCACGGAAACAAGCAAGCTGTGACGTCATAAACCCGCACCTGTCATCTTGTGAATGTATAATAAATTAGAAATCAATGACTCCGACTAAATCAACGTTGATTTTCAGGTTTGTTAGGATATAAGACAACTTTTTTGTTGAAGGTATTCTACGTCTTTGAAGTAATAGACCAGAGAAAAACATAATCATTTATATCACAAAACACTTGATGGGACTTACATAAATAACTTTAGTTTGTCTCAAAACCCAACTGTAGCTCCGTAGCAGTGATCAGAAATGTCGATTTATGCAACCCGCACAACATTTTCATACTAATTTTTTCATGTTTCTGACGTCATAAACATGAATAGTCAAGCAAATTGCATACTATGCAGTATTATTAACATTCTGGTAAAAAATTTCAACAGTTTTGAAATTTCCATTTTTTATTTATTCATTAAAAAGCACATGTCGTTTTATGTTTTCTACGACTTTCAGTATCATTTATGCTATAACGACATACACGCAGCAAAAATTACGTTATTTATTATTTTCTTTTGAGTAATAGCAATATTTCTATTACTTATCATTCATATAATTTTTTTACTATACAGTTGTTAGAAGAAATCTTTAAAGAAAGTTTTATGTGCTCGTAAAAAGTTTAAAATAATATTTAAAGACAATGTCTCTTTATATACTGCAGCTTCGAGACGTTAACAGAAAAAAGTTGAAATTGTAAACAAACGATAAAGATTTGAAAGAGAGAAAGAGAGAGAGAAAGAGAGAGAGAGGCGGGGGGGGGGGGGGGGGGGGGCTGCGTGAAATACAAGCCTTTGGTGTGACAATAAACTTCTATAAAAAAAGAAAAGTAACAAAAAATATTGTTAAAGCTGTGAGATTTTTCTACTTGAGATCTTGGATAAAGAAAGATTTTATAATATCGAACTGGGAATCTTATATTTTACACCTCATCTCTTTCACTCTCTGTATCTCTCAAATATTTGCTCTTTCTCTCAGTCTCTGTCTGTCTGTCTGTCTGTCTGTCTGTTTGTCTGTCTGTTTGTTTGTCTGCCTCTGTCTCTCTCTCTCTCTCTCTCACACACACACATACACACACACACACACACACACACACACACACACATATATATATATATATATATATATATATATATATATATATATATATATATATATATATATATGTGTGTGGGTGTGTGTGTGTACATAACCATTGTCAAAAAAAGACGAAAGTTTATTTCAAGCTAAAACACCCCTTATTTTTGGATTGTAAAAATTAAAGGAACAAGAACACGTATTAACTTCAATATATTACGATAATTGATAACCTGGGCAATCTTGCTGTTTATCTGGGGGAAAAGTTGCTGTAAATATCTCTGATCTTATATTTCGGCCAGGGTGGGTAAAGATGCAAAAGTATTGATTCCAAACTTAAATACTAAATCTCTGGACAAAATGCTTTATCATAAATCTAACCTTTTTTTGGCACCAAATTTGATTTTTCTTTCATGGAACGTAAAAAAGTTTTAGGACTAATATATGATATAAGATATGTAATAACCGTGCTTTGTTTTCACGTATATTTACTATTGTGAAAAGTCACATAAACTAATTTTTGGCATCTAAAGTTTCATATCTATGATATACATTGAACCTAGAAATAAAATTTGTTAGAAATTTCCAACTGAAATCAAAGGTGGAATATAATAGTGATGATTATGCATAAGCCTGTACCAGCCTGAACACTTGAAAAAATACGTATTTTTAATGACATTGTTTTTCTAGAAAAAAAAAAAAAAAAAAAAAAAAGAAACTATGCAATCAAGTTGATGATTTATTGTCTGTATCCCAAATTAACTTTCACATCCCTAAATGTTAAGAAATACATCTTTTTTATTAGTATTCTTACTTGTACTAACGATGTGACTAAAAACTCCTTTGCAGTAAAAAAAAAAAAAAAAATTTTTTTTTTTTTTTTTTTTTTTTTTTTGATTTGTGTAAATTGATTTCTCACAAATGCCTTTGTGTATAAAATTAAGATGCATTACTTGCACTGCATACCAGTATCGTTCTGCATATTAAACCAGAATACAAATGACATGGGTAACGCCTTACTATATATAAGAACTTGAAGCAAAATCCACACGTGAGAAACTGAGATTGGCAGATCGCCGAGCGAGCGACTCAATACTAAAAGTCACATACATAAAGTTTAATATAAGAAATAGAAAGAAGTGACGGCTAGCTCTCTGGCAAACTTTTAATTTACAGCTCTCTCTACTGGAGCACTGATTGAAAATATATCGATACACTTCGCAAGAAATAACATTAAATCCCTTGTCAACTTACTTTTTTATCATTTAGAATACTAGATTGATAATTACCATACCTTATTATCCATGAATTAGACACCAACACGTTGACTTTGTATTTATTTTTATTTTAATGGTTATTTCACGTATCTGACGTCAAAATGTACCGATGGAGCCGTGATAGGGGTAAAGAACTTGAAGGAGAGGTTTAAATTTATCACGTGACCAGAGCGGTGACTGTGATTGGCGGCGGTACATTGTGACGTCAGATATGTGAAATAACCGTCAAAACAAAAATAAATACAAAATCAAGGTGTTGGTGTCTAATTCATGGATAATAAGGTATGGTAATTATTAATCTGTTATTCTAAATGATAAAAAAGTAAGTTGACAAGTACTTTAAAGTCACATACATAAAGTTTATAAGAAATAGAAAGAAGAAAGAAGTGACACCTCTCTGGCAAACTTTTAATTTACAGCTCTCTCTACTGGAGCACTGATTGAAAATCTATCGATAAACTTCGCAAGAAATAACATTAATGTTCTGCATGAGAAAACTGTTTTAACTCTTAATCTATTTTATATCAACTTTGATCTGCTTTTATCTTATTATTAAAGGAATTAATATATTTTTTTATGGCTTTTTATTACATTTAATGCTTTATGCCAGTCTTGGGTTCGATTATTTTAAATACGATAACGATACGATAACGATATTCGATTATCGAAACGATATAGATGAACAGTTTTATAAAAGTTATCGTTATATATCAACAAAAATTGACGATATTATCGTCGCATCTATACCGATACTTTTGGCTCCAAAAAATAAGAAAAAATACACAAAAGTAAGAAAAGTGCATAGAAAATAAGAAAATATATTACCAAAAATTTGTCTCAAGCTGAAGTATCATTGTGCAAAATTTCATATTTTTTTGACGAGAAAAGTTTGAGTCTAATGGCCGACGTCGGGCCCCTACTCCCAAGTTAATTGTTATTATTATTATCATAACAATACATTGCACCAATATGGCGTCCAAGCGCAGTCAGTATATGACGTCATGCGCACACATATATACAATGTATAGTTCAGTGCCAAGGCTTGCTCAATGAAAATCTCCTGGCTATAAAGATCAATAATATAATACAAGCGCACACAGTTATGTATTCAATGCTACAATATGGCGTCCAAGCGCAGTACTCATGACGTCATGCGCACACATACAATGTATAGTTCAGTGCAGTCATGGAGTATCGGTATCGACTACGATACGATATCCGATACTATACCGATACTTTTATCGTATCGGTATAGTATCGGGGCCTTTTTTTAACTTAGTATCGAATATCGGTATCGATCACCGATATCAGCAAAATATCGTCGAATTTCGATACTTTTTTCCGATACTTTGAGACTTTTGCTCGCTCTCATAAAATAAGTCAAAATACAAAAAAAAAAAAAAAAATACAAAAAAAAATACAAAAAAAAATAATAAAAATAAAAACTTTAGAATTTAGAAGCAACGAGAACATTCCACAAGTAGTGATTATCTGGACAATAAAAGTCACTCCTATATTTTTCATTTTGCTATAACAACAGCTAGGGCAGGGCGACGTGCAAAAAAAGTATTTTTATTTTATACCTTTTCAGTATAAGTATTAAAAGAATAAAGCATGGAGCCACCAGGTAAAGCTAAAAACTGTTGTATTTTACATACAATAAAAATAAAACAACGGTGTTAAATTTTTTTCTGAGCGATTGTCATCAAGTTTCTGAGAAATCCGTCGTGTGCTTGTACACTATCTATGATCTCTCCTAATGACTAAAGCGCCGGTAGAAAGCACAATAAAATAATATAACCCAATGATTGACATTTTAAAACTTTGAACTGTAAATTAATTCAATGCATTACAAATAACAAAAGATGGAGCATACTTCCATTAATATCTTTCTACGAAATTTTTACAAGGTTAAATTTTTTAAAAGGCTTACAAAATCAAAGGATTTTGGCGACCAGAGGGGAAATTTGGACTTTAACCCCTTTGGTTTAGCGGGGATGATTTGAGCCCCGCCATGGGGACACGAACTGTTGACATAGGAAACTCAGCGGTTTTCCTCAGATTCGTGGATACTTTCAGAGGATTAACATTAATTTAGCTCACGTAGTTATATAATAACCTTTTTAAAAAACATCTAGAGGTAAGTACTTTTTTAGTATTATATATATAATTATTTTGAATTTTATTTTGTTGTATGCGCATTCAAAAACTAAAAATCGTCAGCTTTTTGTAATTATATTCGCATAAAAATGACTATGTAAGACGTTTAAAATATTTAAATTATATTAACAGTAAGAAGAAGAAGAAAAAAAAAAGGAGTGTGATTCATTCTTTTACTGATCTATAATAATTAAATTATCTATTTTTTTTTCATTATTTATTTATTCATTCATTTTTTAATTGTGATGCCAAAAGCACTAGATATTTTTCTAAAGGTTAAAGGTTAAATCTAGTGCATTTGTTACTAAACAATTTTTGATTAAATAATAAACAAAATATACACATTACAATATATGACAATAAAATTTCAAGTTCTTTTTAGTTTTTAATTCATAATTTATATAATATAAATATGCTTTATGATAATTTTCATGCACTGCTTTAATAAACAATTAAGATTAGAGAGATTATATATGATGAAAAAAAAATCAAGCCACCTCCATAATCATTGAAACCTTCTTAGACAATAATTAAATATATTTTGCCTTTTTCCTTTTCTTTTGAATTTGTTGATAGTTGTTGTACATAATTATAAAGTATATAAGTTCAAGGTAAATGTTTCTAAATGTTTGCTAACTATACATAACAAGTAAGCTTTACTTAAGATTATATAAGACAAAAAAAAAATCAATGATAAAAAGAGTTTAAAATTATAAAACTTGTATTTTTAATTATTATGTATGCTAAACTAAAGCACGATCAATTGATAAATTTTTATTAAAAGTTCCATTACAGGAATATTATAATTTTGAATTTTCTATTCATTTTATATGCTTAATCGGTGTTGGTGCAATAAAAAAAAACGAAAGCTAAAGATACTTTATTTTATCAAATAAAAAATACCATGAAAAAAAAATTAATTTATTAAATATTTGAAAATTAATTCTATACTAAATAAGGAAATTGCTAATTCATAAATATATAACAAAAGTTCCTGGAAACAGTAATAGAGGATATTCTAATCATTCAATGTCATTAAACGAATTAAATTTTTAATTTTATTATTATTTTTTTAAATCTACTATAATTTATTTTTGTCATTTTAGTTTAACAAACGAACAATAGAATAAAGTAAATAAATAAATCAATAAATAAGTGAATATTAATAGGTAAATAAAATAATAAATAAATGTGATAAAAATATGCATGGATTTTATTATATAAATTTATATCTCAAAGATGAGAGAGAAAAAAAATGAAATTTTTGGTGTAATATTTTTGTACGAGATATAGCAAAAATATCGAAAAAGTATCGGAAAATATCGGTATCGTATCGGTATCGTATCGGAGCAATTTTTTTTTGCGAGTATCGTATCGGTATCGGTATCGGCAAAATTTAAAAATATCGGTATCGTATCGGTATCGAAAATTTTGGTATCGACTCCATGACTGGTTCAGTGCCAAGGTTTGTACTGGGCTTGCTCAATGAAAATCTCCTGGCTATAAAGATCAATAATATAATACAAGCGCACACAGTTATGTATTCAATGCTACAATATGGCGTCCAAGCGCAGTACTCGTGACGTCATGCGCACACATACAATGTATAGTTCAGTGCCAAGGTTTGCTCAATGAAAATCTCCTGGCTATAAAGATCAATAATATAATACAAGCGCACACAGTTATGTATTCAATGCTACAATATGGCGTCCAAGCGCAGTACTCGTGACGTCATGCGCACACATACAATGTATAGTTCAGTGCCAAGGTTTGTACTGGGCTTGCTCAATGAAAATCTCCTGGCTATAAAGATCAATAATATAATACAAGCGCACACAGTTATGTATTCAATGCTACAATATGGCGTCCAAGCGCAGTACTCATGACGTCATGCGCACACATACAATGTATAGTTCAGTGCCAAGGTTTGTACTGGGCTTGCTCATTGAAAATCTCCTGGCTATAAAGATCAATAATATAATACAAGCGCACACAGTTATGTATTCAATGCTACAATATGGCGTCCAAGCGCAGTACTCGTGACGTCATGCGCACACATACAATGTATAGTTCAGTGCCAAGGTTTGCTCAATGAAAATCTCCTGGCTATAAAGATCAATAATATAATACAAGCGCACACAGTTATGTATTCAGTGCTACAATATGGCGTCCAAGCGCAGTAATCATGACGTCATGCGCACACATACAATGTATAGTTCAGTGCCAAGGTTTGCTCAATGAAAATCTCCTGGCTATAAAGATCAATAATATAATACAAGCGCACACAGTTATGTATTCAATGCTACAATATGGCGTCCAAGCGCAGTACTCATGACGTCATGCGCACACATACAATGTATAGTTCAGTGCCAAGGTTTGTACCGGGCTTGCTCATTGAAAATCTCCTGGCTATAAAGATCAATAATATAATACAAGCGCACACAGTTATGTATTCAATGCTACAATATGGCGTCCAAGCGCAGTACTCATGACGTCATGCGCACACATACAATGTATAGTTCAGTGCCAAGGTTTGCTCAATGAAAATCTCCTGGCTATAAAGATCAATAATATAATACAAGCGCACACAGTTATGTATTCAATGCTACAATATGGCGTCCAAGCGCAGTACTCATGACGTCATGCGCACACATACAATGTATAGTTCAGTGCCAAGGTTTGTACTGGGTTTGCTCAATGAAAATCTCCTGGCTATAAAGATCAATAATATAATACAAGCGCACACAGTTATGTATTCAATGCTACAATATGGCGTCCAAGCGCAGTAATCATGACGTCATGCGCACACATATATACAATGTATAGTTCAGTGCCAAGGTTTGTACTGGGCTTGCTCAATGAAAATCTCCTGGCTATAAAGATCAATAATATAATACAAGCGCACACAGTTATGTATTCAATGCTACAATATGGCGTCCAAGCGCAGTACTCATGACGTCATGCGCACACATACAATGTATAGTTCAGTGCCAAGGTTTGTACCGGGCTTGCTCAATGAAAATCTCCTGGCTATAAAGATCAATAATATAATACAAAAAGCGCACACATTGCAGTTATGTATTCAATGCCCTCCTTGCATATATAGCAGAGTGCAACACTCCCACGCTTGCTGCTGCATGCAAAGTGCATACATACAAGTGCATACTATGCAACTGCAGGCACTGCACATTGCACTGCACATTGAGGTAGGCGGGAGAGCGTGTTATTGTTTTCATTTGTATGTGAGCTACACGGCTAAAAATAAATACGTACAACGCACGAACAAAATTAAATATCTTACTAACTCATTTTCAGCACATTTTATTTTATAGGCAGGTTGCACTCATATTTAAGAGCCGCCATTTTGTTGGTCAGGAATACATAGGACACCTTAGGAAATACGTCATTTTTATTTATTTAATAGCAAAAGAAGCTTCAAAGCTCAATCAAAGCCTTATTTCTTTATAGCTCCTAATAAGCTACAAGAATATGAGAAAAATTTGTCCAATTGAAATAAACTCTTTTTATGTGAAAAATTAGGTGAAATGATGTTTTCCCTATGCTGGACAATGTATTAGGCACCACAAACATGGCGACAAAGCGCGAGGTTGTGCAAGGGGTCTATAATACACCATAATTTATGCTATAATGACATAAATTATATTAAATAAGAACAAGATAAATAATTATGCTGTACTACATAATAATTATGCTATGCAATATAATTATTATGCAGTATAGAAAAACTTGTGCTGAATATGAGCTAGCATAATAGTAATTATTTTGTACGTAAATAAATGTACGACACATAAGGTGTCATGTTATTTCGCACTATTGTTCTATTTACTACATAAAACTGCATAATAAGTTAGTTATAAAGCATAAATATTATGTTTAATACAAAAACTATGATTATTATAATTTTCAATTTCAATATTTTAAAACATTTTTACACAATTTGAAAAGAAATCCTATCTCTATAATAATTATTTATATTCCAATTTAATATTATCCTATATGCGAGATAAACGTATAATTTAGAATATTTATATAACATTTTGTATGCAATTATATATAGCATAAGCAACTATATAAAATATAATTGAAAATTAAAAAAAAGGGTGAAACTAAAAAAATATATAATATATTTCGTTTAAACTTGGCAATTTTCTATAACAATCTAAATTGTAAAGCACGAGCTTTGCTTATTTATATAATTGTAGCAATTTTTATTGTCCATTATACAGTACTTTTATTGTATGAATGAATGAATGAATGAATGAATGAATAAATGAATGAATGAATGAATGAATGAATGAATGAATGAATGAATGAATGAATGAATGAATGAATGAATGAATGAATGAATGAATGAATGAATGAATGAATGAATAGAAAGAAAGACAGACCAACAGACAGACAGACAGACAGACAGACAGACAGACAGACAGACAGACAGACAGACAGACAGACAGACAGACAGACAGACAGACAGACAGACAGACAGACAGACAGACAGACAGACAGACAGACAGACAGACAGACAGACAGACAGACAGACAGACAGACAGACAGACAGACAGACAGACAGACAGACAGACAGACAGACAGACAGACAGACAGACATGCTTATAAATAGTTCATTTTTATATACAATGTATCCTTCATATTGGATTAAAATATTTTCCAATATTGATATAAATAATGCGCCTGTTCATATCGATTTGTTTTTGTAAATATATAAATATGCATAATATATCAATCTTTAAATTTCTCTCTCTCTCTCTCTCTCTCTCTCTCTCTCTCTCTCTCTCTCTCTCTATTATATAAGTATAAACCAACATTCGATAATCTATACACCAGTCTGCAAACATACGATCAACAATACACTCACTTGTCAGAGAAAAGATCTCTACTCTCGAGAATAATATACACTAAAATAACAAATGTTTACACACAATATCTTTTTCAGAACATTGATGTTGTTAAAAGGTTAAATTTTAAGTATGTGAGAAAACTAGCTAATAATAATAAAAAAAAAAAAAAAAAAAAAAAAAAAAAAAAAAACTAAATAAAATATCAAAAAATGAAGTTTTTCCTATGATGAACTATGTCGTTCATTGATCTAGTATGGCGTCAAAGCGCATTCAGTATGACGTCATGCGGACATATATATCCCATATATTATATATCATATATATGCGGACCCTATATATCTGACTTTTTGTATCACAAGAAGCAAATTGTGTAAGTCAGAGAGCCATTTACATAACGTTCGGGAACAAGATACACATTTTATCTCCGAGGCAAAAAAAAAAAAAAAAAAAAAATTAACACAATCATGCTTTTAAAAAAATGAGACACACATTTTGCTTGACAAAAAGGGGGGAAAAAAAAGAAAAAGAAACACCCTGATTAAAACACGATGATATATTTTTTATAACCGCACCTTTTTCTCGCACAATGTTCCCCAGATAAACACCAAAATTGAACAGGTATTTAAATCCCTTGTCAACTTACTTTTTTATCATTTAGAATACTAGATTGATAATTACCATACCTTATTGTCCATGAATTAGACACCAACATGCTGATTGTATATTTATTTTCATTTATTTTCATTTTAGCAGTTATATCACGTATCTGACGTCACAATGTACAATGGGGCCGTAATAGGGGTAAAGAACTTGAAAGAGGTGCTTAAGTTTATCACGTGACCAGAGCGGTGACTGTGATTGGCGGTGGTACATTGTGACGTCAGATGCGTGAAATAACCATCAAAATAAAAATAAATACCAAATCAACGTGTTATGGTGTCTAATTCATGAATAAATAAGGTATGGTAATTATCAATCTAGTATTCTAAATGATAAAAAAGTAAGTTGACAAGGGATTTAATGTAATATTAATTTAATACGTGTTAAATTATCCCTATATAACTCGATAAGAAGCTGAGAAAATAGGTTTTCTTTCTCTTGAAATAACCTCTAATCTTGAAAGTGTAAATGCACTTAGATATTTGCCAGTGTATGCAATGTACTTGGGAAGTATAGAGAACATAATTATTATATCTCTATCGTCTAGACACTGTAAAACTAGGACATGTACATAAGGTTCATAGTCATATAAATATAACATATCAACATGAACCATGTAAGTAACATAATGATACGTGAGAAATTTGTTCAATTTTATGCCATTTTTAACTTTATGGTTCACATAACGACAAACGATGCTCTTTTTTTTTTTTTTTCCTACAAAATGTAATTTATATGCAAGACAAAATGATTTTCTGTTAGAAAGATAACATAGAAAGAAACAGAATATTTTAAATTGCTTTTATAGAAAAACTTATATTATATTTTATTTCTTTCCCATATAATTTTATTGCATAGCTTTTCTATAATATTGGTCATTTTTTTAAGTATAATATTGCAATAAAAAATTTGCCTTTTTTTTTTCTTTTGAAAAATATTTTGACGGCGAGTAAAAAGTCTCAAATATTGCTTCTCTCTCTCTCTCTCTCTCTCTCTCTCTCTCTCTCTCTCTCTCTCTCTCTCTCTCTCTCTCTCTCTCTCTCTCTCTCTCTCTCTCTCTCTAGTAGATCGTATACATGCCTTTTAGTACCGAGGAAGAGGTTTTAACATTGTTTTATAATGTTAAATTATACAATGGAATGGGTTTATACTTATTTTCTAAAATAACTTCCTCAACTCTCTTCAGCGGTAGTATATAGGGTGGTTTCATTCATGTTAAAGTCAACGTCATAAGTGAGCGCTAAATAACATTACTGGAAATAACATAGGAAAATGGCACATTTTGCCAGTTTAAAAATACTTCGCAATATTTTTGAGAGCATTGATGTTAACAGGTTGAATTAGTACCTCAAGAATACAAGAAAAATAATAATGACCAAAACAATAGTTAATTTACCAAAGAAAATAGTCAAAAACTACGTTTGTCCTATGCTGAGCAATGTTATTCATTGCTCAAGAAGAGCAATGAAAAGCACTCAGAATGACGTCATGCGTACACACACTATAGTAAAATACAGTCGACATTAGATAATTCAATGAAAAATAGAACGAAGAAATCGAAGAAGTAAAAAATTGAATAAATTGAGATAAAAATGCAGAAATTGAACCAGAAAATGCCCTTGAATTTACGCGTTTTTTAAAGCTATTTTTAGCATTCTAGAGTGGGTAGAGGGTCCGCAAAAGTAAGAAAACATTTTTGACAAATGCGAGCCGCACAAAAATGTGGTTAAGGGTTGTATTCAGATGGCTTGTATCTCAAAATCTAAAAAAAAAATAAAATAAAATAATAAAAAAAAATTTAAAACTTTATGATGACATTTGAAAGTTAACAGTAACAGCCACAAATGATAAAATTTTCAGTACCCTTGACCATCAGATAAGAGAGAAAATAATTATTAAAATTAACATGAGCTCTTATAGGAAAAAAAACTTTAAAAAAATTATAATTTAAAATATAGCATGATGACCCACGAGAAAATTTTTAATTTTTGAATGACTCAAAAGTAATTTATTTTGGATTGAAAAGGCTTGATTCAAATTTTGAAGATTTATTATCATTCAAAATTACTTAAAGTGTCTTTAAAACTAAAATGACTCAAAGTGACCCCGATTAAATAGACTTAAAGTCAATCATTATGATTCAATTTTAAAAACCACTCAAAGGCCTTCAAAACTAGTTCATATTTTTTCATTTAAAAAGACTCAAACTGACTTTAAGATTTCAATCAAGTTCAATTCAACTTATTTACACTCAATTTTATTTAAAATTGAAATAATTCATTTTAACTCAAAGTTCCTTTGAATCTAATTCAATTCAAAAACATTTAAAATGATTCATTTTTTAAGAACCATTTATTTGGACTCAAATCTATTCATTAATCAATCATTATTTTGTAAAGTGATAAAATGATTTTCATTTTCACTCAAAATCATTTATTTTAATTCAAAATTGAATAAGTAGTAAAATCTAATTTAATTCCATTCAAAAACATTTAAAATGATTTATTTTGTAAAAAACATTTGTTTGGACTCAAAACTAATCAAAAGTCAATCAATTTATGTAGAGTGACAAAATGACTTTCATTTTCCCTCAAATTCATTTATTTAAATTCAAAAATGAATAAGTATTAAAATCTAATTCAATTCCTTTCAAAAACATTTAAAATGATTTATTTTGTAAAAACCATTTGTTTGGACTCAAAACTAATCAAAAGTAAATCAATTTTTGTAGAGTGACAAAATGAATTTCATTTTCACTCAAATTCATTTATTTAAATTCAAAAATAAATAAGTAGTAAAATCTAATTCAATTCCATTCAAAAACATTTAAAATGAATTATTTTGTAAAAAACATTTGTTTGGACTCAAATCTATTCAACTATATCAATCAGTTTTTTGTAGTTAAGTGGCAAAAGGATTTTCATTTTCCCTCAAATTCATTTATTTTAATTCAAAAATGAATAAGTAGTAAAATCTAATTCATAATTCCATTCAAAAATATTTAAAATGATTTATTTTGTAAAAACCATTTGTTTGGACTCAAAACTAATCAAAAGTCAATCAATTTTTGTAGAGTGACAAAATGAATTTCATTTTCACTCAAATTCATTTATTTTAATTCAAAAATGAATAAGTATTAAAATCTAATTCAATTCCATTCAAAAACATTTAAAATGATTTATTTTGTAAAAACCATTTGTTTGGACTCAAAACTAATCAAAAGTAAATCAATTTTTGTAGAGTGACAAAATGAATTTCATTTTCACTCAAATTCATTTATTTCAATTCAAAAATAAATTAGTATTAAAATCTAATTCAATTCCATTCAAAAACATTTAAAATGATTTATTTTGTAAAAACCATTTGTTTGGACTCAAATCTATTCAACTCTATCAATCAGTTTTTTGTATAGAGTTTCAAAAGGATTGTCATTTTCACTCAAATTCATTTATTTTAATTCAAAAATGAATAAGTAGGAAAATCTTATTCAATTCCATTCAAAAACATTTAAAATGATTTATTTTGTAAGAACCATTTGTTTAGACTCAAAACTATTCAAAAGTCAATTAACGTTTGTAGAAAAATGAAATTGTTTTCATTTTACTCAAAATAATTCATTTTCATTCAAAGGTAAAATTTAAAGTGTCTAATTCAATTTCAAGATTTTAAGATTTGATTCCAAACAAATGGTTTTTACAAAATAAATCATTTTAAATGTTTTTTGAATGGAATTGAATTAGATTTTACTACTTATTTATTTTTGAAATTAAATAAATGAATTTGAGTGAAAATGAAATTTATTTTGTCACTCTACAAAAATTGATTGACTTTTGATTAGTTTTGAGTCCAAACAAATGGTTTTTACAAAATAAATCATTTTAAATGTTTTCGAATGGAATTGAATTAGATTTTACTACTTATTCATTTTTGAATTAAAATAAATGAATTTGAGTGAAAATGAAATTCGTTTCATCACTCTACAAAAATTGATTGACTTTTGATTAGTTTTGAGTCCAAACAAATGGTTTTTAAAAAATAAATCATTTTAAATGTTTTTGAATGGAATTGAATTAGATTTTACTACTTATTCATGTTTGAATTAAAATAAATGAATTTGAGTGAAAATGAAAATCATTATTTTATCACTCTACAAAAAAACACTGATTGATTATTGAATAGATTTGAGTCCAAACAAATGGCTTTTACAAAATAAATAATTTTAAATGTTTTAGAATGGAATTGAATTAGATTTTAGTGCTTATTTATTTTTGAATTAAAATAAATAAATTTGAGTGAAAATGAAATTCATTTTGTCACTCTACAAAAATTTGATTGACTTTTGATTAGTTTTGAGTCTAAACAAATGGTTGTTACTAAATCAATCATTTTAAATGTTTTTGAATAGAATTGAATTAGTTTTACTACTTATTCATTTTTGAATTAAAATAAATGAGTTTGAATATTGCTTAGTTTTGAATTCATTTGAGCAAGTTTGATTCTGCCATTTACACATAGTTTTGAGTGCTATTCAAGTTACTTTGAGTTAAAATAAACTTCAATAAAATAATGAAATAAATAACTTTGAATAAAATTGAGTCAACTTAAATTGGGGAATTTTTTTTATAAGATAAATTCTTATTGGCTGTTTTTTTTATAAGATAATTTCTGATTAGCTGGTTCAAATTTAGCCGTTAACTTTTTTCAAAAAATATAACGTATTTGTGGCGTCTTTTTGTGAGAGGAAAGACGTGTTTCATAGTGCTCTGACAATTGTTTGATAATTACTGGTAAAATGCGATGTCAGCCCACAACTTTTGGTGTTACAGGTGAGCTAAACACCTACTCTAACGTTTCAAATATTATTTTTGATTGAAAACACTCAATATGATTCAATTTTCATCAAAAATATAAAAATCCTTATGAAATGACAGGGTTCTATTTTAATCATAAAAGGATTGAATATCACGCTGTAAAGAATTCATGCTTGAATAATAGTGTATATTTTTAATTTGCTATTTTTTTTTTAGTAACCGCGAATTTAATCACATTTGAAATCAATCGTTTTGATTTAAAATGATTTAAAAATTATTTTATAACTTTTTATTTGCTATACTGTACACCTCTGGTTAAAAGTTCCCGAGTGATTTGCATAGGCAACCCGAAACCACACTATGTTATCTTTATGAGAAAACGCAGTGGCTGCCGCTGCCCCGTTCGGGAACTTTTGGCCAGAGCTGTACATCCATCCAAACTTTGATATCGCGTGTAAATCGTGTGTATAACACTCGATCTAATTTTGCGATCCTTTTATGCACTATACATATACAATAATCTATCAGTACGCATGTTACCACCACAAAGTTATATATAACTTGAATGCTATATATCACAGTACGTGCATGTCTGCAATTTCTCTTGCGAGCATTTTACTTTGCTATAAGTATAATATAAAAATTGTCTATTTTCACGAGCGCAGAGATTAAAAATAATTTATAAGTCTTTGTAACTTTTATAATGATAGCTCCAATGATTAGTGTTGGACTCGTTCACAACTGCGAGTTAGATGCTGCAGAAGCACTGATGTACAAAATTATAATTTCGTATACCATAGCTGTATTATATATATATTCAGATACTTATCTTATTGTATATTTGGTAAAGCACGGAGGATTATATGCATGTGGTTTTTTATAACAAACTATTATTATTATAAATTATGTGAAATATTACAATTATTAATATATAATTATTATCAATTTAATTTTTGATTTATATATATATACACGGGAAAAAAATTATAAATGTTAAAAATATATTCTTTTTTATGTTCGAAATTAATTGTAATATTAACATAATATTTCACTTTATTCCGCACACGGATAAGATAAATTACGTAATTTATACTGCATTTATGTCATAATAGCTTAAATTATACTGTACTATATATAAATAATTATGCTGTGTATAATAATTATGTTACATGAAATATATATACTGTATATAATTATATATTATTTTAACTATGTTGTATTGAACAAATTGTGCTGAAAATGACCTAGCATAATTGTTACGTATTTATTTTTGTCCGTGCGTTTACTAAAAAAATACTATTTTATTTATCTAAAATGCAAAAGAAAAAAAAACATCGCTGGTTAATTGATATCAAATTATCAGTGTTTAAAAAATATATACAGAAAACAATAGGCAACTTGCATGCCATTTTTTTATGTTCTTAAAAAATTCTTTTGGAAAAATAAATAATATTGGTGTATTTAAAACTTCGTAAAAAATGCTCCTTCATATTTAAAATAATTTTTGAAATTCAAATTTAATTTGAAGTGAGACGGTGGTCATTACACCGAAAGACGGTTCACACGTTTCTTTTGTTTTTTCAATTGTTGAAATCGTTCTGACGAGTTCGAACTCACTGGGCATTTTTTTCCAGTGGCCGAATTTTTTAAAAAAGTTGTTAGAGAAAATACAGATTTTTTAAAAAAATCGGCCAACGGAAAAAAATGCCCAGAGGGTTCGAACTCGTCAGAACGATTTCAACAATTGAAAAAACAACAGAAACGCGAGCCGTCTTTCGGCGTAATGACCACCGTCTCACTTTAAATCACAGTATTTTTACGGTGCTTCAAATAAAATTTGAATTTCAAAAATTATTTTAAATATATGAAGGAGCATTTTTTACGAAGTTTTAAACACACCAATATTATTTATTTTTCCTAAAGAATTTTTTAATACCATAAAAAATTGGCATGCAAGTTGTCTATTGCAAGGAAAGAAAAAAAATACATATATTTATGCTGCATTTGGTATCTTAATTACGAGTAATATATATATTTAACCTTGAAAAATATCAAAATAATATAATAAATATATACAGTATATATATATCCTTTAAAAAAAATAATATTTACATATATATTTACATATATACTGTATAACTTAGCATTAATATATAATACATAATATATAGTATATTTTTTTGGCTCAATGAAATCATTACAATAATAAACTATGAGTGGAGCAGTTCAGTTTTACTCAAATTCTGTTAACTCTTTTTGTCCTGTAATATCTGACCAGGGGGCTGATTCTGTAACTTTTTCGCTTTGTTGCAACAAACAAATTTACATAAGATATCGAATAATTTCGTTCGTTATGAAGTTACAGAATCAGCCCCCTGATCATTTTAAACTATATGGCTTGTATTTCTATTTTAAGTTAAAAATGCTCTTGACATAGGTTTCATTTTATTTCTTGAAATTCATAATATTATTTATTTGATTATTTTTTTAATGTAAATGAGCTGCTTTAAATGTAAGTGAATTGCTTTGAATGTATATGAGCTCTGCTATGAATGTAAGTGAATTACTTTGAATGTATATGAGCTGCTTTGAATGTAAGTGAATTACTTTGAATGTATATGAGCTGCTTTGAATGTAAGTGAATTACTTTGAATGTATATATGAGCTGCTTTGAATGTAAGTGAATTGCTTTGAATGTATATGAACTGCTTTGAATGTAAAAGTGAATTACTTTGAATATATATGAGCTGCTTTGAATGTAAGTGAATTGCTTTGAATGTATATGAACTGCTTTGAATGTAAGTGAATTACTTTGAATGTATATGAGCTGCTTTGAATGTAAGTGAATTACTTTGAATGTATATGAGCTGCTTTGAATGTAAGTGAATTGCTTTGAATGTATATGAGCTGCTTTGAATGGATGTAAGTGAATTGCTTTGAATGTATATGAGCTGCTTTGAATGTAAGTGAATTACTTTGAATGTATATGAGCTGCTTTGAATGTAACTGAATTACTTTGAATGTATATGAGCTGCTTTGAATGTATATGAGCTGCTTTGAATGTAAGTAAATTGCTTTGAATGTATATGAGCTGCTTTGAATGTAAGTGATAATGACTTTAAATGTATATGAACTGCTTTGAATGTAAGTGAATTGCTTTGAATGTATATGAGCTGCTTTGAATGTAAGTGAATTACTTTAAATGTATATGAACTGCTTTGAATGTAAGTGAATTGCTTTGAATGTATATGAGCTGCTTTGAATGTAAGTGATTTGCTTTGAATGTGAATTGCTTTTTGAATGTATATGAGCTGCTTTGAATGTAAGTGATTTGCTTTGAATGTATATGAGCTGCTTTGAATGTAAGTAAATTGCTTTGAATGTATATGAACTGCTTTGAATGTAAGTGAATTGCTTTGAATGTATATGAGCTGCTTTGAATGTAAGTGATTTGCTTTGAATGTATATGAGCTGCTTTGAATGTAAGTGAATTGCTTTGAATGTATATGAGCTGCTTTTGAATGTAATCAAATGGCTATGAACTAATTTAAGTGGTTATTTTGAGTGCTTTTGAGCTTTTTTAAGTATAATTGAGCTAACTTTTGAGTACATATTAAGCAGAACTGAATTTTATTGAATATTTTTGAATGTATATTTTTGAATTCCTTAAAATGCTTTTGAATGCTTTTGATACATATAACGTAATGAATACTTTTGATTCAATTTGAATTAACTTAAATTAAACCAATGTCAAGTGCAAATAAATGGTTTTAAGTTTAATTCAAGCCATTCAAAATGACCCCAATTTTGGACATATCGAGATGAATTTGAGTGAAGTTGAATTGCTCCACTCAAAATCATTCAAAGTGACTGCAACACTTTTTCGTGGGGACCTATCATCTTTTTTTAATTTTTGAAGATACCTTGTTCTAATGTATCACTGTGCAAAATTTCTGATTTTTCTTTCTTACAATTTTTTAGTCAAATCCCGCAGTTCCTGATTTCCCGCCTTAAAACACTGAACTATGTATATATATATGGGTTAAAATATACGACAATAAAATAGTTTTTAAAAAAGTAAATGAAAAAGTGTTCACTGTAGTTTTGGATTTTTTTTTCTTCCTTTTTCCAACCATGAAATATTGTAACAGATTGATGATAAGTAACAACTGGC
The DNA here is from genome assembly GCA_949318235.1 of Ecdyonurus torrentis. Taxonomy (NCBI): domain Eukaryota; kingdom Metazoa; phylum Arthropoda; class Insecta; order Ephemeroptera; family Heptageniidae; genus Ecdyonurus; species Ecdyonurus torrentis. Next base: position 247,765 of record OX439135.1, read on the forward strand.
GATAAAGATTTTAGTTTTTACTTTGCAAAGTTTCAAAAGATCGCCATGTTTTGCAATACTTTTCTTGTAAAGAACAACAAATTTAATCACGAAGTTAGCAACATTGAAAACAAATTTCAATGCAAGACCAGAACTAGGACAAAGAAAAAGTTTTTCTAGAGCAGCTTCGTCAATAAACTATAAATATGAAAATATCTTGTTTGAAGTTCACTGCCGCATTTTGTAGGTTAAACTATACTGTATACATATCGCCATAGTTGCCTCAAGGGCGTACTTGGGCATTTGGATACTTTATCACAAAGGGCGTACTTAGGCTTTGGATACTTTATCACAAAGGAATAACTTGTATTTTGATATTTTTCACAAAGAACGCACTTGCATTTGGATTTTTTTTTTTTTTTTTTTACAAATGGCGTACTTGCATTTGGATACGTTTTTACAAAGGACGTTTTGCCATTTGGATAATTTTTTTTAAAGAGCGTACATGCATTTGGATAATATTTTACAAAGGACGTTCTTGCATTTGGATACTTTTTTTACAAATGGCGTACTTGCATATAGATACTTTTTTACAAAGAACTAACTTGCATTTGGATAATTTTTCACAAAGGGCGTACTTGGACATTTGGATACTTTTTTACAAAGGACGTAATTGAGCATATCGATACTTTTTCACAAATAGTATACTTATAGACATTTAGAAACTTCCTCGCAAAGGGCATGCTTGCATTTGGCTACATTTCGATGGCACTGGATGAAAAATTCAAGTATACGTATTTTGTAAGGCGATCTTACAATGCAAGTAAGTAATTTGAATGTAACAAGGACGGTATAATACAATGCTGTACTTACTAACTCTGCAATATTGGCTTCAGTTTTTATCAGTATCATATATGCTATACTCACCTAAAACACACAAAACATAAGTATTATTAATACATCATAATATGGATTGGAAAAATATATTAGGAAATACAAAATAATTATAATATACATAACATATTATATATTTATAATATATATGATTATATTATATACATATATAATGGAAAATGGTGTACAATTTTTTTAGTTTACATAAATTCCAATTTTCATATTTAATTATTAATTAATTTAACTTTTAACACCCAAAATTTAATTGCAATAGTGTTCAAAATTTCGAACACTCAGCAGTCACAACAGTGTTCGTCGAACACGAACTCGGACATCTCAAAAAATTCCAAACGAACTTGCACACGAACTGTTTGAAAGATGTTTAAATTTGCACTCGAACCTCACAAGCCTGATTATGTATATGTATAATAATATGTATAATGATCCTACAAGTATTATAGCAAAGTCAGTTAAAGGTACTTAATTGAGGTTAATTAAATTGCTAGCAGGTAATGAAATGAGGTGTATGACCCTCCACATATGACACCACCCACCCACCCACCCAGCCATGCACAAACATATCGCTGTTCTATGCATGGCTACAAACATACGTCTGCGTGTTAGGAATAATATTAATATCATAATATATAATATAGCTTCTTTATACCTTGTATACGTTTAGCAATGTGATATCATAATATACTATAGGGTGTTTTCATTCATATTAAAGTCGACGCCATATATGTAAGCACTAAATAACATGGACCAGGTATAGAAAAATTAAACATTTTGACAGTTTAAAAATACTCTGATTTACTCCATTGGAGGTTATAGGTTTAGCTTGCAGGGAGACGCCGGGGAAGCTAATGATTCCCTAATTTAACATTACACTTATGGAGGAAAAAACGTTTTTTGCGATTTTTGAGAAAACTACTCCGCAGATTCCGGAGAAATTTAAATGAGAAATACTAGACATAATTTTACGTGTTTTAAGCCATAGACATTTTTAAGTATTTTTTTAAACCGATAACCGCCATTTTTTTGCATTAATGTAAGTAGATAACTATATGTATAATCCAAAGAGGATTCCCGCTGAAAAGTAGTGGTCAGCTGGAGACGTGTATTGCGGGTCAAAATTGCATTGATCAAATGGGCAACAAAATATAACTTCCAGGATACATTAAAATTAAAGTCAACAGAAAATTGAATAACGATATTGAATTATATAGAAATACCTTAGGTTGCATTAGTATAATGACGTCATGATCAGATGTTTTTAACAAAGAAAAAATGTCAAAGTTGGTTCCAGAGTAGAATGTAGTTTATAGAACGAACTTATACTTTGTATTCTCAATTAATGTCTATACTGACAGAATAAAAAAATCAAAATAAACATTTACAATGGGGGAAAAAAACTGCAGTACGATATCAATAGTACAGAAATCTTGAGGAACTGATATATTGTTTTTTATAGTGCGAGGCAATGTAAATAAAAAATTAAAAAAAAAAAAAAAAAATTATAAGTAAAAAAAAATATATATATAATTATATACAATCCGCAAAAAAAAAATTAAATAGGAGAGAAAAAACACATTTACAATCTGCAAGCAATTTTAAACAAAATTTAATGCAATTAAAAAAAAAAAAAAAAAGGGGGAAAAAAATAAAAATAAACATTTACAATACCTAGCAACAATTTTATATTTAAAAAAAAAAAAAAAAAAAAAAAAAACCTGCAGTACGATATTAGCAGAAAAGTTGTTGTATATTCCAGGCATGCACACAAAGTAAAAAGGTAACAAAAAGTTTGCAGTATAAAGCTAACTACGCTAAAACAAAAGCAGTATTCAGTGCGGTGTGGTGCAGGCAGCCAGGACAAAAGCTACGTATATATAGAGCTTTGCTAAATACATCGGTAGAACGTGGACTGAATAGTGAGATATTTTAAGAAAGGAAATAGTATGATTTATATATTATACCACTTTCTACGCAGCCTTTTTATATTTAGAATCCTTTATCAGCAAATATAAAATATTTTTCCTTCACAATTGTTTTCATACAATAATAAATACGGAATAATTAAGCTAGCTCATATTCAGCACAGTTTCTTCAATACTGAGAATGCGCATGACGTCATATTTAATGCGCTTGGACGCCGTACAAGAGCAATGAATAACATTGCTCAGCATGGGACAAACTTCGTTTTTGTCTTTACTTTCTTTGGGAAATTGGTAAAAAAAAATTAATTATTATTTTTCTCACACATTTCACATACTTTTTTTTTTTTTATTATTATTATTTTTTTTTTTTTTTTTTTTGCTTGCCATATTGTGTTATTGTGCTACACCAATCCCAGTCCCAGTCAAGACATTGTCTTATCGACAGGTAAGGACTTTCCAATTAATGCAAAAGCACACACGGGCCAGCCACGGCCTAAGTACTCAGCCCGGTATTCACCATGACAGCCTAGAGAAACCGTGGAAACATCTAGACAGGCTGTTCGGTGCAATCACATCAATCATGCACCTCCCGAATACTGTGCGTCGTCATGGAATGCATGTAAACATACATCGTGCAACGTGTTGTGCTCTCACAGTTGACGTACGCACCCAGCAGTGACTCGAACCTATACTCGGTGAGGAGGTCACAGTTACGAGTCAGCTGCCTTCACCACTCTGCCAAAATCTATGCTATCAAAATAATTGCTTAAAGGCACAATGCACTTTTTTTTAACATCCTTTAGAATACAAGGTTAATAATTTACATACAAATTGGGCTGAAATGAGCTAGCATAATTATTATGTAGTTATTTTGGTATATATACGTGAAGTGTAAAACAAAATATTGAAGTCTACATTTTTTTTTTTTGTCTCCCTCATTATAAAATTGTATTTTTCAGGTGTTTTAAAGATGTTTTCTGAAACATGGTATATATCCACCACGTTAATGAGTTCCCCAGTCTGAATAATAATAATCACCCCCACCCACCCCCACCTTGCAGTACAACCAGACAATGTTTATAACTACCCCCACCCCCACCTTGCATTACAACCAGACAATGTTTTTAACTACCCCCACCCCCTAACTTGCAGTACAACCCCCCAAGCAGACTTTGTTATTATAATGATAAACTTGACCTTGAACTACAACCCCTGTAAAGTAGACAACCAAACATACTCAGTACTTGCAATTTTTTTTATTTGACCTAATTGTCATCGCACTGCAGTATGTCAACCTTGGAGACATAAGGATTATTTTTATATTGTTTTATATGACATTATAGACCTTATATGTCTATTGACATTGATTTTTTTGTCTTTCTATACAGTATAATATGAAAGATGAAGAGCAAATAATTTAGACCGCTGTAGCTTCATATGTTGTGCACAGAAATAAATTAAGTAATTGGTGCTGCATTGAATACTGACTGAGAGAGAGAGAGAGAGAGAGAGAGAGAGAGAGAGAGAGAGAGAGAGAGAGAGAGAGAGAGAGAGAGAGAGAGAGAGAGAGATCGTTTAAATTGTTTATTTTTTTTTCGATTATCCCGGTTTAAAGATTTTTAACACAGTTTGATTTCGCACAAAAGTTTTCTTGCTACTAAAATGACGATCAACTTTGGTTATTCAAATGTAATGCGCATTTTTTAGTGCAAGAAAACATATAGTTTACGAACAACACTTGATGTCTTGGAAAATCAAGTAATTACTTTTTCTTCTTCTTTTTTTTTCTTTTGAGAAATTAACAACATGCTTTCAAAAATATGGGTACGTATTTTTAACTGGCAAAAAAAGAGAGTAATTTTTCTATACTTATATAGTCGATGTTATTTACTGCTCACATATGGCGTCGACTTTTATATGAATGCAAACACCCCATATACGCACAGATATTAAAATAAAACAAGCTGCACAATGCGAGAAAAAGGTTAAGTTTTAAAACTTTAAGTTATATTAGTCACAAAGGAGCAATAAAAGTGAATTTGTTTATAATTTCAACTGCCGTAGTAGTTAATTTTTAATCATATCTCTCTCTCTCTCTCTCTCTCTCTCTCTCTCTCTCTCTCTCTCTCTCTCACACACACACACACACACATACACACACACACACACACACACACACACACACACACACAAACACACACACACACACACAAACACACACTCTATTTGTAACTTTATACGAAACGAAAAAAAAAAATCTTACATTTTACTAAATCTTTTTTTTTTTTTTTTTCACACGAAAAGCACATTTTGTAATTTATGCTGCATTTATGTTATTATGTTATTATAGCATAAGAATGCTAGCATAAATGATGCTAAATTATAACAACATAAATAATTATGCTGTATAACCTAATATTTATGCTTTGTAACATGGTTATAACATAGCATAAATTATGCTCTAATGAACAAATTGTGCTAAACATATAAGCTATATTATATAGCATAATTATATTGACTAATAAAGGAACAACTGTTTTGATGCCGACTTTTAGCGATTACGCTCACATCCACTTCCGTTTCCACACTTACTACGCATGCGCAGCACGTTGAAACGGAAACGGATATGAACGAAATTGCTTATAGTCGGATTTAAAACAGTTGTTTTCTTTTTAGTTAATAGTGTATATTATGCATTTAATTTTGAACCCATTTCCCAATTTTGGATTTTGTGACACGTATAACGACGTATAATTATACACTGTGTAACCTTTAATAACTCATAAATTATTTTATTACATAATTTAAATTTAATTTAATTAGATACATATTTTTTAATTTTATTATTAATGTTATTATTTTTATTTTTTGCAATTTTTTGGTTTGCATTTTTTTTTTCTACATACATGTATTTTTTTTCTAACAAAAATGACCATCCACATACAAACTATAGAGAGAGCTGTCATGACATGCTATATACCGACATGAAGATAAAGGGTTGCAAGTGTTAGTACTGCACCCTAACAGTAGGGGTGTCTAGCCTAGTGACAAAATACATATAATAATAATATTACATAATATTATATAACAAGTTGTGGTAACCTTTCAGTGAAATAACAATTTTTATATATAAGCACCTTTCTTCAAGCATGTAACATGATATTTGTGCTGGGAGATATTGCTTTAACAAGAGAGAGAGAGAGAGAGAGAGAGAGAGAGAGAGAGAGAGAGAGAGAGAGAGAGAGAGAGAGAGAGAGAGAGAGAGAGAGAGAGAGAGAGAGAGAGAGAGAGAGAGAGAGAGAGAAGCACCTTTTACATTTATGACGTAAAAACTTACTCAGATCTGAACACAATTTGTTTTAACAATATTACATTAAAGGCATAGACCAAAAGAAAACATAAGCATTTACAACACTTGATAATACTTACATAAATAGCTTTAGTCTGTCTCTAGCCACAACTGTTTCAGTTTCTTTTATCAGCGGTGATCAGAAAATTTCAACTTATGCAACCCTCGCAACATTTTCATACTTTGCCCGCTTCTGACGTAATAAACTGCAATTTTCACGCATATTGCATATTTTACAGTGATTTCACGCTCTCTTGTGGGGCCACATTTACATTATGGTAAAAATTGTCAACAGTTTTATAGATACAATTTTGTGTTTTTTTATGCTTGTAAAAAAAGAAACTAAAAACTTCGTATTTAGACTTCGTTTTTAAATAAATTTGTTAGATATATACAAAGTTTTTTTTTTTTTAAGATATAAAGAGCTAACGAAATTACGTTTATACTAACAAGTTATACTATTTAAACTTTTGTCAACCAAGTAATTGGTTTGTACTGAAGAGTTGGTATGACCGAGTGGTGAAGGCAGCTGACTCGCAACTGTGTACTCCTCACCGAGTATAGGTTCGAGCCACTGCTGGGTGCGTACGTGAAGTGTGAGAGCACAACACGTTGCACGATACATGTTTACATGCATTCCATGACGACGCGCAGTATTCGGGAGGTGCATGATTGCATCGACCAGCCTACCTAGATGTTTCCACGGTTTCTCTAGGCTGTCATGGCGAATGCTGGGCTGTGTACTTAGGCCGTGGCCGGCCCGTGTGTGCTTTTCCATTAATTGGAAAGTCCTTACCTGTCGATAAGACAATGTCTTGACTGGGACTGGGATTGGTGTATAGCACGATAACACAATATGGCAAGCAAAAAAAAAAAAAAAAAAAAAAGTTACATGTAACTGAAAAATTTGTAACAGTGCAGGTTTTATGTATGTGTGGTCTATGGCTTTAAGGAAGTAAGGTATATTTCTTGAGCCCACGGTAGAAAACTATATACTAATATTGTTTTTACAAGAAGCAAAAAAGAAAAAAAAAAAAAGCTGTTAGCTTAATGATGCAAGAAGTGTATATTATACATAAGAAAAATAGATGTTATGTTGTTATATGTGCGAATACAATTTATTTTAATAAAATTGTGATTTCTTTTCCCTGTGCTGACGTCACAGCAGAGAGGTAGATATTGTTTACATTTTCTTTTGTTTTAAATATTTTATATCATATAAAAATAACTTTTTAAATTTTATGTAAAAATGTTGAATTAATTGTGAAAGAGAATAATTCTTTCTTATTTTGTGCAGATTTATAATCTCGTTCTTACTTACAAAGAAAAAAAAATCTAAAGACATGAGTTTCGTAAATTAAGTTTAAATTTTTATCAAAATTAAATATATTTATGCTTGATGCTACTGATTTTAAAGAAAATGTGAACTTTTTTGCTTTCTTTCTTTTTAATATTAAAATAAGTTTGTTTAATATTTCTTTCTTTTTTTTTCTTTTTATTTTTTTTTTGAAGATGGCTTGTATTTAAAAAATTAAAAAGAAAATTTCGAAACTTTATGATGACATTTGAAATTTAACAGTAACAGTTACCTATGATCAAATTTTCAGAACGTTTGACCGTTAATTATTATTATTGAAATTAACATGGGCTCTTATGGGACTAAAACTTCAAAAAAATCATAAATTTAAAATCTAGCATGGTGACCCCCCAAATTTTTTTTTTACATTTTTGAAGATACCTTATCTTAATGACACACATTTCAGATTTTTCTTTTTTTTACAGTTTTTGAGTCAAATCTCGCAGTTCCTGATTTCACGCCTTAACCCGAGTTTTAAGCTTTTAACTTCTCGAAAACGAACAAACTAAAGTTGAACCCCAATGACTCATTTAATAAAAAAAAATAATAATAATAATAAATGGAAAGGTCTGTGAATGGTCTGGTTAGCAAAGATTGGTTAAAAGCAAGAGAAAAGTTAAGCCTCGAGGACAGCTAGGCATTTGCGTGTCATGCAGAAAGCTGCAGTTCTTGGCACAGCTAACATCGTGCGCAAAGTGCTTATAGTTTGTGACCCCTCTGTATACCACCTGCAGTTTCTGACATAATTGGTACTGGATTATTCTCACCTTCACCTTGAATCAAGTAGGATTCCGGTGTTGGTGTTACACAAGAAGAAGAAAGAAAAGAACAATTAATAATAATATATAAAAAAATGAATATACAAACATATTTTAATATTAAAAAGAAAGAAAGCAAAAAAGTTATTAATTTTCGAGAAGCTAAAAACTTAAAACTCGGGTTAAATTTAAAAAATTTCTATATTTTAGTATAAATATTGATTTTTTTTTTTTTTTTTTTTTTTTTTTTGCAACAAGATATTTAATGTTTACATAAGTAACTTTTAGTAAGGAGAACAAGAACCTTCGTTTTCATTTCTGTAAAATACATTTTAAAGATACAACCACACAAAAAAATTCCAATTTATGCAGTTATGAATTTGTTATGAACATCTGAAATCATTGAAAAATAATTCGATAAATTGATCTAAATTAACACAATCTGTAGTGGCATATATAAGCTTTCAATTTATTATTTTATGTATTTATATGATAATGTTAAATTTTTATATTTTCTATCATTTTAGTTTGAATGTTGATATGTTATTTTTTTTTTTTTTTTTTTTTTTTTTGCAACGCAAGATATTTAATGTTTACAAATAAAGTAACGTTTAGTTAGGAGAAAAAGAACCTCCGTTTTCAACTCTGTAAAATATATTTTATAGATACAACCACAAATTAAAAAATTCCAGTTTTTTCAGTTTTAAAATCTGTTTTGAACAAATCAAATTATTAGAAAAAAAAATTGAATAAATTGACCTAAATATATGCACAATCTGTAGTGCCATATAATATATAGGCTTTCATTTTAGTATGTTATATATCAATATATGATGTGGTTAAATTTATAAATTTTCTATCATTTTAGTTTGAATATTAAAATAGTTTTTTTTTTTCTTTTTTTTTTTTTTTCTCTTTTTTTTTTTTTTTAATTTTGCAACACAAGATATTTAATGTTTACATAAGTAATTTTTAGTAAGGAGAACAAGATCCTTCGTTTTCAACATTATTAAATAAATTTTATAGATACAACCAAAAAATAAAAAGTTGTAGTTTTTGCAGTTATGAATTTGTTTTAAACATCTCAAATCATTAGAAAAAAAATCGATAAATTGGTTTAAATATGCACATTCTGTAGTGGCATATAAATATAAGCTTTCATTTTACTATGTTATATTATATCAATATATGATATTGTTAAACATCCTTAAAAAAAATATATAAAAAAAAAATTAAAAAAAAAAAGGACCTGAAAATTTTGATCCGGGCAGGTACTCGACCTGGTTAAAATTGTCAACATTAGTTGACAGTATTAACAAAATTACATCATGATATAAACTGACTGGATTTTTGTTAATATTAAATTTTATTTTTTACACATTTCTTTACAAATCGATGCACAAATTATATACTTTTACGTCTGATGTGCTCTCTCTCTCTCTCTCTCTCTCTCTCTTTCTCTCTCTCTCTCTCTCTCTCTCGAACTCACTCACATACAAATCCACATGAACAAATATAAAGTTCACAGAAAATATAACAATGTAGATTGAACGTGGGTTTTGAAAACTTTTCGCTTTATGAATACAACTAATTATTTTCACCCACCCCACCCACCTACCAGCACGTGTGTATGTATATATATATATATATTAATATTATATATAGGTGAAGTGTATAATACGCCCCCACATCGATGCGAATAGAGTGCAGTGAAGTGAAAAGCAAAATGTCTATAGGGCGTACGTATGTGTAGTGTTTATATGTGTGAGGGTGGGTGTTGGGTGGAAATTAGAGTCAAGGTCAAGTAAGGTCAACTTGATCTCAAAGTAAAGTAATATTGGATTTCAGTTGAACGATATATTAGAGATAGGAAAGTGATTGCGGTCTAAATGAAATGGCTTCTTCTTCTTCTTTTTTTTTTTTTTTTTTTTTTACCGTTTCCTTTAAAATCCTTGTAACTATAAGTATATTGTGGTCAAGATTTTGCGACTCAAATGCAAAAAGAGCAAAAATACCTAGTTTTGATCAATTCCTGGTTAGGTGCTATAATAACGTTTATTATACGGCCTCGATGTTCGTGCGAATTAAACATAATGTATGGTATATAATGTATGTATAATTGTATGTATAATATATGTATAGGCTGCACAATGATGTGACCTCGACAGGTACGATAGGAGGGCGGATGCTGCATGTGCACATCAGTTTGGCACGGAAGTCATTTTATATTCAGCTTATGTCATGTCATGTTGGAGTGGAGAAAGAGAGAAACATTATAGGGTGTGTGCACATGACGTCATTCTGAGTGCTTTTCGAAGCTCTTCTTGAGTAATGAATAACATTGCTCAGCATAGGACAAACCTAGTTTTTGGCTATTTTCTTTGGTAAATTAGCTATTTTTTTGTTTATTATTATTTTTCTTGCATACTTGAAAAATTAATTCAACCTGTTAACAGCATCAATGCTCTCAAAAATATTGCAAAGTATTTTTTAAAGTGGCAAAATGTGCCATTTTCTTATACTGGCCAATGTTATTTAGTACTCACTTATGACGTCGACTTTAGCATGCGAATGAAACCACCCTATAGGGTGTATGCGGATGACGTCATATTTATTTCGCTTGGAGGCCATACTGGAGTAGTGCATAACATTGCTCAGTATAGGACAAACTTCATTTAAGCCAATTTTCTTTGGGAAATTGGTTGTTTTTTTGTTAGTGTTATTTTTCTCACATACTTGAGATACTAATTCAACATATATTTACAGCATCAATGCTCTCAAAAATATTGCATATTGTTTTTAAACTGGCAAAATGATTTTTTGTCCTATGCCACCCATGTTATTGAGTTATCCAAGATGGCGTCGACTTTAACATGAATGCATACACTCTAGAGAGAGAGAGAGAGAGAGAGAGAGAGAGAGAGAGAGAGAGAGAGAGAGAGAGAGAGAGAGAGAGAGAGAGAGAGAGAGAGAGACAGAGAGAGAGAGAGAGAGAGAGAGAGAGAGAGAGACGGATCTACATACAAACATCACTGATCTGTGACTCACTCACATCACAAACACAAAATTACCTCTCACATCACAACAGCTGGCACAACTACGCAAAATTTTTTGAACCATGTTTAATTTTTGTCACGTTTTTATTTATGGATGAATTATATTATACTAAAATTATTATTATCAATTTTTTTAAAGTTAAAAAGTTTTGTTTGCCAATTTTTTGAACAAGAACAAATGTATAGTAATTATGCTATATAGCAACAATATAATTTATGCTGTAATATACATAATAGTAATTTTACTTGACATTTATCTGATTTTCTATTATGGGGGGGGGGGGGGGACTTTGAAAAAGAGCAAGTGCTAATTTAAGCAGAAATAAGAAAGAAAAAAAAACTTGTATTTATTTTTTTTTTCTAACAATAAGAGGACATTGTCCTGAATTGATAAGACGGCAAGAATAGAATACGTAATTTATGCTGCATTTTTTATTTAAATTATACTAATTAAGGACAAAATAAATATTGACTGATAAAGAAACAACTGTTTTGAGGCTAACCATAAGTGATTTCACTCACATTCGCTTCCGTTTCGACGTACTGCGCATGCGTAGTAAGAAGAAATGGAAGCGGCGATGTGACTGATATCGCTGAAAGTCTGCTTCAAAAAAATTATTCCTCTTCATTCCCAATATACAATGAGTTGGACATCAAAAAACTTGATGACAAAATCTATAAAAGCAAAAAAAAAATAATAATAATAATAATAAAAAAAAAAAAAAAAAAAAAAAAAAAAAAAAAAAAAAACATATTTTTGAACTTCTGATAGCCGCACAAAAACGTGGTTAAAATTTACGACACTGAAATATTGTTTAAGGGTTCTCTTCAGTTCGCTTGTATCTCGAAATCTAAAAAGAAAAGTTCACAATTTTTTTATGCCATCTTAAAGTTAATGGTAACAGTTACCCTTGATAAAAATTTCAGCACCCGTGACCATCAGATAAGAGAGAAATTAATTATTAAAATTAACATGCGCTCTTATGGGACTAAAACTTCAAAAAATCGTAATGCAAAATCTAGCATGGTGACATCCCAAATTTTTTACATTTTTTAAGTTATCTTACCCTATAATCTATCACTGGGTTTAATTTCAGATTTTTCCTCCTTTACAATTTTTTTAGTCACATCCCGCAGTAGCTGATTTCCCGCCTTAAAGTCTGTGACTTGAAGAGGATATTATTCAATACTGTATACATAATATTTATGCTATTATGTAACATTGTTATTATGCAGTATAGCATAAATTATGCTGTAATAAACAGATAGTGCTGAATATGATTTAGCATAATTATTACGTATTGTTCAGTGCTGCATAATCAAATTTTTATTTTTAAGTGCATCAAGTATTTTTATATAAAATAATATTTGAAAATATAAAAATGACGTCACATTTAGTAACCTATGCATGTTGGCAGAGTGACTTTGCCTTGTACCCTACATGTATAAAGTTTTAAAAATCCATACACTCATTAAAATTTAATTTGACAAATTAAAATGACATAATATTTGTCAAAAACATTCGTCATCATATTTTAATTTATAAAATTTAACAGTAAAATAATATTATTATTATTTTACTTCGCGTTTGATTAAAATATGAAAAATAATTTGATATAGCCTGTAGCACTATACTATATGATGCGCACATATATCATTATTATTTTTATATAAAAGCTAATGCCGAGGGCTTCGTTCCTTCATTAATATACAAATATCAGACAAAATAATGAAACTGAAATATTTTATAAATAATACGGGACATATTATCAACTATAGGGTGTTTGCACATGACGTCATTAAATAAATGCGCTTCGACGCCATATTGTAGCATTGCTCAGCGTAGGACAAACGTCTTTTATGGCTATTTTCTTTGGAAAATTACTTATTTTTGCTATTTTTTTCTGGCATACTTAGAATTCAAATGTCGTCATATTTAATGCGCTTGGACGCCATACTGGAGTAATGAATAACATTACTCAACATAGGACAAACGTCTAAGGCAATTTTCTTTGAGAAATTACTTAATTTTTGTGTTATTATAATTTTCTCACATAGTTGAAATTCAACCTGTTAATAACATTCATGCTCTCAAAAATATTGTAGATTTTTTTTTAAACTGGCAATATGTGTCATATTCCCATACCTTCTTGCCCATGCTATTTAGTGCTCACTTATGGCGTCGACTTTAACACGTGGATGCATATAGACTCTAAAATTATTATCATTGTTAGAATAAATTGTCCAAAAATAATTATTATTTCTTAAGTAATAGCTAGATATATATTTTAAGTATATTTAAGTATCTACAGACGATTTTCACTCATATTTAAGAGCCACTATTTTGTTGGTCAGGAACACATAGGCCAGCATAGGAAAAACGTCATTTTTATATTTTTATAATAGCAAACTAAGCTTCAAAGCCACAGTCCAAGTGTTAATTTTAGCTCCTAATAAGCTACAAGAATATCAGAAAAAATGTTTACAGTCGAAATAAACTTTTATTTTTGCGGCAAAGGGGAAAATGAAGTTTCCCCTATGCTGACAATGTATTAGGTACCACAAACATGGCGACAAAGCGCAAGGATATGCAACTAATAATATACTAAAACAATGAAAAATGTCTGTTGCAAGTCATCTATAATCTATAACACATTCATATATGAAAACCAACAATAATAACAAAAATTTGAGTCAATAAAAATGATGATGCATGATTAAAAAAATTATAACATTAAAATATTTTTCTTCCCCCTTTTCTTTTATATGTTTACCTTGTTATTTTTAATAGTATAGGGGCTGCAGCAGATACACTGCCCAGAAGGTGCCTGGGCTGCAGGTAATTTTTTACCACACAAAAATTTTCATTATAGTTGATTTAACACGCTTCAATAAAAATTATTTATATAAATAAAATTTGTCTGGAGAATTTTGTTCTGGAGAAAATTAAATAAAAGTCACGCTAGAATTTTAAAGAAAATAAATGAAAAAGGGAATAGATAGGGAGAGAGAGTGAGAGAGCGAGAGATGAAAGAGAAAAAAGCAGAACCTTATTTAGAAGAGATCATAAGGGAAAAAATAATAAATATAAAAGTCAATAATAAAATAAAAACGCTATATTTTTAATAAAATATCGACAGACTTACGCGCGGTATTTAACGTATTTATTATTTCAAATATAGGGTGGTTTTATTCATGTTAAAGTCTCCGCCATATGGGAGCACTAAATAATACACATAACATGGGAAATGATTTTTTTTTTTTTTTTTTTTTTTTAAATACTAAAAAAAAAAAAAAAAAAAAAAAAAAATTGAGAGCATTTGATGATTTTATTACGCTGAATTTTAAGCGAAAAAAGTATTAATAACAAAAAAAAATTATTTCTCAAAGAAGCCAAAAACAAGGTTTATCCTATATGCTATATGTGTAATGTTATGCTCCAATATGGCATCGCAGCGCATTTCTACGCTTTTTTCATTGGCGCACGGATATTATAAATTACGTAAATTATGCTACATTTATGCAATGATATCATAAATAAACTAAATTAGATCAAAAATTCAAAATTCAAAAATTCAAAATTTCTTTATTTCTCTCTTTCCTTCAATCGTATACAATATACAAAATACATCGTATTCGTCAAGGTTAATTAACAGACACAAAAAGTCAAAACACTTACATACTATATAATGCACAATTGGTGCTACTTTTACATTCATATTTATATTATTATTAAAATCAATAAAAATATAGCTGTGGGCTCACTCTAGGGCCCTCACTTTGTCAACTTTTTTTTTTTTTTTTTTTTTTTTTTTTTTACTATAAAATATTATTTAAGAATCATAAAATTCTTGTAAGTTGTAAAAAGAATTATTTAATAAGAACAAATAAATAATAATACTGCATGTACAACAAAATAGTTATGCTATATGTAACATAGTTACTATACAATATAGCATAAATTATGTTGTATTCTAACAAATTGTGCTGAAAATGAGCTACCATAATTATTATACGTTTGAAAAAAAAAATGTCCTTGTATATAAAAATATATTTCCGAGTCATGTCTCTCTCTCTCTCTCTCGACATTTTCCTGGTAAAGACGCCTGACTCACACACATGCAACATTGCCATGCACGGCTATTATATCATCAACGTAATAACTATATACGTGAGCTGGCGTGCAGTCAAAAATACTGCACCAAAATAATCTCGTATTATATAAATATTACGATTCATCTTGCGAGATTTTAGGTTCATTTTACGTATAAAAATTGACGTAAATATAATAATTCTTATGCATATTAATTAAGTTTTTTTTTTTTTTTTTTGAAGAAATTATTCTCATAAAATAATTTATTTTACAGCTTACAAGAATTTTATATAATTTTTAATAATAATGAAATAATAATAATAATTTCAATTACAATTTCTTTAATAATCATAATTCATAATACCAATTGGTTTGATTACAAAAATATAAAGGAAATACTCGTACAATTATATTTTATTAAATAGTTTCAGTCATCTTTTTATTATTTTTCTTTTAAGAAATGTTCTTATAATTTTTAATAATATTTAAATCATAATATAGAAAAACAAAAAAACAGATACTGATATAATTTTTATAGACTGCTGTAAGATATGGGCTGCTGTATACCCAAAAATGAAATAAAAAAAATTCTATTTAAAAAAAACTCTTGTCACAACAGAGCGTCAAAGTATCATAAAATGCCACGCCCCCTATGCTAATGAATCTATATTTGAACCCCAATTTTGACCCACTTTGAGTTTTTTTCAGAGGTTAAAAAAATACTAGCTTGATTTACGTGTTGAATTTTAATGAAAAATGAATTTTTATGTTAATTGACCCATGTAAATTGAATATTATGCAATCTTCAATAAAAAATTTTCCCCATAAAAATCTCGTAAAAATTGTTTTAAATCTCTAATTCATAAAAAGTGTATCTTTAGATAACGCTAGTATTTTTTTATTGAGAAGTTGATCAATTCAATTTTCCACACATTGAGCTTGAAGTTTTTTGTATCTTGTTTTATTGTATATGCTAAAGTGGGCGTAACCCAAAATAAAACTCCGACTTTGAGGCTCATTTGCGCAAGATTGATTTGTGCTGAAACTTTTTTGAGTATAGAGAATTGTTCCTTGGTTAATTATAAAGCTAAAAAATTGTATAAAATTTATTTTTACGATAAAAATGCTACCCTAAAGTAAAGTAGTTTGTTTTTTTTTTTTTTTTGTTTTTTTTATTTTTTTTTACGTATTCATAAAAAATTATTCAGTATAAAATTTCATTATATTTTATTGAAAAGAAGTCAAAATATAATGTAAATATAAAGCTGACTGCTATATAACAAAGAGAAATAAAATCCACAATAAAATAAGGTTAGGCGTACGTGTGAAAATATAAAAGTTGAAAGAAGTTTTGTGAAAGAAAGAGCTAGGGCTGAAAAACAAAAGAAATTTCATTTTTAACTTTGTATGACGTTTTATAAATATATATAAAACACTTTGGCTTAAAATTTTCTCGCTTTATATCTGATAATGAAGCATACATAAAACTTGTGAAGTTCTCTCTCTCTCTCTCTCTCTCTCTCTCTCTCTCTCTCTCTCTCTCTCTCTCTCTCTCTCTCTCTCTCTCTCTCTCTACCTCGCACTCATACACACACATGTTAAATGTCACATTCCTAATACAGGGCCGGCTTGGCATACATTCCGACCCAGCCTTTGTGGACCTTTATAATATAATAACTAATTCAGCTGAATTTTATGATCCCAATTCAAAAATTGATGATATTGATGTTCTTATGCATACTACACATACAAATCTACAATTTTATACTGCAGACTAAACTGCAATTATTTACTTAATGTACCATTTCAATTTCTATAGTTTCAATATTTTATTTCCATATAATAATCAGTACCCTTGAAATATAATGTATTGCTTTTTTTTAATGTTTTTTCTTTATTATCATTATTATTTTTTTTGACATTTTATGAAAATAATTTTATATAATTATATATATTTAATTATAATTTATTGTAAATATTTTTGTGACAAGACGAAGGCTTGTTGTAACACATGTTACTATGAACTGCCTGGGTCAATAAAGAAATCTTATTCTTATTCAAAAGAAAAGAAAATATTGAAAAACAGCCCTTTTCATGGATAATTTTAACTTACATTTTATCAGTGCTATATAATATATATCTTTCCTTTTTCTGTCAATTTTTATATTATTATTATTATTTATTTAAAGAATATTTGACTTGTGTATTTATTTCAAATTAAGATTATTGATGATATTATTATATCTGTATTCTAATAATGTACTCGTAAATCAAATGATTGGGGATGTTAAAAAATGAATTGTGCTCTCTCTCTCTCTCTCTCTCTCTCTCTCTCTCTCTATCTCTCTCTCTCTCTATCTCACACACATACATTCATACACAATTTCACTGGTCTCTCTCTCTCTCTCTCTCTCTCTCTCTCTCTCTCTCACACACACACACACACACACATACATACATTCATACACAATTACACTGGTCTCTCTCTCTCTCTCTCTCTCTCTCTCTGTATCTATCTCTCTCACACAAACAAATTCATACACAATTTCACTGGTCTCTCTCTCTCTCTCTCTCTCTCTCTCTCTCTCTCTCTCTCTCTCTCTCTCTCTCTCTCTCTCTCTCTCTCTCTCTCTCTCTCTCTCTCTCTCTCTCTCTCTCTCTCATGCACTTACACTACACTTGTAAGTTACTCTCCAAATATCTCAGTCACATCAGTTCAAACACTTCTCTTGATTTGTTACCAGCACTCTCACATCACACTTGTGTACTAACACTTGCTTGCTTGCTCACACATACATACTCTTGATCAGATATAATGGACCACACAAAAGTATACCTCATTCACATCACACGCTAACATAAGAGAGAGAGAAGAAAGGAAGGCAATCGATTAGGTCAAGGACGAGAAGCGTGCCAAGCTCTCGCACGTATATGTAACATAACAATCGACCCCTACCTCAAATATTATATTATATCATGCGTGCAGTGTGCGTACGTAACTTTGCCACAAACCAAAGGAACTATATCGAGTGTTAAATCTCATTGCTTTGTAAAATTTGCACAAATATCCGTACATCAAATTATATAAAGTAAATATAAAATATTTTACCTTCTATTTTGCATGAATATATTAATCTATAATGTATATAGATATTATAAGGTTGTTTGCGCACAATGTCATGCAGAATACGCTTTGACGCCATGCTGAAGCAATAAATAACATTAAGCAGCAGAATAGTTCACCATGCTAGAATTTAAATTATGATTTTTTTTAAAATTTATTCCCATAAGAGCCCATGTTAATTTCAATATTTATTATCTCTTTTATCTGAAGGTTAATATGAGTTCTAAAAATTTAATCATGGGTAGCTGTTACTGTTAATTTAAAGCAATAGACCAGAGAAAAACATATAATCATTTATATCACAAAACACTTGATGGGACTTACATAAATAACTTTAGTTTGTCTCAAAACACAACTGTAGCTCCGTATATAGCAGTGATCAGAAAATTTGGATTTATGCAACCTGCACAACATTTCCATATTAATTTTTGCATGTTTCTGACGTCATAAACATAAATAGTCACGCAAATTGCATACTTTGCAGTTTTTTTCACGTTCTCTCGTAGGGCTACATTAACATTCTGGTAAAAATTGTCATCAGTTTTGAAGATCCCATTTTGTGTTAAAAAAAACCGTAGTTTTCTCAAAAATCGCAAAAAAAAAAAAAAAAAAAAAAAAAACTTTTTTTCCCCCATAAGTTAATGTTAAATTAGAGGACCCTTAACTTTCCCCGCGCCTCCCCGCGCGCTAAACCGATAAGCTCTATTGAAGCATGAAAGAGACATTGTTTTAATTTATACTAATATAGTTTCAACTCTATATACAGACTTTTCATAACAACATAAAGATAAAATTAAATCTCGCTACTTCTCGTGACTCATCGTGTTATTGTTTACATTCTGATAAGAAGTCTGATAAGAGAATATTATTTTAAGTATCATTTAATTAACTTATTTAATGAGCTATTAAAATTGTTATATTATATTACATCTCGTAAAAACCATACTGTAAAAACACATAATGTAGATTTATACACTAGAAAAATGAATGCCTACTCACTGCACAGAAAAACACGTAATAATTATGAAATAGTTCAATGCAGCAACAGGATTGATGCTATAGGGTGTATGCGGATGACGTCATATTTATTGCGCTTTGAGGCCATACTGGAGTAGTGCATAACATTGCTCAGCATAGGACAAACTTCATTTAAGCCAATTTTCTTTGGGAAATCGTTTAATTTTTTGTTATCGCTATTTTTCTCACATACTTGAGATACTAATTCAACATATTTACAACATCAATGCTCTCAAAAATATTGCATAGTGTTTTTAAACTGGCAAAATGATTTTTTTCCCTATGTCACCCATGTTATTGAGTTATCCAACATGGCGTCGACTTTAACATGAATGCATAGACCCTATTATAATGTTAGCTCAATGTATTGCAATATAATGTATGCTATAGATTGTACACTGATTATACTACATAACATAATATAATTAACATGTACAGCTCTGGCCAAAAGTTCCCGAATTATAAAAAAATTTGCTCAAAACAGCTGAGGTCTTAACTTTATGGAAATTTCCTCATTTATTCTTTCCGTATGTGGGTAACATAAATATTATGTATTTATTTTGATCGGTTTATTATAATTAGATAAATGCACATGAATGAAGCTTGTTCTGTAAAGAAAAGTGAATCTCAACAACAGTGATTGGCTGACCAACAAAATACGACACATTCATTGGTTGATCTTGTTTTTTGAGCTAACAAAATTGACAAAAATTGAGACACATGAAGAGCATGGAACTTTTTTGTGTGGAGTTTCTTTCATTCTTATCAAGTTCAAAGTTCTAAACGAAGAAATAACAATGATCGAACATATGTATAAACGTAGTAAACAGGTAACGAAGTCATAATCAGCTGTTATAACAAAGGAACATATCGACACAAAAGTTGCGCCGGAAGTCTGACTTTGCAGAACGAGCTTGAGTGACTGAACTACTTGCCTCTACTACTGCGTATTCTCAGTGTATATTTTAATAAAGTTTTCAGCTTATTTGCTAACTTGCGAATACTTAATTATATTAACGATGTTATTATACGTACAGTATATTTATTTATATTACACTTTTGTTACTTTTACTGTTTTTTATTATATCAACATAAAGATTGGTAAATACTGTTTACATAAAAACAATAAGTTTTTTATGTACTTTAAATTTACATAACAAATACTCCAAAAAAATAATAATAAAAATTATTTGATCCGTAAAAAATAATATATATATATATATATATATATATATATATATATATATATATATATATATATATATATATATATATATATATATATAAACTACATACAAGAGCTATTTTTTATCAATATTGTTTATTTAAGAATTTATTTATTTATTTTCTTATTCATACAAGACTTTTTTTTTATATACTCTTTACTTTCTGAGAAAATTACTATATAGGGTGTATGCGCATGACGTCATATTTAATGCGCTTCGACGCCATACTGGGGCCATGAAAAACATTGCTAAGCATAAAAAAAAATTGTGGCTATTTCCTAAAGAAATTATTCAACTTTTTTTTTTTTTTTTTTTTTTTACAATTATTTTACAGTTTTTCACATACTTGAAACTCAAGCTATTAACCAATGCTCTTATTGCTTATAGTAATTTTACACTTGCAAGATGAGTTATTTTCCTATACCAGCCCATGTTTTGAGTAATCCAACATGGTGTCGACTTTAACATGAATCATGCATACACCCCAAATATCAAAACAAAGAATTATTATACACCTTTGCTTTGTTTTCAAACTAATAAGTAATAATCTTTTTGATCCCTGACTGATTAACTCCATTGAAAGAGATAAAGATATATAATATATATAGACCCCTTGCACATCATTGCGCTTTGTCGCCATGTTTGTGGTGCCTAATGCATTGTCAAGCATAGGGGAAACATCATTTCTCCTAATTATTACTAACATAATTTTTCCCATAAAGAGTTTATTTCAACTGAACGATTTTTCTTATGTTTTTTCAAGCTTATTAGAAGCAAATAAGTATTTGATTGAGTTCTGAAGCTTTTTTTGCTTTAAAAAAAAATGAAAAAAAAAACATTTTTCTTATGCTATAGCCTATGTATTCCTGACCAACAAAATGGCGGCTCTTAAATATGAGTGCAACCGGTCTGTATAATAATATAATTGTCGAAGTAAAATGGTTTAAATTTTAGAAATGTTTACTAATTTGCATTTAATTTATTATTACTTTATTTACATTTGACACTGCATAAATTTTATATTATATTTGCATATCAGTTTAGTTGTCATGAATGTGTGGTTTAGACTTTATATATGCAGTAAAAATAAATATAACTTTTATATACGTTATTGAACCGAGCAGTTTCTAAATACCTATTAGCATTTTATTTTACTGTCAACATTTCAATATTTACATACGTATTTTTATATTGATTTAATTATTGATTAGTTAACTGACTGGTTGATATCAATATTATTGATTGACTAATCATTAATTGTTTAACCGATTTATTGGTTGATTTCAATATTGATTAAGTAATTGACTGATTGATTGATTGATTGATTTATTGATTGATTGATTGATTGATTGATTGATTGATTGATTGATTGATTGATTGATTGATTGATTGATTGATTGATTGATTGATTAATTCATTGATTGATTCATAAATTGCATCTTTTTTAATTTATAAATTTTGTACATGTTAAAACTAATTCTTTTTTTTTCCTTTTTTTTATAAGCATTCATCATTAAAAAAATTTATTTCAAGGACCATACAAGCTAATTCTCAATTATGTTAAAAATTGCAGTATAATGTTTTAAAACCTGTTTAAGAAAATATTTGATGTATGTACAGTACTTAATTAAGTTCATAATTACTGTTAATTTACTTAATTAATTCAACAAAACTTTAATATAATATAATGTTCTTTAAATATTTATGAAGAAATATGTAATTAACTATCTGTGTTGTTTATACAAATATAATATATATATATATATATATATATATATATATATATTATATACGTTACGTACATATATAATATAATACTAAGAATTACGTACCAAACGACACGCTATAGCTCTTCAAACTAAAAGAAATAAAAACTTTATCTGTACAATTCTTCTGTTAGCGGTATAAACAATGAAATAAAAAAATTGACAGCTTCGTTAAGTTTTTGTTCTTGTTCAAGGTTACATATTAATTAGTACAAACTAAAATAACACGATGAATGAAAAGAAATTAATTATGGACCGTACTAGGCTTAAAAATAAATTACGTTATTTATGCTGCATGGAACACTTGCTATATAGAGCACAAATGTTGTTATTTTGTAATAACATAAGTAATTATGCTGAACATGTTAACTATTATGTTATGTAGTATAATCACTGTACAATATAGCATACATTATGTTGCTACATTGAACACTTGCTATATTGTAGAGCACAAATGTTGTTATTTTGTAATAACATAAGTAATTATGCTGAACATGTTAACTATTATGTTATGTAGTATAATCACTGTACAATATAGCATACATTATGTTGTTATGTTTAATGTTGCCACGAGTTAGCAAAATTATTATGAAGTTTTTTGTTTTTGTTTTTGTTCACTAGTTTAAGAAGATAACGTATGATGTAGTGTGTTTGTGGGTTGCCCATACAAATTGTTCTCAAACTTGTGGCTAGAGTTGTATACTGTATATTTGTTCAAGGCGGTATACGTGAATTATTTTTCAATCATTATTATTATAATTTTTTAATTTGATAATTAATAAATAATAAAACATATTATGTTATAATACTTTTTTTTTACCTCTCCGCGTTTGTCCTTATTTACTTTTAGACAAAAAATCAACATTTCACGATCACGAGTTCTGCAAACGTTTTCCTATAGAAGAATTTTGAAATTGATTTGTACATTAAAATTGTCATAATAAAAAAAAAAATACAATAGGCGCTCAAAAGGAAGTATAAAAATACAATGTATAATTATGCTATGAAGACAGCTCAATCAGATATTATAGATCCGCAGACCATACAAATAAAGTACCGTATGTATTGGAAAGTGATATGAATGTATAAATAACATGGTTCAATTGATAAGCATGAGTCAGGCAGGCACTGTATTGATGATTTTTATCAGTGACTCACTCGGTGCTTAGTTGCTGTGTGATGAGAGGGAGAGAGAGAGAGAGAGAGAGAGAGAGAGAGAGAGAGAGAGAGAGAGAGAGAGAGAGAGAGAGAGAGAGAGAGAGAGAGAGAGAGAGAGAGAGAGAGAGAGAGAGAGAGAGAGAGAGAGAGAGAGAGAGAGAGAGAGAGAGAGAGAGAGAGAGAGAGAGAGAGAGAGAGAGAGAGAGAGAGAGAGAGAGCAGTGCATAGAGCCATGCAAACCTGCGGTGCCTTGCACATCAAAACTATTGACAATTACGATTTCTCTTTGCTATCTATACAAAACCAGAAACAATATTATATTATATAGGGTACGTACATTGAGGGTACTCCCCGATTAAGACAGGCAGAACACAAACGACAAAAAATTGTGAGGCAACAATCTGGTAGTACGTTACTAAGAAACTCCAATAGGTCATTTAAAAAAAATTCATAAAATATTTCTATCGATTAAAACATGTATTAGTATTTCTCATTTAAATTTTTCCGAAATCAGTGGAGCAGTTTTCTCAAAAATCGTCAAATACCTGTTTTTCCCTATAAATGTTAATGTTAGACCTATATAGACCTATATAGACCAACCACAAAATTGGATCTTCAAAACTGTTGACAATTTTTACCAGAATGTTAATGTAGCCCCACGAGAGAGCGTGAAAAAACTGTAAAGTATGCAATTTGAGTGACTATTCATATTTATGACGTCAGAAACATGCAAAAATTAGTATGAAAATGTTGTGCGGGTTGCATAAATCGAATTTTCTGATCACTGCTACGGGGCTACAGTTGGGTTTTGAGACAAACTAAAGTTATTTATGTAAGTCCCATCAAGTGTTTTGTGATATAAATGCTTATGTTTTTCTCTGGTCTATTTCCTTTAATATAATCTACATTAATTTATAAGTACCTTACTCCTATGGTAATTATTGACGTATCTTTATAATTATTATATATTTTTGTTTATTCTTCTTACTAAGATGTTGAACACTCTACATATTATGCTGTCTTGAATGTGTTGGTTCAGAGATAGGGCTTGTTGCCCTGACTGCAACTTTTACCTATCTTATTTTGTAATAAACATATTATTTATTAATTTATTTATATTATGTATAATTATTTATTTGTTTGTTTATTTACTTATTTATTTATTTATATTATATATTTATTTATTTATTTGTTAGTTTATTTATTTATTTATTTATTTAATTAATTATTTATTTATTTATTTATTTATTTATTTATTATTATATAATAGTAGGGTACATTGAGGGTTCTTTACTATTTTATCCCTAACATTGTCAGTCCAAATGACCCCAACCTTTTTATTTCACCCTATTATTATTATTATTATATGTCATTTGCAGATTATAGACAAAATAGACATTGGACATTAGCGAAGCATCCTCGATATCCACATGACGTCATACTATGAGTGCGCTTCGTCGCCATAATGGATCAATGAATAACATAGCTCAGCATAGGACAGACTATTACCTATTACATAGCTATTTTCTGTGTAATATTAGGTTATTTTATATTTTGTTATTATTATTTTTCTCACATACTTGAAATTCAACCTATATAATATATAAAACATCAATGCTCTCAAAAATATTGTTTTAAACTGGCAAAATATGCCATTTTCCTATACTGGCTCATGTTATTTAGCTCTCACTTATAGCGTTGACTTTAACATGAATGCAAACACCCTATTACCTTATACTATGTCAAAAACTTATTTTATAGGTTATTCAAAGTAATAAAAACGTATGCTTGTCATATTATCAGTTATGAACTTTTTGACGTGTAGTGACATGGTGACTTTATCACAAGAACAGTGGGGGGGGGGGGGGGGGGTGCGATAAATATATAGCAAACGTTATACCTATGTAATGTATATTATAATATTGCATTATGGTATATAGTGCCGAGTATAAACATGCATTGGTACAGAGAAAACATTGGAAATGTGTATTTTTTTTTTTTTTTTTTTTTAATTAATTTAATTCATTTTACCATACCAACCAAGATAAGACCTTATCGGTTGGTTCAGTCGATTAACATATTAAAGAAATATTTTTGACACAGTTGTTACTAGTTTTATCCTTACAAAATTCTATTTTAATTTGTTAAGTTATTGTTGAATTTTTTAAGAGTTTGGTGACAATGTAGCCTAAAATCTTAACATTAATGTGAAAAAAACACTAAAGAATTGAAAGTACATATTAGGATACACCCAATAATAAATCAAAATGATTTTATTAATAATCTGCAACACTAGAAGAAAAGCGATAAGCAAAGAAGCAAAATATTTATGTACAAAATAAAGAAAAGGAAAAAAAGAAAATAAGAATTATTCTTTATCACAAAAACATCATGAAAATTTTTTATAGCTCGTTCTATAAACTACACACAAATATTGAGCCAGCTTCGACAATGTTCCTTTGTTAAAAACAGCTGGATATGACGTCGTTACCTGTTTACTACGTTTATACATATGGTCGATCATTGTTATTTCTTCTTTTAGAACTTTGAACTTGATAAGAATGAAAGAAACTTCCCAAAAAAAAGTTCAAGTATCAATATGCGACTCACTTTTATCATATAATAATAATAATAATAATAATAATAATAAAATTTTAAAAAGATCAACCAATGAATGTGTCTTATTTTGTTGGTCAGCCAATCACTGTTATTGAGATTCACTATACTTTACAGAACGAGCTATTGTGTGTAAAAATGATAAATGATCACATGACACTTTTCTACAGTTATTGTTCAATTGAATGCTCACACTCTCACAGTATACGTATAAAATAACTCTCAGTAAAATATTATGTTACTTTTTATTATGGATGGTCGCCGTGATATAATATTTTACTGTATTACCTTACGGCAATACAATGTATTCATATGGGAACTTTAATTGTCATTGCTCATATATATATATATATATATATATATATATATATATATATATATATATATATATATTCCAGAGCCAAGAGAATAAAATTTTATGTCACTGTGTCTATAATAATATAATATACCCTCGTTTTTAAATGTCGTTATTTTTAAAATGTGTGGGTGATTTTGGTATATTTGTTGATGCTGATGCTGTACTTCTCTCTCTCTCTCTCTCTCTCTCTCTTTTGTTTTTTTTTTTATCCTCCATTGCTATACCTTTTAGGCATTTTTGTATTTCTGTATTTTTTTTTTTTAAACTTTTTTTTTCTCCCTTATGCTATATTACCTTTTGGGCATTTTTGTATTTTTGTATTTTTTTTAATTTTTTTTTTTATAGATAGCTTACAGAAAAAGTTTTGTTATTTAATTAAAATAAAATTTGTAATACACAAATTTCCACAAAAAAAAAAAAAAAAAAAAAAAAAATCAAAAGTGGCAAATCATAAGATTAGAAATCGTAATAAGAATAAAAAATTTCAAAAAAAAAAAAAAAAAAAAAAAAAAACGGAAAAAATAAATTACGTATAGGGTGTATGCGGATGACGTCATATTTATTGCGCTTGGAGGCCATACTGGAGTTGTGAATAACATTACTCAGCATAGGACAAACTTCATTTAAGCCAATTTTCTTTGGGAAATTGGTTCATTTTTTGTTATTGTTATTTTTCTCCCATACTTGAGATCCTAATTCAACATATTTACAACATCAATGCTTTCAAAAATATTGCATAGTGGTTTTAAACTGGCAAAATGATTTATTGTCCTATGCCACCCATGTTATTGAGTTATCCAACATGGCGTCGACTTTAACATGAATGCATAGACCCTATAATCTATGCTTCATTACATGATACAATAATGCTAAATTAAAACGACATAAAAATTTATGTTGTACAATATAACAAGCATAATTTACAAAATACATAAGACGGTTTACGCGCTCGTACAACAAGCAAGCTGTGACGTCACTGACCGCTCGCGCCATTTTATAAGAATTTAAAATAAATTAGAAATCAATGACTCCGGCCAAATCAATGTTGATTTTCAGATATTTTAGGATATTACACAACTTTTTTGTTCAAGGTGTTCTACGCCTTTAATGAAGTTAGGACTCGTAACTGTAGTAATGCATTTTTGTTTTCAGTGATTAGGCACCACAAACATGGCGACAAAGCGCAAGAATGTGCAATGGGTCTTATAGTGATAATAACAGAAATCGCACTTATATTTGATATTTAAATATTCTTGTATACACAACGATGCAGCAATAAAGCACAGATCGCACGCTTACAACATAAACTAAATGCACGCTTTGCGAAATCTTGGCTATAAAAACAGCACGCGCCACTCGCAGTATATTTTTTATATATACTGCAAACCCATGTGCTTCAGCTATAAAAGTTATAGTTATATACTAAATATATTGAATATAAACCTTATTGACATTAAAGTAAATTTTATATGTGATTTTGTGGTCATTAAAACTTAATATCTGTGGTTATGTAAATGTAATTTGATCTTTATTGTCTTGCAAATGTACGTTTATGTTTATATAAGGCTTATATTTTATGTTTTTATATGGAGTGAAATTATCTTCTTCCTTTTTTTTTTTTTTTTTTACTGTGATTTTTTTTTTTTTACTATGATTTTTTTAACACATCAATCAAGTTTTGCGGTAGTGTTAACTGATTTTTTTTTTTTTTTTTTTTTTTTTTTTGCTCCATTTACATCATTATGATCTCATCAATAGATTCACATTTAGGCGTTAATGAGAATTAGAAAAGAAAAAAAGAGTGTTAAATCATTTTATGCTCTCAGAAATAATGGTTATAAAAAATTGAGAAATAAAAAAATATTTTAATCTAAAAAAAAAAAAATTAAAAAAAAAAAAGCTCAAACTCAAATGGCTAGATGTTCCTATTACACATCACTTCTGTAGCTACTACCCTACTATACCTTATTAGATTAAAAGTTAGGGTCTAATGGTGAGCTGGGGGGGGGGGGGGGGGGGGTTACCGTGCAAATTAATTTTGTATGATTTTTTGAAATTTAAATTTTAAGCCCATAAACCCCAATGTTAATTTCAATTTTTTTTTTTTTTTTTTTTTTTTTTTTTTGGGACGGTCAAACATAACGAAATTTTTATCACGGCTATAGGTGTGACTCTCAGCTACACAATGACACCAAATTTAGACCCAAAAAACTTCTAGTTTTTGAGATATAAGGTCGATATACCCTACTCCCTTAAGATGTTCAGCATAATTACTTATGTTATTACAAAAATAACATTTGTGCTCTACAATATAGCAAGTGTTCAATGTAAGATCAATTATTACGTTTGTTTGTTTTTTTGTTTTGTTTTTTTCGTTTTTTTTTTAACGTGTTACGCTAGAATTTAAATGCAAGACCACAAAAAATAACTATAATAAAAAAAACTGCTCCAAAATAAAATTATAGACTAGAAATGATATTATGTAAATCAAATCATATTTCCTCCAATATTATGAACAGTTAGGTATAAATTTGAATGATAAATTTGGCTTCAATTAAGTAATTGTTTCACCGGTTTTTTTATGTAAATTTCTACTTTTTTTTTTCTCCATGCTGCGCGATTGTGAATGAAATTTCATCCTCCTCAAGTTCATATTATATATGTATGAGTTTTGATAGAAACAGCAATACTGTTATAGTTTTTAAGAAATAGAAGCTAAACATTATTATTAATATCACCTTATTATAAATCGAAATTTTAGAGCAAAAATTATTAAGATATTTAAACCTTTTTGTGGGCTGTGCATCCGTTTTTTTTTTTTTTTTTTTTTTTTTTTTTTTTTTTTTTGTGAAGTATAGTTCGTAAAAGATTCACGAATGTTATACACAATAATAAAGAAAAAGATTATACTATTATTATATAAATAAATAATTGGATCACTTGCAATAAACTATTTAAAAAAAAAATTGAAATAATTCTTATAGGATGGTTTCATTCAATCAATTCAATGTTAAAGTCGACGTCATAAGTGAGTACTAAATATCATTGGCCGGTATAGGAAAATGACACATTTTGCGAGTTTAAAAATACTACGCATTTTTTTTGAGAGCAATGATGTTTTTAACAGGTTTCTCAGGTATGCAAGAAAAATAATAATGACCAAATAATAGCTAATTTTCCAAAGAAAATAACCAAAAACTACGTTTGTCCTATGCTGAGCAATGTTATTCATCATTGCTCAAGAACATCGAAAGAAAAGCACTCAGAATGACGTCATGTGAATAAATAAATTAGATTAATTAATTAAAAAAATATAAAATATTTTAGGGCAATAATATACAAAGAAAAAAAAAACTTCCACCAATGTTGCTTTTTTTTTTTTTTTTTTTTTTTTTTTTTTTTTTTTTTTTTTTTTTTTTTCCTCATGCCATTTAAACTTTTTTAAGATACAGGCATTTAGTTTTATATTATACTATATAGCTTTAAAAATTGATGATACAAATGTTAGTGTAATATTATGATGTTTTGGCGTATATATATTGTAATGTAAACTACCAATGTCTGGTAAAAATAAAATTAAAAATAAATTAATTTAAAAAAAAAATAAAAAAAAATAAATGTAAATAAACATAATAACATAATAAGAACATACGTTAGACATGCTATATATAATATATATATAAATAAAGTTTGTCATATTGTGAAGAGCTGCACAAGAAATCTGCACATAAACCTAAGTCCCAATTTGTCTGCATGTCGCTAGCTAGCTGGCTGGCTGAGTCATAAGTAAGTAAGAAAACTGCGACGTCTCGTGAAACTTGAACTGTGGCCAAAACTGACTTGAATCACTCACACGATAATATACATATAGAAATATATTTTATATCTCGCAAATCTAATAAAGAAAATTGAAAAAGTTTACTCTGCAGATTGCCAGTCATGATTATCATATTTTATTGCACTTTTTATATTATGACAAAACTGAATTTATTTAAATTGTTCATATTTTATATTACTTTTGGATTTCAATACATTTAAAAAACAAATGATACAAAATATCAGACTTTTATTTCTTGAAAATTTTTGAGATTATTTTGAACTTTGAAACAACTTTTTACTGTGCAAATTTATTTATTTATTTATTTTGTTTTTTGTATTTTTTTTTTTAATTTACTAAAACGAAGTAGAAAAAAGAAAAAACAAATTTCTGATAATACAGCCTTTTTTTTTTTATATATATTATCATCTTTTTATCGCTTTTCTTTTCTTTTATATTCAGACAATCCTGATTGAAGTAATTTTAAGTTTATTTA
Organism: Ecdyonurus torrentis; assembly: GCA_949318235.1. Lineage (NCBI taxonomy): Eukaryota > Metazoa > Arthropoda > Insecta > Ephemeroptera > Heptageniidae > Ecdyonurus > Ecdyonurus torrentis. The sequence goes on from OX439135.1 coordinate 278,769, forward strand.
TTTATTTTAATTTTCCCATTTAATTAACTTTTTTTTTATATAATTTTGTGATAAATTGAATATTGTTAAAATTATGAAAAATGTACGAATGCCTAAATACACAAATAAATACGTAAAATAATTATGCTATATCTCAATAAAGGAACATTTTATGCATAACAAGATAACGTACAGAGGATTATTCTACTTAATATAATTTAAAGTCATAGACAATAACATATGTAAAAACATAAGCATTTACATCACAAAAAACTTGATGGGACATAATATACTAATTAATTGGTCTCAAAACCCAACTGCAGCTCCGTAGCAGTGATCAGAAAAATTTAATTTATACAACCCGAAAAACATTTTCAAACTAATTTTTGCATGTTTCTGACGTCATAAACAGAAATTTTCACGCAAATTGCATACTTTACATATTTTTTTTTTCACGCTTTCTCGTGGGGCCACATTAACATTCTAGTAAAAATTGTCATCAGTTTTGAATATCCCATTTTGTGTTTAATGATTAAAAAGCACATGTTGTTTTATGTTTTCTTTAAGATGTTCAGCATAATTATTCACTGCAGCATTTATACGTAATTTATTTTTTACGCAACATGATATTAATATTTCAGTGTTCCTATATTTAAAACGTAAATTGCCACTTTAAAACACTCCAAGAGAAGAGCATATAATATTGCAAACTGTTTGATAACGTTCTCTCACATCATCGATTCTCTTTGACAATATAATATATAAACGATCACTATAATATGTATACATTACATACATACAGTCAGCGCCCGCTAAGGATGCGACGAATAAGAGAGCGCCTACTAAAAACTCGCCATGACTGCTTATGTTTACTCAAAATGCGGAAAAGGAAGTGGCCGGAAGAGGAAACCACGTGACGGTAAAAGTGTGAGGTGGCTTAGGCCTAGCTTGCTGCTAGCACAAACTTTTTTCCCACTTTTACCGTCACGTGGTTTCATCTTCCGGTCACTTTCCTTTCCACATTTTGAGTAAACATAAACAATCCATTTAGTTAACATTACCCCACCTCCTAACGACCTTAAACCCTTGAGCGTCTTTTGGCTCCTAGATCGATTTCGATTAATCGCTAACATCCTTAAGTGGCGCGTACTGTATATATAATATATGTTAACATAATATATAATAGAGAGAGAGAGAGAGAGAGAGAGAGAGAGAGAGATCAAAGGCAAAGCCCAGGCTATATATCACAGTGTGAAGTAAGTAAGTAAGTGAGCTGTTTTGTTTATTTTTGAGCACATATGCATACGTGATCTTGGAGAGCTAACATGATGCAGATATTTTCAATATCAGATCAATATACATCAAGCATGCTTCAATATATTGAGTGGGAGCTATCCATATATATATATATATATATATATATATATAAATTGTATGCTTTTACATCTTTTTATACGACGATATATTATATCGTCAATTTTTATATGCTTGTATGTATTTTGCTCTTCAAAAAACTGGTACATAAAAACTTGTTGACAATTGTGCATTTTGAATACATTTAATCCTTGAAATATTAACATGGTTATTACAGTAATAAAGTGTACGAGAAAACATTAAACTAACTACACTCTGGCCAAAAGCCCTGCCGTGGTGCTAAACCAATCAGAGAGCGTGTTATAAACCTACTAGCCAATCACAGTTGACTTTACATAGCTGATTACACTGTATCTGCTCGAACTAGTACTGGGAGAAGTGTAAAACTCAATTGCAAAATTCTTTCTTTTCTTTTTTTTTTTTTCTTTTTTCTTTTTTTTTTTTTTTTTTCTCTTTTTTTTTTTTTTTTTTTTTTTAGTATTTTTATATAGTTATTCGGTAAAAAAAAAAATCTGAAAAACATATTTTGCTGACTAGCATCGTTTTACGACTGCACAGCATATCTATTCTGCAATATATTCAACACCATAATAGCACAAAATAACAAGGAACAGGTATGAGAAAAATTACACATTTTTGCCACTTTAAAAATATTTTAAACATATTTTAAATATTAAATATTTTTGAGAGCATTGATGTTGTTAATTGCTTGAATTTCAAGTATGCGAGTAAAATAATGACAAATGAAAATTTATATTTTACAAAGAAAATTGCCAAAAACTAAGTTTGCTGAGCAATTTATTCCTCTAGAATGGCGTCGAAGCGCATTGCCGTGCATTTTCATGCAAAAACTCTATAGGGTGTGTACGCATGACGTCATTCTGAGTGCTTTTCGATGCTCTTCTTGAGCAATGAATAAACGTAGTTTTTGGCTATTTTCTTTGGAAAATAAACTATTTTTTGGTCATTATTATTATTTTTCCTACTTACTGTACTTGAGGTACTAATTCAACCTGTTAACAACATCAATGCTCTCAAAAAAAAATTCTAAGTATTTTTAAACTTACAAAATGTTCCAGTTTCCTATACCGGCCAATGTTATTTAGTACTCACTTATGACGTCAACTTTAACATGAATGAAAACACCCTATATAAAGTATAGTAATATCAGAAATATTCCCATATAAAACATTCAAATTGTCAGTGGAAGAAATTATGCTAAAATATATTGCGAAATATTCGCGGAACTTGAAGTCTATTTTATTTCCTAGAACTTCACATGCATGACAAATTGAAGATTACACGTCCGCTCTTCACTCACGCTGCGCCAAAGTTGAAACTTATTCAAATTTAGATCTCTTTCATAAGAAAGACAATAATGCTGTTCGTTAACCCTGCTCTCTTGCACCAAAAAAATGCGCATTCTATTTGAATAACCATAGGCGATCGTCATTTTTGGTGTAGAGAACACGGTTTACGAAAAGTATTAAATTCACAAGGAAAACAATATCATAAAATTTATAATAATAATAAAATATGTTTTATGTATTTTTTTTTTCTTTTTTTCTTGTATTTAAGTTATGGAAAGAATAAATTACATTATTTATGCTACAGCTCACTGTTAGAATAAATTATACTTTGTAATTATTATGTTTTAATTTTTTATCCTCTATAGTGATCATGCATAATGAGTTATGCATTTTAATTATTCATGCTTTTAAAATAAATTGTGCAGTTTATGCTGCATTGAATATAGTTCCTAAATAATGTTTCTATATTATGTTGTTATTTTTTGTAATTATGCTGAACATCTTAATTATGTTATTTATATAGTATAATAACTGTACAAACTAGATGTAAACTATAGAAGTGAAACTAGAAGTGTTTTGGGTCTAAATTTGGTGTCATTGTGTAGCTAAGGGTCACACCTAGCCGTGATAAAAATTTCATGATGTTTGACCGTCCCGAAAAAAAGAAAATATTTATTGAAATTAACATTGGGCCTAATAGGCTTCAAATTTCAAAAAAAATTATAAAATTGATTTGCACGGTGACCCGCAAATTTTTTATATATTTCAAATTGTTTCAAGCTGAAGTAAAGTTTGTGGTGCCTCATACAATGTCCAGCATAGGGGAAACATCATTTCTCCTAATTTTTAACATAAAAAAAGTTTATTTTAACTGAACTAATTTTTCTCATTTTTTTTTTTAGCTTATTAGGAGCTACAAATAAGGCTTTGATTCAGCTTTGAAGTTTCTTTAAAAAAATAACAATGATGTTTTTCCTATGCTGGCCTATGTATTTCTGACCAACAAAATGGCGGCTCTTAAATATGAGTGCAACCTGTCTATATACCCCTTTAAAAGTGGTCGAAATTTCAAAATCCACGTTATTATTGTAAACAAATTGGATATCTTAAATTTGCATTCTATAATAATTTCAAACTGTATTCTACTAACAAAATTATATTAAAAATAAATTTTAAATTGCTTGGAAATAATCTTAAATTTATTATTGTAAATATATGCAAGATTTATGTTTGGTTTAAAGCGCAATATTTCACAATATTTACACAAATTTTTCAAGCAATAAATTATCTAATTTTCTTGCTTTATTGTTCAGTAATAATTATACCAATGTTTCTTATTTTGTTGTTCTTTTCTGAATATACACATTTATATATACATATACATTTATATATACATATACATTTATATATACATATACATTTATATATACATATATACATTTATATATATATACATACACACACACACATATATTATATATATATATATATATATATATATATATATATATATATATATATATATATATATATATATATATATATATATATATATATATATATATATATAATTATATATATATATATAATTAAGAGATGATTTATTGATGCTTATTTACCGCTTCACCGATAATGCCTTTTCAATATTTTTTAATTTTACAATTTTCATATAATTTCAAAGGTGAAAGTTCAACAATAGTTCAAAAATGTTAAAATTTTATTATCTTAAATATTTATTTACTTTTTTTTTTCCTTATGTATTTTAATATTTATATAATTTTATTAACGGTGTTATTATTCACTCACGCGAACAAATAAATTACGTAATTTATTCTGATGCATTTATGTCATTATATAGCATAAATTAGAACGTCATAAATAATTATGCTATAATGTAATATTTATGCTATGTATCACATAAATACTATGCATGCAGTGTAGCATAAATTATGGTGCTATTGAACAAAGTGTGCTGAAAATGAGCTAGCATATTTATATTTTTATCCAAGTTTATTTATAATATCGACTTTAATTATTAAAACTTATATTGTGCAGTATTTATGAATACAGTCAACCGGGGTGACTTTGACTTTGAACACTTATTTATCTCTACTTTGGGCACTCATTTCAAATTTTTGAAACATGTCATTAAGATCAAAAACAAATTTGAAAAATAGTAAGATTCTTCAAGTTTCTAAAATGGGCCAAAAACAGAGATAATTGGGTGTTCAAAGTCACCCCAGTTGACTGTAACAGTATCAATATAATTTTTTTTTTTTCTTTTCTTTTTTTTTTTTTTTTTTTTTTTATTATTATTATTATTATTTTATTTATTTTTGCTCTGAACCTAAGCAGCTGAATTATTTATACACAAATTCTAATTGTCCATAGGAGATAAAGAAATGAGATTAAAAATAATAATAATAATTATCCCCTCTCCTCTATCTTCACGTACAAAAAATAATAATATTAAATCAAAATTAAATTAAAAGAAAACGTTTTTGTAATAACATAATCAATTATACTGAACATGTTAACTATTATGTTATGCAGTTTAATCTATGTACTGTACGATATAGAATAATTATGTTACTGCATTGAGATACCATAATTGTGTATTTATTTTTATTCATGTTGGGTTAAGAAAGAATATAATTATGGTGTTAATGATAAAAAAATATGAAAAAAACACGAAATAATTACAATAATAATAATACGAGAGAGAGAGAGAGGGAGAGATCCGTACCGTATTGTTTCTCTTTCTCTCTCTCTCTCTCTCTCTCTCTCTCTCTCTCTCTCTCTCTCTCTCTCTCTCTCTCTCTCTCTCTTTCTCTATCTCTTTCTCTTAATGTATGTAGAAAAAGATCTCAATCTGAAGCTGTATGGTATAAAATATTTTATGTGATTTTTCTTTTCTTTCTTTGTTATGTTAGAAGAAAAAAAGTATTACGAATTTAAAAGAAAAAAAAAAAAAAAAAAAAAACTTGCATGCTAGAAACAAAGCGAGTTCTTTAGATTAAAGTTTAATCTCACAACAATAATGTAAATAAACTTCTGCACTCGTCATTCATTTGCTTATGAGATTTGATGTTTTATGAGAAAATTTCTCATGACAAAACCTTATGCACGTGTTCTACTTCGCATATTACGTTGAACTTAGTGCGATAAGTAAGCAAAGATAGCCACACTAAAAGTCAGTTTTTGACATCATAGAGCTGGTTTTATAACCTTCATAAAAATGTAATTGCAATTTACGTGCTAGGTAATAAAGAACATTTTTAGTGTCGTACTTTTATTGTGTACTAATTTTAAAACGATATTTGTCATATTATTACGTACCCTTATTGTTATAATATTGTATGTTAAAATATTCACATTAAACCATTTTTACAATCAAAATACACAACAACGTGTCATTTTTATAGACCCCTTGCACATCTTTGCGCTTTGTCGCCATGTTTGTGGTGCCCAATGCATTGTCCAGCATAGGGGAAACATCATTTCTCCTAATTTTTCACATGTAATAGTTTATTTCAAGTGAACAAATATTTCTGATATTCTTGTAGCTTATTAGGAGCTAGAAATAAGTCTTTGATTGAGCTTTGAAGCTTCTTTTGCTATTAAAAATATAAAAATGACGTTTTTCCTATGGTGGCCTATTCCTGACCAACAAAATGGAGGCTCTTAAATATGAGTGCAACTCGTCTGTAAGTTTTTAATGTTGTTCGTAAACTCTGTTTTCTTGCACCAAAAAATGCGCATTGCATTTGAATAACCAAAGGTGATCGTCATTTTAGGAGCAAAAAATAGTCTTTACAAACTTATTATATCATATACATTATTGGAGGTTATCGGTTTAAAAAATTCACATAAAATTTCTATGACTTAAAACACGTAAAATTAGGTGTAGTATTCCTCATTTAAATATATCTACGGAATCAGTGCAGTATTTTTCTCAAAAAAAAAAAAAAAAAAAAAAAAAAAAAAAAAAACTTCCCATAAGCGTAATGTTAAATTGGGGACCATTAGCTATACCCGCACGCTAAACCAATAAGCTGAATTATAAAAATGATTGCCAATATAGCACAATTAGAAATTGCGAAATGAAATTTCAAAATATTTATAAACGAACTGCAATGTATAATAAGAGTACTAATTTTGGGGTTGTTTTAAAATTAACAACAGCTCATTAAAAAAAAATTCTACTGCGTGTTTTTATTACGTAAAAAAAAAAATAATATTATTATTTCAGTTGGATGGATTTTTACTCAGAACCAATGCTTAATGTATTATCATGGATTTGGGATTTTTTTTTTATATATATAATATATAATTTTTTTTTTTACTTTTTTTTTTTTTACTTTTTTCATAACTATTATGGTTGCATTTTTATTGTCAGTTATACGACCACAAATAATCGAACTTTTCAAGGTCATCATAATTTATTTAATGACGGACAACAACAATAAAAAAAAGTTAATTTTGTGGTGATGTAACCAACTTCTTTTAGACAGGTTGGAATTGAGGCAATTTTTTATCATCTTTTTTTTTTTTTCTTCTTTCTTCTTTTTTTTTTTTTTTTGCGGTAACGATCAAATTCTTACATTCGACACAACATACATGATTATTTGGGAATTTGTGAAGTTTTTTTTTTTTTTTTTTTTTTCCTTATTTTCAAAATGACAAAGAGATGTGACTTATTGTTTAATTATAGTGTGGTTTCATTAATGTTAAAGTCAACGTCATCATAAGTGAGTACTAAATAACATGGGCCTGTATAGGTAAATGGCACATTTTGCCAGTTTAAAAATACTTCACAATATTTTTGAAAGCATTGATGTTGTTAACAGGTTCAATTAGTACTGTACATCAATATGTGAGAAAAATAATAATTACCAAAAAAATAGCTAATTTTCCAAAGATAATAGCCAAAAACTATGTTTGTCCTATGCTGAGCAATGTTATTCATTACTCAAGGAGAGCACCGAAAAGCATTCAGAATGACGTCATGCGCATACCTTATAGAAACAAAAAATCCAGAATTTTGCGTTACCATACACATATTAATATAAAACAAAGCTTCAGAAAAAAATACTAAATATTTCAAATTATTTCTGATAAGCCTGCACATTGTGTCGATATAGTGACATATTGTAGTAGACAGACAAGCAGAGGAGACAGACAGGCAGGCAGGTGCCAAAATCACGATTATATACATATCGAGGGTGCTCCGCTATAATGTCCTAAGTCCATTTGACCTTGAAAAATATTTTTTGCTGCAAATGACCTGAAATGGATAAATCCAAAATTTGGGGTTGATCCGACGATTTTTTATTTTTCAAGGTCAAGTGGACTTAGGACATTATAGCGGAGCACCCTCGATATATATATACACCGGAAATATGCAAGAGAAGTTATATATCAAACTTCCGCAATTTTATTAACATTTGTTGATACATGTCGGCTTTTGATATTTCGTGACAAATATGTTTCTGCATACAGCGATCTCATTGCATTTCTAATACTACATAATAATGCACTTTATGCATATTGCATACACTATTCCTTTATTACTATATTTATAAATTATATGTGTTTTAAGAGTGTAAAAAAAATGAGTAATTAATGAAAATTAACTATTAAAACTACAGTATATAATGTAACTAATTATATAACTAATGAAAAAAATAACAAATAAATTCCGAGTTTTACCTATAATGACGAACTTTTGTTTCAAAAATTTATACAAAAATCAGAATCTCAGAATGCATTTTGGCTTTAGAAAATAAAAATACCATATGCATGCATTACAGAAAACTATTAAGTTTACAAATTTAAGTATGTATATAATGCAGGGTTCGACCGGGTTTTTTAACATGGATTTTTGCCGGGCGGTTTTTTATAAAAAACCGGGCAATAAGATTTTTAAAAAACCCGGTTTTTTAAAAAAGCCGGTTTAAAAAAAAAAATAAAAAAATAAAAAAAAGGAGCCAAAATACTATATTAATAAAAGAGCGGAAAAATAGTCTCTAAAAATAATAAAATAGTCGGAAAATAGTCTTTGAAATTTATATAGCTCATTAGTGACTTTATTTATTAGTATAACATGTCTGAATTTATCTGTTTTCTTAATAGTCTCTAGGATTGCCTAAAAAAAAAAAAAAAAAAAAAAAATGTTCTATAGTCTAAAAAAGTTACATCGGTCTAAAAAAGCATTGTCTAAATAATAATAAAAAAAATCTTCAGAGACCACTAAAAACATTTTTTGTAAGGCGAATTAGTATGAACACAAAATAAAGAAGCTTTGGTACTTAAAAATTTAATTATGTCAAACACGTGAAACACGATCAAATATAAGTTATTCGCCACCTTAAAGATAACAATACATGGAAATTTGTAGTCAAATAAGAAACTTTTTTTTTTAAATTAAAATTATTATTAAATTAAAACTTTTTTCGAAAAAAAAAATTTAATAAAAATTAAAAAATATTTTAAATTTACTCGATTTTATTTGAAAATTATTGTGTTCCAACAAACCTCTATAAAATTGATATTTGATGTGGTTTTGTTGTTGTTTTTTTCAAATGACTAAAAAATATGCGAGTTTATTATTTTATTATTTTTATGTTATTATTGTGAAAATTAGGAAAAAATTAAAAAAGCGGGTTTTTTTACTTAAAAAACCGGGTTTTATTAAAAAAACCGGGCTATAAAACCCGGTTTTACCTGCCGGCCGGTTTTATTAAAAAAACCGGGTTTAATCCGAACCCTGATATAATGGTAACTGTAATATATAATTTGCTACACATATTTAGTACAATTATTGTACTATTGAATATCTAAGATTGTCCATAGAAAAAGCATATGTACATAATTATAAAATATTATTAAAAATTATATTTTTGTTATTAAAATGCAAAAATGTGTTTCTTGTTTTTTAAAAAAGAATTGAAGAATGTAAATTTCATACCGGAGATAGCTACTGCAATACTGCTGTTCATAAACCCTGTTCTCTGCTCCATCTCTGCCAGTGATGGCTATAGAACCCCTCTTCCATTTTAATTGTCACTTAATTGTTTATTTTTGTTAATATATATGTATTTTATGTCGTTTATTGACGAAGCAGTTTTTCTGATAAAGGTGTGAGATCACTTACAATGTATAGGCATTTTGCCTTTTTCTCATCACCCGTTGGGTTACATTTACTTTATTTTTGTCTTCTTTTTTTTATATATATAATATAATGTACATACTTTCTCATTTTAAACCCAAGTTGGTTGGTTGTTAGGGTGACAAAACAAACAGGATTCTGCTTGTGCAGATTCCGTACGTCTGTTCTGTCGTTGGCTAAATCTTGCGATTATGACGCCATAAGCTGCTAATTGAACTTCTAATTAATTGTTGGCCAGGGTGGCCAAAAACTTACTTGGTATTACCCTACTAATTTAATTCACTTTTTTTTTTCACTTTTTTTGAGATTATGAAGTTATTAGCTGCTAATTAACTTCTAATTAATTAATTAATTGTTGGTAAAGACCCTTAACAAAGAAGAGACATCCCCTGATTTTAGGCTACCTGGATGTACACGGCCGCACGACAAGGTTGCATACACTCGATAAACTGCAGGCGGCGATCAACAACCAATCAGCGCTCACTTTTTTGGGGTAAAATTTCAGCGGCCAATCAGAGCGCATTGATGTTCCCGCTCTGATTTAAAAATCTCTAGCTTCAAGGACGAAAGTGAAAGACAACGAAATTAACATATTTACTCAACTCAGAATATTATTTTAGTTGTTGTAGGACGATAGACATAAAAATAATTATCGATTTTTACTGTTTCATTTTGTCACGGCAATAAATTAAATACGACGCCTGTACCAACTGCCGTCATATTTCCCGCATATCTGTTCTGTTCTGCCGTGTTGTTAGTTGTTAGTGATCTTTTCATCTGAAGGAGACTGTTGAATCATAATTATTGAAATTTTAGTTTGAAAGAGAGGAAAACAAATAATAAAAATATGAACAGGACGGAGAGAGAGAGACAGAGTCTGGGCGGCGGCGCTTGGTTCTTTCCCTGCTTGCTAAAATTATATACAGATGTTTCATTCCTCCTTCTCAAGCCGCTGTGATAGCTCACATGTCTACACCTTGGTGACCACGTTCGAAAGGCGAGGGGTTCGAATCTTGCTTACTTTTTCCTGTCTATAATTCTTTTTTTTTTTTATTCTTTTTTTATTATCATTAATTTTTATATTACACAATAATAATTAAGTTACTTATTACTTATTATTATAAAGAATAATAAAAAAAAAAGGAAAATAAATTTTCATTGAATTTTTTTTCACTCTTTGTAAAATTAAATAACTGAATTA
>OX439135.1:294803-334803 GCA_949318235.1 Ecdyonurus torrentis
TAGAGTCGAGCAAGAGATTCATCTTGATCACTGCATCAGAAAGTACAGCCAGTCACCAATTACGTCATTGGAGTAGATCCTTACATGGCGGGCCAATGCGCGAAACAGTAGGGGCATCGCGTCCTCGAAGCTAACCGCTGGTGACTTTAGTATGGCACCTGGAGGATTTAAATGTACGAGGCTATGTGTATGTGGTTTGGTGATACCTCATCCTCTAGCTGGCACATTTTGCATACATGCACTTATATAAAATTATATTATATACGTAATTTTTTACTATCATAGTAAATTTTTAATATAATATTTTATATAATTATTATTTAATATATCAATTATATATTATCTTATACTACAGGGGTAGGTGTGACTGCCGGGACTGAACAAGCTCCGGGACCAGATCCAGGCAGAAAAGCTAGCTCCTCTAAACTAAATAAAAAAAAAAATAAAAACATGCAAAATATATATATTTTAATATTTTTCCTTTTCCTTTTCCATTTTTTTTTTTTTTTTTTTTTTTTTATTTAGTTTAGAGGAGCTTTTTAGCCTGGACCTGGTCCCGGAGCTTGTTTAGTCCCGGCAGTCACACCTCACTTCTATATACCCCTGTAGTATAAGATAATATAATTGATATATTATATAATAATTATATAAAATATTATATTAATAAACATTTACTACGATAGTAAAAAATTACGTATATAATATAATTTTATATAATAATGAAGTGTATGCAAAATGTGCCAGCTAGAGGATGAGGTATCACCAAACCACATACACATAGCCTCGTACATTTAAATCCTCCAGGTGCCATACTAAAGTCACCAGCGGTTAGCTTCGAAGACGTGATGCCCCTACTGTTTCGCGCATTGGCCCGCCATGTAAGGATCTACTCCAATGACGTAATTGGTGACTGGCTGTACTTTCTGATGCAGTGATCAAGATGAATCTCTTGCTCGACTCTAGCAAGGTTCATTACCGCGATTGTTCCTTAAACATTATTATATACAAAAAATGGACGGACTTAATTTGAACTTTTTTAACTGCGACCACCAAAACAGGATTGTTTTGAAATGTCATATTTGAAATATTTTTAAATTTTAAAAATATAAAGTATATAAAAAAAAATTCAAAAAAATTTTTTAAAAAAAAATCTGTTTGCTTGCTACAATATGCAATCTATATTATTCTATATATACTCTTATTATTCGATAATACAATTTTTTTTAACTACTACTTTTAAATTTTTGCAATCATTATCTTATACTTATCCAGCTGCATTTTATTTGTTATTAATTTGTTTTCCATCCCTCAGAAAAAGTGTTCAATTACACGAATCCTAACTTATTTAAAATCAACTTTTTTAAGTTAATATGTGCAGCAGCTAAAATAATGCAATTTCAGCAATTTAATATTAACAAATCTGTATATTTTTTCAGTTATTTTAAGTTCAGCTATTGTTAATAATTTTATTTTAATTAATATATATATATATATATATATATATATATATATATAATAATAAGGTAACAATAATACTATCAAATCTGTTTCATGAAAATAGTAATTAACTCTACTCTCAATTACCTTAATTTCTGCAACATTGATTATTAATTATATATCGCAGGGATTATTTATAGATTCTGTCTATGATATAATTTATAATATTTCTGAAAACTACGTTTTTTTTCGAGTTTCTTATTTTTTCTTTATATTATATGTATATATACATTACATAACATCAACGCATAGGCCCTATATAGGGTGTATGAATTCAATGTTAAAGTTGGCGCCATGTTGAATCACTCAATAACATGGACCGCATACGAAAATAACTCATTTTGTAAGTATAAAAACAACGCAATATTTTTGAGAGCATCGCGATGTTGTTGACAGAAATCTCAATAAAAATTAACTGATATATCTAAAGAAAATAGCCAAAAATGAAGTTTGTCCTATACTGGGCTGGCAATGAATGCTATTCATTACTCCAGTATATGGCATCGCCAAGTACATTAGACGTCATTTAAATTGCATATACACCGCCTAATACTATTATGTTCAAACTTCTGCAGTTTCTTCCTCTGCTAGCACCCTATATAACTAGCAGAATGAGTGCCGCGGCTGCATTCAGTGAAGATATTTATTTTTAACTTTATGTTCTCCACTGCATGCATATGTCACGGCTGCGTCACGTGTAACTGGCTCCAGTTTTTGTCGTGACTTCCGCCTTCATGTCGCGTGCATAAATATAAATATATACAAGCGAGCACATCATGTTAAATATAACAAACATAAATAATTATCCTCTTATGTGTAGGAGAAGCTGTATATAGTAATGTAGTATAGAGCGGCGACTTGCATAAGCAAAGTGACAGAGAGAGAGAGAGAGAGAGAGAGAGAGAGAGAGAGAGAGAGAGAGAGAGAGAGAGAGAGAGAGAGAGAGAGAGAGAGAGGGTGGAAGCGCAAAGCGCAATTACATTTGTTGTTTTTTTTAAAACATTCTACAGCTGATTAGTGATTACAAATTGCGGCCGCAGCACGGTAATTATATTTATATCATTGTATCGCACGGTATCGCACGCGATTTTTTTTTTTTTTTTTTTTTTTTTTGGTAGATAAGATCGATAAATAACTTTCAGCTGTCTTCGTCTAGGTGCACAAAAACTGTTTTTTATTTATTTTTTTTTTTTTTTTTTTACTTTTCAAATTTTGTAAAGCTTACACCACCAATGCATTATTATAGCTTTCAAAATATTATCATCTATGGGGGGAAAAAAAAGTAAAAATAATTAGTGGTAAATTTCTAAATGTACATTAATCCTTTGATAATTAAGTTATACGAAAAATATTGGTAAATATTTTTGTACCTATTTTATTTTCCTTTACCTGCCCATGTTATTTAATGCTCACATGGTGTCAACTTTTAAATCCAGTAAATATGGAACAATAACAATAAAAAATACAGAATTATAAAAGCTATATACAATATAAACAGTATAAATAATATGAAGCAGCAATTTGCAATATTAATTTTTTTTTTTTTTTGGCATTAATATATCACGTTACAAAATATAAATTTGATTTATAGATGATCTAAATTTGACTTGAACTAAATTATTAGGTTTGATGAAGATATATGAGATAGAGCTGATATAAATGAAGAATTATTATCGTACTTTTTTTTTTTTATCATTTTTTTTTTTCATTCACTAAAGCAAGTTGCGCGCGCACGTGTTTTCATAAACGAGTTTGAACTTTAAAATGATTCATTGGGACCTTTTTATCATCATTGCTGTATATATGCAATATACAGTTTTTAAATATAGTTACATTATATAGTTATAATTTTTAATTAATATTTTAATAGATATGAAATAAAGCAAACCAGAAAATTTGAAGTAGTTACTTTTTATTTGATAATTTAAATGTCTTGCTTATCCTATTAAATTGATTAGATAAGGAATTAATTTAATTTATTTGAGTTAATTAATTTTTTTTAATTAATTTTTTAAAGTCTTGAAATGACGTCATGGGTGCCAACTTATAACTGCCTATGTCCACCATGCATATATAGAGTTACCGAACGCATAACGTCATTTTGCAATTTTTCAGAAATTAATTAAAAATACTTTTATTGAATTAAAGAAATTAGAAAATTGCATTTCAAATCGATTCATAAGACAATGTTCTCTTTTAGAATATGATTGAAATTGACCATTAAAATATTTATAACCTTATTTCCTCATTTCGTATAGTTTTATATTTTATAACATTATAATATTAAGAACTTATAAAATATTTAAATAAATATAAAAAATATTAAATATATAAATATTTATAAAAATAACAAATAAAAAGATAAAAATAAAAAAAAACTATTTTTTTACTATAATAATTAAAATATGAAAAAAAGGAGAGGAGAGAGGAAAAAAAATAAAAAGCTCTTCAGCAAAAAGAACGTAACATATTATGTCGCTATAAAAATAGAACATTTCAAATAAATTGTCGTTAAAAGAGAACAAAATACAAATAAATTAAGACTAAGCTTTTCTGGAATTGATAGAAATATTACACAATCTGTGAGTGTCATTCTTTTTCTCTTAAGTTGTATTTATTTGTTGCGCGGATCTAAATTTTATTACGCCTGCAAAAGTCCGCATACATACCGCTATACATTACTGCAGAAAAAGTTATATAAAATCCAGGATACAAGAAGACAAAAAAAAAGTAGAAATTTCGTTATATGAAAAGAATTTACATGAAAAGAAGCTTGATTATATTAATTTCAATTGAAGATTCCAGTTCTTTTTGATAAAATAAACCCCTTCCAATGAAATAATAAGAAGAAAGAAGTAAAAAACTGGTTTATCCAGAAATTTTAAGTAGTTTTTCAAAGCTTTTATGGAGAAAATAGCATCTTATAGTTCAAATAGTTCTTATTTATACCGTTACAGGCAGCACTAACAATTAAAAAATATAATTTTACTGCATTTACGCATTATTTTTAGTTCTAAATATAGTCAGTAGATGGCATAAGCTTACATAAAACGACCATAAAAAGTAATTTTTATTTACCATTCTACAAAAAATTGTTTTGATTTTGAGTAAAAGACTGAATTATATAAAATAAATCGTAAGTAGTAGGTTAATTATAATTAATTAGGTATTTAAAATATAATATAATTAAATATAAAATATTATATTTTAATAATATTTAATTGTAATGAGTAAAACTGGAGTTTGGAATTTGTGAAATATCTAATAATAGATCGCTAAACTTCGCTGAAGCTACTCAAGAGACGACACAAAAACGAAAAACTTTGTCCACTGGCCAAAATTTATTTTGTTTGTATTTAATTTTGAATCTCAGCTCGCGACAACAAGAGAAAATAGACTGGAGACTCGGCTAGGCCAGGCTATGGAGTCGAAATAGAATTCCAAAAGCGTTGTTTTATTTTTTTATTTTATTTTAAATTTATAACGTCGTCTCTTAGAGCAAAATTTAAATTTTAAAGCGAATCTTTTTTTACATTGTGCAGTTTTAAAAACTTTTTGTACATATAAGCTTTCTCTATATTCAAGTTCTTTCAATTTTTAAGTGTTTATTTATTTTATTGTGAAATATATATTTGGTAAGCGTTAAAAGATCTTTAAAATTCTTTATATTCTTTTTTAAAAGCATGGGGCTTTAAAATATGCACATGGCTGAAAAATGGACCTTTAAATTTACGAATTTTTTTAATTTTACGTACTTTTTATTTGCAATTTTTACAAAAATATTTTAATAATTCATAATTTTTAACTATTTCCTTTGTTTTTAAATTATGATAAATGATTTTAGTGGTTATGAAAGAATGGAAATATAAAATGCTATGTAATTTTTACGGTATTTAAATAAGCTCCTAAAATAAAAATTAGGTCAATTTTTTTAATTATGTAGTATTTCAAAATTTTATTTACTTATTTTAAAAGTGTATATCTTTAAAAAAGTTTTAAGTTTCTTATTTCCGTTATACATACAGTAATAAACGATTTCAAATAAATAATTTACTGGTATTTTGTACTCAAAAACGAATTCTCGTTCCAGCATATTTATCATTATGCAGTCCATATGCATTTAGTAAAAATTGACAGATAGATTAGAAAAAGTAGCTCATATTCACTTTCTATAGAGAGAAATATGAGCCACTTATATACCCTTAAAGTCCATATAGGGTGTATGCAGATGACGTCATATTTAATGCACTTGGAGGCCATACTGGAGTAGTAAATAACATTGCTCAGCATAGGACAAACTTCGTTTAAGCCAATTTTCTTGGAAAATCTGTTAATTTTTTGTTCATGTTATTTTTCTCACATACTTGAGATACTAATTCAACATATTTACAACATCAATGCTCTCAAAAATATTGCATGGTGTTTTTAAACTGGCAAAATTAGTTATTTTCCTATGCCATCCATGTTATTGAGTTCTCCAACATAGCGTCAACTTAAACATAAATGCACCTGGTACCTGGTATTTTGACCCAATTATTTCTATATTGAAAACCTTACTAAAGCAACATCAGGCAATGTAATCGGGCAATCGTCAACTCTCAACAATGAAAAAAATATAGAAATATGGGGCTAGAATACTTCGAAAGTTCTAGTTTAATTAACTTTTTTCTTTTTTTAAAATCTTTTCATCGTGGCTGGATTATTTTCTTTAGCACGGAGTCCCTGTCAGTGGAAGCAGCTCATGCCTCATGCTATCTCACATTTTTACTAATTTGTTTTAATGTGCTGATTGATTATGTACCTATAGTTATTGATAGATTGATCATTTCATTCATTGATGTGTTGATTGATTGATTGATTGATTGATTGATTGATTGATTGATTGATTGATTGATTGATTGATTGAGCAATTGATGTGTATCAATATCATTTTAAAATATTCTCAAAAAAAATTCTGTCTTAAAACACATAAAAGTATTTTTCATTAAAATATCTCCAAAATTGGTGGAGTAGTTTTCTCAAAAATTGAAAAAAAAAACACGGGTTTTTTCTCATAAGCATAATGTTAAACAAATTAGGGTACGTATTAGTATTCTCCGCGCGCTATCGTTTATCCATCAATAAGTTCACTGTATCACATATCAGCTCCATTGATTGGACAATTGATTACTAATTGATTGATGTGTGGAGTTATTGGTTGGTGAATTGATTGATTGATTGACTGACAGGTATTGATTCATTGATTGATCTATCAATTGATTTATTGATTGATTTTATGCATGATTGATTATTGATTACATTATCTCAATGTTTGAAAAGTCTATTTCTAAAATACTTTGCTTGTAACTAACTCATATACACATATCGATGTTTACCCGTCGAAGTGAACCAACTACACTTAACAATTAAATGTCACTCAAAATGAACGATCTACGTTTGGCACTTCTACGCGTTTTAACATGAGAATTAGATGGGGGAACTTGAAATTTATAAAGTGTAGAACGTTCATTTTTCACAAAATTTGTAAAGTGTACTACGTTCACTTCGACGGGTAAACATCGATATTGTACTAATCTTTTGTTATTTAAATATAGTATGTTATAAGTGGACACAAAATAATGTGCATTATAAATGTTTGTTTTTATTATTTCATAAAGTGTCGTCACTTATTTCCGATTCAGTTGATAGGACTCATTGTCCTGACTGACTGCGCATTTTGTTCAATAATCAATAATTTACTATGTATATTTCATCTGCTGCTAATTTGTTTCAACCACAAAGAGTACTGTATTATTCATTTTTATTTATTTATTTATTTATTTATTTATTAATTAATTAATTAATTAATTAATTAATTAATTAATTAATTAATTAATTAATTTATTTATTTACTTATTTATTTATCTGTTTATTTATATATATTGTAGTCAACCAGGGTGACTTTGAACACCCATTTATCTCTACTTTGGGCACTCATTTCAAAAATTTGAAACTTGGCATTTAATAATTGATTTCATTTATTAAACACCAATGGTGTACTTATACATATATATTTACATTGCACTCTACAAGTCTACATTTTTGCATATTGACTTAATGATAGGGTCCGAGATGGACAATGAAGTAAGTGGTACCTGGTACATAGGCCACTACATAATACACATACACATTTATCATTACACTCGTGATATTCCTTAATCTGACAAATTACATGGTGGAAACCATGCACCGCATAACGGGTAATAACATGCCTGTCTGTACAGTTTGGGCCTTTCCACTGAAACATGGCATTAAGATCAATAACAAATTTAAACACGATTCTTCAAATTTCTAAAATGAGACCCCAAGACAGAGATAATTGGCTGTTCAAAGTCACCCCAGTTGACTGTATTGTTTTATTTATCTATTTATATATTTATATATGTATTTATTTACTTATTTATTGATTTATTTATTGATGTATTGATGTATTGTTCGGCAGGTGTGATGGGGTCGGAGCAGCAGTTCTGCTTACGTTGGAACAACTTCCAGCACAGCTTGCTGACGTCGTTGCCTCAGCTACTTGACGCAGACGACTTGACTGACGTTACTCTATGTGCTGGAGGCAAGAGTGTGAAGGCACATCGTGTCGTGTTGTCAGCATGCAGTCACTACTTCAAGGAACTGTTCAGGGTGAGTCCTACCTACCTAAGTACTCAGCATTAACAGAGAATTGACATCCCCTGCATGCTATATGCAGTCCCAAATACACAAAATAGTAAGCATAATAATAATAAAGCAATAAAATAAATAAAAGCAAGAGAAAAGTTAAACCTCGAGGACAGCTATAGTTGTGTAACATTTTTATACTAATTTTTGCATGTTTCTGACGTCATAAACATGAATAGTCACGCAAATTGCATACTTTACAGTATTTTCACGCTCTCTCGTGGAGCTACATTAACATTCTGGTAAAAATTATCATCAGTTTTGAAGATTCCGTTTCGTGTTTATTTATTAAAAAGCACATTATGTTGTTTTATGTGGTCTATGGCTTTAAGTTCCTAATTGTGCCCAATGAAAGCTGCTTAATTATGACGTCTTATTAATATTAAAGTTGTGTACTAACTCTATTTTCTATTTGTGGTTTTGTCCAGGAGATGCAGCCATTCTACCACCCAGTGATCGTGCTACCACAGACCAGCTACTCTGACGTCTGTGCTCTGGTCAGCTTCATGTACAGCGGAGAGGTCAATATCTACCAGGAGCAACTACCCTCGCTGCTGGCTGCTGCTGCGGCACTGCATATCAGAGGTCTGGCGGAGGTACCTCACTCTTCTGTGAGTATTGACTATGTACCTGCTAGTGTTACTGACCACCTAATACAATAGATATACAATAGTAGAGGCTAGAAGTAGAGTAGAGTATTAGGAGCAACTTCTGTGAGTATTGACTATGTACCTGCTAGTGTTACTGACCACCTAATACAATAGATATACAATAGTAGAGGTTAGAAGTAGAGTAGAGTATTAGGAGCAACTTCTGTGAGTATTGACTATGTACCTGCTAGTGTTACTGACCACCTAATACAATAGATATACAATAGTAGAGGCTAGAAGTAGAGTAGAGTATTAGGAGCAACTTCTGTAAGTATTGACTATGTACCTGCTAGTGTTACTGACCACCTAATACAATAGATACACAATAGTAGAGGCTAGAAGTAGAGTAGAGTATTAGGAGCAACTTCTGTGAGTATTGACTATGTACCTGCTAGTGTTACTGACCACCTAATACAATAGATATACAATAGTAGAGGCTAGAAGTAGAGTAGAGTATTAGGAGCAACTTCTGTAAGTATTGACTATGTACCTGCTAGTGTTACTGACCACCTAATACAATAGATACACAATAGTAGAGGCTAGAAGTAGAGTAGAGTATTAGGAGCAACTTCTGTGAGTATTGACTATGTACCTGCTAGTGTTACTGACCACCTAATACAATAGATATACAATAGTAGAGGTTAGAAGTAGAGTAGAGTATTAGGAGCAACTTCTGTGAGTATTGACTATGTACCTGCTAGTGTTACTGACCACCTAATACAATAGATACACAATAGTAGAGGCTAGAAGTAGAGTAGAGTATTAGGAGCAACTTCTGTGAGTATTGACTATGTACCTGCTAGTGTTACTGACCACCTAATACAATAGATATACAATAGTAGAGGTTAGAAGTAGAGTAGAGTATTAGGAGCAACTTCTGTGAGTATTGACTATGTACCTGCTAGTGTTACTGACCACCTAATACAATAGATATACAATAGTAGAGGCTAGAAGTAGAGTAGAGTATTAGGAGCAACTTCTGTAAGTATTGACTATGTACCTGCTAGTGTTACTGACCACCTAATACAATAGATACACAATAGTAGAGGCTAGAAGTAGAGTAGAGTATTAGGAGCAACTTCTGTAAGTATTGACTATGTACCTGCTAGTGTTACTGACCACCTAATACAATAGATACACAATAGTAGAGGCTAGAAGTAGAGTAGAGTATTAGGAGCAACTTCTGTGAGTATTGACTATGTACCTGCTAGTGTTACTGACCACCTAATACAATAGATACACAATAGTAGAGGCTAGAAGTAGAGTAGAGTATTAGGAGCAACTTCTGTAAGTATTGACTATGTACCTGCTAGTGTTACTGACCACTTAATACAATAGATATACAATAGTAGAGGCTAGAAGTAGAGTAGAGTATTAGGAGCAACTTCTGTGAGTATTGACTATGTACCTGCTAGTGTTACTGACCACCTAATACAATATATATACAATAGTAGAGGCTAGAAGTAGAGTAGAGTATTAGGAGCAACTTCTGTGAGTATTGACTATGTACCTGCTAGTGTTACTGAGCACTTAAATAGAAGACGTAAATTATTAATGTAACCAATCTAATGTTGCAGGCTGTGAGCTCTCACAATGCAGACAACAAGTCTCCACCAAGCAAGCGTGCCAAGATCACTAGCACCCCCGTGACTCCCCCCATCACCCCCGCAGTTAGCGCCATCCCCACCTCCAGCACTCCAATCAGCTGTGAGCCACAGAACTTAGCGACCACTCTGAAGCCCCTGGACTTAGGGGACTCTCCAAGGTTTGACAATCACAAGGACGACGAGATCAGGACGGACTCTGCGGAGAGTTCTGCCTTGGACTGCTCTGACCCTCTGCCTTTGACTTTGCATGCAGAGGCTGCGGGAACTTTTGCTGACGACACTTTTGCTAGAGGTATCAAATCTGTTTGTGGTTGTACTGCATGGCTTATGTACGTAAAGCTCAGGGGGGAGATACAGGCTCTTGCAGCTTCAAGAACATTTTAGCCAGGTGGAAGAAAATTGCAGTCGGCAACTTGCGATGTTGCCCGATGGTTCACAAAATTAGGGCTGTCAGAATCGTCAATCTGGCAGCGTTTTTCCCTACCCTTGTTCACCGTGAGCTACCCTTTAGCCAAGCAACCCATACATACTGCCTGCTCTCCACCAATCTGGCTGCCAGGGTGGATTAAAAAAAATTTACTACCCCTACAGTTCCCGCAATTCTGCTGCCTGTGATAAAAATGGAAGAACGTCCTGCTACCGACTTTCTCTTCACTGCTGCCTATAGCGGGAGTATAGCAATGCTCTAGCATAATTATATAGATCAGTGGATTATGGCCGCTTATAAAATATTAAATTAAATTATAGCTAAAAATGCCTGTCTTCTGGATAATGTCTGAATTTCAATTTCCAGCTGGACAGGCTTTGTCCTGCTGGACTGAGGTGGACCCACAATGATATGTCCAGCAAGAAATTGAAACCTCGACATTGTCTAGATTGTCGACATTTTAATAGTTAATTAAAGGACATTCCAACTAATTCACTTAAGTGATGGCTAGGATATTTTTTTTCATGAGAAAAGTTCAAATGGACAAGATTCTATGTAAATATTTGCCAGTATGGACATGGCTCAAATTTCTTGACGTTCAAGCCATATCAGCTCAGAATTTTGTAAATTAATGAATTAAAATAACATAAAAGCACAGTTTTTGGGATTCATGAGCAATAAAAAGAATTAAGAGCAGTAAAGCATTTTATTTTTCCTATAGCAGAGGGAGAGTGGTTTACAGGCAAGCTTTTTGAGTTCAGTATTTAGTCCTAGCACAATTAGCCTATTATTATTATTATTATTGTGAAAGCTCTATAAGCTGAAAATTATAAACTTGATGCAAAAGTTTTTTGCCTTCAAATGCCCCCCCCCCCCCATTGTAATATCAAGACAATCTTTGCCAGCTTCAAAGGTATTAAAAAAAATCCTCTTAAAGTCATAATAATAGTAGGCCTAATTATTATTCAATTGCCTTTTTCTCTTTCATTTGACAGTTGCTGGTCTTTTTTTTTTCTTTTTTTTTTTTTTTACTTGGAAATAGAAATTTAGCAAGCTCAATAGGTAATTAAACTACTGTACCAAGAAATTTATACTGTGTGTATATAGAATTCCAAAAAAAGGGGTAATAATAATACCTAATAATAATAATTAAAAAAAAAAAAAAAAAAAAAAAAAAAAACTAGCACCTAAATATTTTTTGACTGCAAACTTACCTAATGTTCAATTTTCAGGCCACTCGACATCAGACGACTCCCACGGCAGTGAACTTGACACACCCCCCGACAACAAACATCCCTCTTCACTTTCTCATCCCCTAAGTTTCCTCCCCTCCTCCAGTATATTCTCTCCTCTGACGTCTCTCGCTCGGAACAAGTTGTTCGCAACGTGTCATATCTGCGGCAAATCTCTCTCCAATCAGTACAACTTGCGTGTCCACTTGGAAACACATCAGAACTTGAACTACTCTTGCAGCCTGTGTGCCCACGTCTCTCGCTCACGTGACGCACTCAGGAAACACATCGCGTACAAACACACGGCCACGCCACGTAAGTCTAACTCTTCCAACAGTCCGCCTGAAGACAAAGTCCAGGACTTGAAGTTAAATAACAATTCACAGCAAGCTAGCTGTTGAAACAACAGCAATTCAAGCTGCTAGGGTTTTAAACTCAATTAGGTACATTTTGAGGTATTATAGTTACCATTTGTTTTAAGTGATTTAGGGAGGGGTACAGTACTGTAATATGATATTTGTAATATACTGTGCATGGAAAAGTGCAAGAATGCGCTTTGATGCCATATTGGAGCAATGAATGAGCATTAAACTTTTTTTTTTTAACTTTTTTTATTTATTTTTTTTAATGGGAAAAAGCTTTTTATTTTTTTTATGCTATTTTTTTTATATTTTTATTTTTTCAATTATAATTTTATTTTCTTACATACAGTACTTAAAATTCAACCTAAAATTCTTTAATTCTCGTCAATTCTCTAAAAAAATATATATTGCCATAATATATATTTGAAACTGATAAAACGCGTCATTTTTTCCCATACACATTTATTCATTATTTCCATTTTTCTATGTGTTATTTAGTGCTCACATATGGCTTCAATTTTATATATATTTAAATGCAACCATCCTATATAGACTGAAATTCACTCATATTTGAGAGATGCCATTTTTATGGTCTAAAATATATTAGTGAACATAGGAAGAAAAAAGAAAAAAAAAAAAAAAAAAAAAAGCCCAGAAACTACTTTAATTTGAGTCCAATTTAAAAGTCTGAATTCATTCAAAATTTAATTTTTTTTTAGATAATTTATTTTTTAAATAAATAAGATATTTCCCCCCTATGTTACTCTATATATTTATTTCCATCAAAATGGCGACTGAATCAACATGTATTATGTTACAACATTTTTAATATAATTTTTAACTTGACAGTTTCTCCTATAATAGTTACCATTATACCATTGTGATATACAGTATATAAAAAATGCAATGCTAGGAGAAAGCATACCCTGGTCTTACCATAGTGAAGAGATATAGTCCATAGTTTGGTGACAAATCTTACTAGCACACATATTAAAAACTAACATATTGGAGAGCTTTTGGAGTGTGTGTGTGTGCCTTTTTCAGTCGTTACAAAGTATTAGAGCCTATTTACACTAAAAATTATTAAATTGAAAGGGACTTAAGCTAAATTTTTAAAAAAAAATTTGCTCCGTAGCGTAAAACTAAAATCTAATGAAAAAAAAATCATTTTTTTTTTGTTGCTAGGAGTTTTAGTAAAGGAAAAAATAAATCTTTGAAAATGTATGCTAAAGTCACCCAAGGGGCCCAAAATTCACCCCATTAGATGGTTCAACGTATTCATGCACTTTAAGTACCCTAAATCAACTTAAAAACAAAACTACAAAACCCCCTCAAAATGACCTAAAATTGAGTAAATCTTAAAAGAAACACAAAATAATTATACATATTACTCCCTGATAAGGGATGAAAAATAAAATATTTTTAAACTAAAATGACAAAATATTATGGAAAATTTACTAAATTTTCTATTGTACATAATTATATTTGAGCAAATTATTTTTGTTCAAAAAAAAAAAAAGAAAAAAAAAATCAATTAATTATAATTAATATTTAAGATTTTATTTAGATAAAAAGACAAGTGCCATGTTTTGAGTATAAAATATAAAAGACACTTACAACAAAATTTAAGACAATCAAATATTTTAGTGTCTTTTTTTTAAATTTAAATATTTAGATATATTAAAAAAATTGTGCCTTTTCATGTCATCACCTACCTCGTAAGTTACCTTAATTGTATTTCTAATGTCGTGTCTTTACCTGACTGCTTAGTTATCTTGACTGACCTTTTTTATTGTTCAAATTTTAGTTTAATCAATGTGGTTCAAATTAGCATATTTAAATATATAAAAATCAACCTCGAGAAATACTTATTTTTGGCAACTTAAATTTTTATTTATTTATTTTTTAAATACAAGTCCAAATTAGCATTTTAAAACATTAAAATCGATCTTTTTAAAAGTCTACAAGTACACCTTTTTTTTTTTTTTTTTTTTTTTATTATTTTTTGTTAATTTTTTTTTACCAAATTTGGTTAAATTAAATAAAAATAAAAATAAATAAAGTTAAAAAAGGCTCGCTTCTGAAATTTCACATATTTTAAAGCTATTTTTTAATTCAGTCCTAACAAAAATTGTGCCATCAAAATATAGAACCTTAATTTAATTAATTTAAATATATCTACTGTATTATTATTATTATTATTTTTTTAAAATTTAATTATAAGAGTTTCTAGTAACTCTTTAAAATAGCCAAATTTTGAAAAGAAATGACATAATTTTATACAAAAATTTTATTAAAAATATAGCCTTGATTTATTTTTTAAGAAATGCAGAGATATTTAAAATTAATTCGAAAATTTTGAAATTTATTTTTAAGTTGCAATATTCCTAGTTTTTAGAAATTTATGCCGTTTATTAGTATCTTACTAAAATAAAGTTAAAATCTATTTTAGCTCCTTTGCCATAATGCCTTATGCGCATTTTATTTATTTATTAATTTATTCACTTATTTACTGCAAGTGACTTAAATAGAAGAATCCAATTTTGTATTTTGTATATATTTTTTTTTACAGTGGTTTATTTTGCGTGTTTAACAATATAACTTTAAATTTGTGATACCAAAAATAAAAATATTGATCATATTTGTGTAGCCAGTAGATTTGTTATGAGCCTAATTGATGATAATTACATATTTAATTAAGATAATTAAGTACAAGGTTCAGACGTGACTATTATGAAAGCCAGCGGGAAAAAAGTTACCATTTTTTCCATTTATACATATAAAATTAAGTAGTTACCATTTTTTGTGTTTTATCATAATAATTATTATATATATCATTGTATTTACCAATATTTTCATTTTTACCAATTGTAAATGAAATTACCAATTTTTTGTATAAAAATCACCTACCATTGGTATAATATCAAAGTTAGTTACCAACTTTTACCTACCATTTTTTGTATGCATAGTTACCAATTCATATATTATAAAAATTACTTACCAATTTATGGTGTAAAATTTATAGTTACCAATATACTATGAAAAATGATTATAGAACTTAGTTACCAATTCACCTAAATTGTGTACTTATATTTTGGTAAGTAAATTATAGTTACCAATTCTTTATTACCTACCAAAATTTGGTACACAATTAACTTATTATTTCATTTTTTTAATGAAATTTACTTACTTACCAATTTTTATTGTATGGATTATATAGTTATCACCTACCTACCTATTTTGTAACCTACCTAATTTTAGTATAGAATTGAGTTACCAATATTAATTTGATTCATATACTTATATTATAGCTACCACATTGTGTTAAAATGATAAGTATTTTTGTAGTGAAGTTAATTGTTTTTGTTTTTATTTAGCTACCATTTTTTGGTACTCTTAGATGATAGTATTTTACTGCAAGTGCAAATATTATGTTATTTTTTATTGTTAATTGCTTTATATTTATTGGCATTAAATTGAATAACTAATATAAAGTTGGGAATGAAAAAAACAAAACAAATTTGATTGATAACAAAATCTTGTAATTAATTAAATATTGCTTCAGTGGCAACTAATTAATGATTTGCTTAAAATTAAAAAAAAAAGTTTAAATATGCTTTATTTGAAAGCGTAATTAACAAAAAAAAAAAAAAAAAAAAAAAAAAGTTACAAAAAAAAAAAAGTTACAAAAAGTTACCTTAAAATTCCTTAAAACAATTAATAAGAATTCACTTAAATATTTAAAATACACACAACAATTTTTCTCATGAAAGCAGCTAGAAACGGTTTGTTTCATAGAAATTAAAATATTACATTATGTTTGGTTATTTTATTTTTTAAGTTTTTATTTACTGTACCCATTGTTTAAAGAATTTTTTCAAATAAAACTAATCAGTCATTTTTAACGTTCATTGTAAAAATGTGATATGTTATGCCCCTTTGAGCAAATTTGTCTATTTTCATTGGAAAATCGGAGAATTTTCCTGATTCATTTTCACCGATACATGAAAATTCAACCATTTAACAGCATTACTGCACTCAAAAATATTGCTAAATATTTTTAATTTTGCAAAATGTGTCATTGTTACTTAGCGCTGCCACTAATTGTTAGTTAATTAATGCCAATAAGTAACTAAAAAGCAATATAGGTTGTGAGTCCTCATGCTTGCACTTGCAGTTCAATAATTATTGATTTGTTCATACGTACCATATTTTGAGGAAAGTTTTTTTAAAATATCCCCGAACATCTCAAAATATGCGCCAGTATTGTTTTCACTTCAAAACAAACAAAGATTGTAGTACACATTATGTTAAGCATTAAAAAGACAAGCTACCATGTTTTCCTAACTTATGTAAGCAATTGTTTTTCTGATAGTTATGTATTTGTGCTTACCAAATTTTGGTATGTGCGTACCAAATTTTGGTATGAATGTACCAAATTTTGGTGTTTTTATATGGCAATTGTATTAACTTTTTTTTTTTTTTTCAAGAAAAATTTTAATTGTTTGCAAAATTATTTTCGTGAATGAAATAAATTGCAGCAAAGATAAATATTTATTGCAATTTTTTAACGACATTTATTTAATGTTGTAAAAATTAGACATTTTCAAATTGAATGAATTAAATTTGCAACCTAATATTTGTAAGCTTTAAAGAAGTTCCCAGTTCAATTTTTTTCCTTGGTATTCTAAAATTAATTAAAAAATAATAATAAGAAAAGAAAAAAAAAGTAGAACATGTTCTTTTTTTATTATTATTATTATTATTTTTTTTTAGACAAATTTTGCACTGATTTGGGAAAAATTAAAATAAGGGACACTTTAATGTTTTTTAAGCCAGTTAAAAAAATCCATTGACATTAAAAAGAGTTAATTAAAAAAAAAAAAGTATAACCAAAATTTGGTAAGCACAAAAAAAGAGTGTAAAAGTTACCACTTTTTACCACAAATTATTTTTATTTTTACAAAAAAACAAAAAACAAATATTGTAAATTTTAGCCAACATTAATTATTATTATTATTTATATTATAAAGTGATATTGATTGATTGATTTTACCCAATAAACCCACCATTCCATTGATTGCTACCATATCATACCTCATTGATTGATTTTGTTATTATTGTTGATTGTAATTTATTTTGAGTGTGTTTTTAATTTTTATTTATTTGTGATTTTTACCATTTTACTTTTTTTCTTTGCAAAAACAAAAAAACAAAAAAATATTAAAAAAAATTATTCCAAGTGTGAGCTATTTTAAGTTATATTGTAGATTTTAAAATATTGTATATTTTGTCGTGTTTTGTTTTTAATTTTGCAGAAATTTTATCAAATTTTAATTAGACCTGACGATAGACTTGTGTTCGGAAAAATAAAAATGGTCTTTTTTTTTCTCTCTTCATTTTTTTACTTTTTATTCAGAATTGCTATTGAAAAAAAAATTAGGAAAAAAAAAAAAAAAGGTCTTCGGCGTTTATATTTTAAATTCTGGTAAATTAAAAAAAATAATAATTTTGGGCCAACTTTTTATTAAGTAGAATAAATTTGAAATAAAATGTTAGCAGAAACTAGCATTTACCCTTGGGAAGAGAGTCCCATAGTTTGGTGACAAATCTTGCTAGCACAGATTTAAAAAACTAACGCATTGGAAATATTTGAGCAATAAACTCCAAGAGAGATGAAGTGTCTTCATCAGTCATTACAGACTTGGAGAGAAACTGGGAATCACTCATACACCAAGTCTGTAATGACTGATGAAGACACTCCATCTCTCTTGTAGTTTATTGCTGAAATATTTCCCATAAGTTAGTTTTTTACATCTGTGCTAGCAAGACAAACTATGGACTATATCTCTTCACTATGGTAAGACCAGTGTATGCTTTCTCCTAGCATTTTATTTCAAATTTATCATACCTAACCACAATGGCTTTTTTTCTTTAGTAACTCAACTTTTTATTAATTATAGAGCCTAAGAAAGGCCTTGGCCTAATCTATGAAAATAATTTTAAATAGAAAATAAATACTATAGGCCTATTTATTGAATAAAAAAAATGCATTTTTGCATTAATTTGAAAGAAAATGTTAAATAAAAAAAAAATGCACAAATGTGCTTATGTGATATGATAGTATTAAAAATATTTCTGCAAAATTAAAATAAAACACCCCCTACCCCCTTCAATCCTCCCCCCACCCCCTCATATTTCTATATATTTAAAAAAAAATCCATGTATTAATATTTAATTAAATTGGATTTAAATTTTTACATTTTTAATTTAATGTAAAAATTGTGGAGTGATTTTTAATTTTTATGTATTTTTGGTTGTGTATTTCAATTATTTTTTCTTCTTTTTAATTTCTTTGATTGTAATTTGTATATAATTGAAGTAGTTTTGTTATATTTACCATTTTTTAACAATATTGTCATGACGTGCAGCCAGCATACAAATATGTTGTACATTTTTGATTTTTTTTTACCTCTAAACCATCATGTGTGCTGAATTTTGTATATGGCCTAAACCCAGTTGTTGGCAGGTCCATTTAGGAAGTCCAAAATATTTAGGTGGTAATTTTATTGCATATTCTAAAAGAGGACATTGTCCTGAAAAAAGGTGGAAAAATAATAATATTAATTTTTATTCTAAAAGAGGACATTGTCCTGGATACGCAAATTTCTAATTTTTAAGTTCATTTAGTATTTTTAATTAACGTAGGAAAGTCGTGAAATGATGTTACGGGGCAGTAGCTTTATTTTAGCGTCATTTTTTGTCTAAAAAATTTATATTAAAAATTCTTAATGAACTTAAAAATTAGAAATTTGCATATTTATAGATTCAGGACAACATTCGATTCAGACATAATTTAAACAAGATTCGGACAGAATAAGAATTAAAGTTTTTTTTTTTTTTTTTTTTTTTTGTGGCACTTGTGCTAAAATAAAAGTTTAAAACGTGCAAATCTCCACAACTGATAAAGCTAGAGACTTAAAAATAGAAATTTTGGATACCCAATGACTCAATTTTGGACTCAATGGTGGCATCAAAAATATTCTCAACTTAAAATTTCCCAAAATGACAAAAACAATTTAAACTTTAAGGTAGAAACAGAGGTAAAAATATTTTATTGTGACAGCAATTAGCGATATAAAACTAGCTCTCTGATTGGCTAGTGAGAAACCTCTAGCCAATCAGAGAGCTAGTTTACTATCGCTGTCACTAAAAACGTGATATTTTTACCTACCTTTACATTTAAAATACAAATGTAAAAAACCATGATAGCATGCCAACAACTGGGATTAGACCATATTTATAAAAACATATTGATTTGTGTTAAAATCAATATTGATTGATATACTAGTAACCACTTAAATAAAATCAATATAGAATTCTAATAAACTGGTCGCTGAAATTTTATATTATTATAAAAATTAATGCGTATTAGGAAAAAACCATCGCGGTTAGTATTAATAAGTTTAAAAAAATATTTAGAAAATAGTTGGTAGAGATTAGAGCACGTTGAATTGAAAATTAATAAAACGCGAAAATTCTCTAATTTAAATAGTAAATTGGGACTAGGGATCAAATCCCTAGTCCCAATTTACTATTTAAATTAGAGAATTTTCGCGTTTTATTAATTTTCAATTCAACGTGCTCTAATCTCTACCAACTATTTTCTAAATATTTTTTTAAACTTATTAATTATAAAAATTAAGACAATTATTTTGGTTCTAGGGTCAAATATTTTGGTTTTATATTCTGAAATAGCGAGATTTTGTATTAAAAGTCGTGAAATCAGGTTCTGCGGGATTTGACTAAAAAATTGTAAAGAAAGAAAAATGTGAAATTTTGCCCAGTGATACTTTAGGATATCATATCTTTAAAAATGTAAAAAAAAATGTGTAGGGGTCACCATGCTAGATTTAAAATTATGATTTTTTGAAGTTTTAGTCCCATAAGAGCCCATGTTAATTTCAATAATTATTTTCTCTCTTATCTGGTGGTCATGGGTTCTGAAAATTTTATCATGGGTAGTGTTACTGTTAACTTTCAAATGTCATCATAAAGTTTGTGAGTTTTTTGTAAAATAATAAACGCTATTTGGGAATATAGAATTAAAAATTTGATTTAATAGAACTAAATAAATTATAATAAAGACAATTTTTTTTTGGCCTATCTGCACTCAAATCCTGTGATACAAATGTACTAACAACTATTTTTCACTATTACATCCTTTTTTTAATTTATTATTTCTTTTTTTCCCTTAATTTGTAGTTAAAATATTATATAAACACTTTTTTTTTCATTTTGGGTGTGTTTTTTTGTAATTTATATTATTTATAAGAATCCCAAAAAATTTTGTTCCCTTTAAGATTTTTGTACCAAATTGGAATGTACTAAAAAACTGAGCCATGTTTTAAATTTTTTGAATTTTAGTGCCATTATAAAAAATGAAAATATTTACCTACCTATATTTATCATTTTTTAAAATTTGCCTAAGTTTTTAGAAATGTAAGCACTTTTTTATATAAATTAGAGGCTTAAATTGATTTTCTTTTTATTATTATTATTTTTTTAGAAAAAATGGTAAAGAAATTTATAATTAGCAGCGCTGGCCTTACTTAGCTGCACAGTAGAAGTTGTATGTAGAGGTGGAGGTGTCACGTGGCACACAGTTTAGTTATAATGTTTATATAAGTGTCGTACATCATTGTAATGACATTATCAATCAAAGAAGAGATTTACTTGAGCACATCACTGAGCAGTGTGTAGTCTTGTACTGTACTGTGATGTGCTCAAGTAAATCTCTTCTTTGATTGATAATGTCATTACAATGATGTACGACACTTATATAAACATTATAACTAAACTGTGTGCCACGTGACACCTCCACCCCTACATACAACTTCTACTGTGCAGCTAAGTAAGGCCAGTGATGCTAATTTTTTATTTTTCTTTAATATTGATCCTAACTGCATTGATTTTTTGCTTAAATTGATTTTTGTAGAATAATGTTGCTTTTGTGAACTGTAATTTTAATTGCAAACTAATCAATGTACTTAATTAAAAATCAACTTGGTTTCAAGATTTTTAGGGGTGTTATATTATTTAAATATCCCATCTAATCAAAGTTAAGATTTTCAGTTAACTTTCTAAAGCCAGGTTCCCTTTGCCTATTGGGCTCTCACAAATAGCCCAGAATAAGCCCTGAGTGCTGGGCAAACTGTTTAAAATGCCACCCATCATAAATTTTGTACAACATCCACTAATAAAAGTAATTTTTATTATTAACACAGAAAAAAAAAATTGTAAATTATGCTCTATTGCTATATTGTAGAGCACAAATGTTGTTATTTTGTAAAAAGTAATAGACCCCTTGCGCTTTGTCGCCATGTTTGTGGTGCCTAATACATTGTCCAGCATAGGGGAAACCTCATTTCTCTTTATTTTTCACATAAAGACAGTTTATTTCAACTGAACGAATTTTTCTCATTTTCTTCGAGCTTATTAGGAGCTAGAAATAAGGCTTTGATAGAGCTTTGAAGTTTCTTTTGGTATTAAAAAAAATAAAAAAGATGTTTTTCCTATGCTGGCCTATGTATTCCTGACCAATAAAATAGCGGCTCTTAAATATGAGTGCAACTCGTCTAATATGCTGAACATGTTAACTATTATGTTATGTGGTGATTACAATATAGCATACATTATGTTGCTACATTGTTGCTAGCATAATTATTAATTACTTTTTTTTTATCTATTTCTGTGAAACCAAGTTGTAAAAATATTAATATACCTGTTTAACTGTTATAAAAAAATGCCTTCTATGAGAAAATTGACCTATACTAACAATATTTTTATAAAAGCTATGAAAAAACATGTTTTACAAACGAAAACAAAAAACTATCAATGAAAAAGGCTGCAAAAAAAAAAAAAAAAGTAATTTTATCAAACATTTTAAAATTCAATAGCCCTGAATAGATAGATATGTAAATTTCTAATTTTTGAGTTCATAAGTATTTTTAATTAATATTTAAAAGACGCAGAATGGCTTTATGATTAATAACTTTTTATTAATGCCGTATGTCATTTTTTGGAATTTTTGAAAATTAATTAAAAATACTTCATAAAATCAAAAATCAGAAATTCACATATCAGTGGATTCAAGACAATGTCCTCTTTTAAAATAAGTTTTTTTTTTTTTTTTTTTTTTTTTTTAGCCTTTTTCATAGTTTTAAGACTGATCAAATATTTATCAGAAATATATCATATCATATAACAATGTACTTACCATTGATATACTAAAATACTATAATGTATGTACAAGTCATAACACATAAATCTTTATTTTCTACTCTACTTCTAAATATGTAAAACAAATAAAGATTTTTATGTGATAAACTGTACTTAAAAAAAACTTATCATATAATTTTGCAGGTATACTTACTGCAATTATAAAATGATTGTTTTTAAAATTATTTTCAAATTTATCTTCAAAATAAGCATGGTTTAAAACTTTTAATTAATGTAGTTGGTGATCGACTTAGAGCGGAAATAGTCAAAAGAGGAATTTTATTTTAAAATAATTTTTTCTGTTATTTATATCCAGAAAAATAAATACTGCAATTTTTAAATAAAATTGAATGAATTAAAAAAAAAAAAAAATGTTAAATTTGACTTAAAAATTGACATAAACTTTTAATCTTCACATTTCTATGTTATCTTTACATAACTTCAATATTTGCTGGAGTTTTCCTATGTTTGACATAGCTAAACTTTTAAGTAACATTTCATCTTTACTTTGTGTTAATTTTATATTGGATGACCGTTCAGTTTGTCACATATCAGCCACTTAACTACACAACTTAATTAAAAGTTTAATAACTATGAAAGTTAAAAATATTTACTTCAAAAATATTAATTATGCAAAATATTTAAGTCCGAAAAAAAAAAAAAAAAAAAAAAAAAAGCTCTTCTATTTTAAAACAAGGTGAATTTTTCTTTTTAATTTCCATTGTAAACTGAATTTTAACCTAAAACCAAATCCTACATTAGTTTCACCTAATTGCACCCCTAATTTGAACATCATAAACTTCAAAAAGAGCCTAAAATTAGCCCAAATTGCTAATTAAATGACACTTCAATTAAACCTAAAACCATGGATAATTTTTTCTTTGTTGCTAAAATATAATATTAAAATTAAATTGAAAATTTCAAAACCTAAGATTTAATTTTACACATATAGGCTCTGCAACTTAAAAAAAAAAAAAAAAAAAAAAAAAAAAAAATCAATTTTTGTTAAAAATATTGTAAAAAAATTGTGCTTTGTATTTCTGTTTTTATTTGTGCCATATTTTGATGTTTGGTCATTTTCCACTTTGGTATAAAAATGTTACACATTTTTTTCTAATAAAATATAAAATTAAAAAAAAAAAAAAAAAAAGCCCTTTTTCTTTTTTATTCAATTTAAGGAAAAAACCATCGCGGTTAGGATCAATGATAAAGAAAAGGATAGAAAAACCAGCAAGGGCCTTACCACAGTAGAAGTTCTATGGAGAGGTCGAGGTCTTGCATGGCACAGTATAATGTTATAAAAGTTTCTTTATAACTTGAGAGCTTTCGTCATGTGATAATGACATTATCAATCAAAAGAGAAAATTACTTGAGCACATCACTGAGCAGTGTCTTGTCTTGTACTGCCGTGTTATGCTCTTGCTGGTTTGGAGTTGGTGGAGAGGGGTGGGGGTGGAGTAGGGAATCTGGGAAGGAGTGTGAATGTGAATGAGTGAGGGAAGGAGTGAGTGAGGGAAAAGGTGGGGAGGGGAGTGGGAATAGGGTATATTTTTGAAATATGTTAGCGAATATTAAGTCCAGGCAGCCCTTGGGCTTTTCTGGATCTTAATATATGTTGATATGCTAATTCATATTGTCGTAATGTCGCATAGTTGGCTGGGCCCGGAATAGTGCGAAGTATTGTTGATTTATAACATAATTGGAAATTTGATATGCCATGAGAGGCCGCATGTTCAGCCACAGGTTTTTCCATCTCATTGTTTTTTACGGATTGTCTGTGGCCATTCATGCGGTCTCTCGCTTTTTGTGTGGTTAAGCCTATGTAAAATGCTTGACATTTTTCCTGTTGGCCTGTGGTGGGGTTGGTGGTATGTTGGGTACATTCAAGTTTGTAGATTACGTTTTCTGATGTGCAAGTATTGTGGCCGTGGATAGGGTATGTAAGGTTGGTGACGGGACTTGTAAACGTTTTGCTGGGAATTTGAGTGATGCATGTATCGCATCTCCTTCCTCTGTTACTCTGTTTGCTGTTGTTTTGACAGGGGAAAGATCCACTAGGTAGGGGCTTAGGTTTTGGTGTGGGATCAGTATGGGATAATATTGCTTTAATATTTGGTGGTTGACGGAATGCTATTGGTGGTACCACCAATAGCATTCCGTCAACCACCTATTCCCGCTCCCCTCCCCACCTTTTCCCTCACTCATTCACACTCCTTCCCAGATTCCCTACTCCACCCCCACCCCTCTCCACCAACTCCAAACCAGCAAGAGCATAACACGGCAGTACAAGACAAGACACTGCTCAGTGATGTGCTCAAGTAATTTTCTCTTTTGATTGATAATGTCATTATCATATGACGAAAGCTCTCAAGTTATAAAGAAACTTTTATAACATTATACTGTACCATGCAAGACCTCGACCTCTCCATAGAACTTCTACTGTGGTAAGGCCCTTGCTGGTTTTTCTATCCTTTTCTTTTTTTTTTATTCCCTAGAAAAAACAAAAAAAAAAAAACTGCAGGCTAACTTAACTTATAGGGACGAATCATGAATTCATAACTTGAATCTCTTTTTTTCTTATTATTAGGCCTATGCATTATTATTTTTTTTTTTACCAAACCTTTATAAATATCATTAACTACTATGAACTGAATTCAGTTCCTTATTATATTATTATTAATGTTGTTACGAGCAATAAGAGTAACTCGTTTTTTGTCACTAGCGATGAAAAATGTGTAAGTCGTTTCTGAACGTTATGTAGATGGCGCTCGACTTACACATTTTGTAACATTTTGCTTTGAGTGACAAAAAACAGTTACATATTTTGCTCGCTACAAGATGGATACCTATGATTTTCTCTATCCTTAAATTTTATCATAATTCCAACATAATGGTTCATTTTCCTTCATTTATATAAAGGTATAAAAATGGAAAAAACATTACAAATAATTTTATTCAACAAATAAATGTTTATTAATGAGTTTTTTCATAACTCACAATTTGCCATTTACATTTTTAAAAAATAATTTACAACAAATATATAATTAAGTAGATTTTATATATTACAATATTTAAAAAATAATAAACATTAATATAATTATACCAATCTTATAATATTGCAAATTTATTGCATTCTTCAGCTGGCGGTTGGGAAGAAGTTAAAAAAATGACAAAACTTCAATAACATCAAAATTTAAAATCTAGTATGGTTACCCCCCCCCCCCCCCACCCTTTACATTTTTGAAGATAGTTTATCCTAACCTGATCCTAATACATCAATGTGTGAAATTCCATATTTTTTTATTTTTAACCTGAAAATGATAACTATCGACGAGTCTTATTTTTAAACAATTCTTAACTTTTTTCCAAACCGCCAGCTCAACAAATACAAGAAATTTGATTTAATGTCAAATACCAATCAAAAATATTATTTTGTAAATGACAAAAATTTGACACAAAAATAATAACATTTTTTTTTATCAATATACAATATTTTTTTACATTTTAGTGCAATAACATCTAAAGGGGACTAAAAAATAGCATGATAGATTTGATAAAATTAGCGACCATTTTCATAACATTTAACTTGTTTTTTTGAAGAAAAAATTGTGTAGAATAAAAAGTATGGTTTAATTTTCAGAGAGCTGTCTGCAATTCTAGTATACTTTTCTATTATAAATTTGAAAATTAAATACTACGAGAAAGCATACACTGGTCTCACCATAGTGAAGAGATATAGTCCATAGTTTGGTGACAAATCTTGCTAGCACAGATATAAAAAAACTAACATATTGGAGAGCTTTTGGCAATAAACTACAAGAGTGTGTGCCTTCTTCAGTTCTTACAGACTCTATGAATGATCTCTCCAAGTCTGTAAGGACTGACAAAGGCACACTCACTCTTGTAGTTTAGTGCCAAAAGCTCTCCAATGTGTTAGTTTTTTATATCTGTGCTAGCAAGATTTGTCACCAAACTATGGGATTCTCTTCAATATGGTAAGACCTGAGTATTCTCCTAGCATTTTATTTATAGTATGAACATAACCCAAGAATTTATTTGTCTTATTTTGCAATAATAATAAAGAAAAAGCATAAAATTAGCAGCGCTGGCCTTAGTTAGCACAGTAAAAGTTGTATGGAGAGGTGGAGGTGTCACGTGGCACACAGTTTAGTTATAATGTTTATATAAGTGTCGTACGTCATTGTAATGACATTATCAATCAAAGAAGAGATTTACTTGAGCACATCACAGTACAGTACAAGACTACACACTGCTCAGTGATGTAGTGATGTCGACACTTATATAAACATTATAACTAAACTGTGTGCCACGTGACACCTCCACCTCTCCATACAACTTCTACTGTGCAGCTAAGTAAGTAAGGCCAGCGATGCTAATTCTTCCATTTCCTTTAATATTGATCCTTACCACAATGGCTTTCTTTTAAAACTGCTTTGCATAAAATAAGAAATACATTTTTTATGTCTTTTTTTCAGAAGAAATAAGATGTTGCATAAAAAGCAATTATTTAGACTTTTGCTACACCCAAATTGTAACCTAATTTAGGACCATTTGAAGCTCTATTCTGGTACAATATTTAGGTACTGTATTGAAAAAGTCCTAAAAATTCAGTTTGGAGTTTTAAATGGGATTTTTTTTTACTATCTATTTATTAAATGGAGTAAAGAGATATATTTAAATATTTTAGTCAATTTTATTTTGGCTCTAAATTGTTTACTTTGGGATTTAATTAATGTAATTAGGGCAAAGGAAAAATTTTAACAAGACAATTTTCAGGGAGTATTATTTTCTTCTTCTTGTTTTTCAATTGTATTTGAAATAATAATAATATTAGAGGGGGGGGGGACCTTTCTTGCGTTTTTTTCTTTTGTATTTTATTTTTTTAATAACTTATTTTGAGGCACAATAAATATAAAAGAAATGGGTAGAAAAAAAGCATACCCTGGTCTTACCATAGTGAAGAGATATAGTGCCATAGTTTGGTGACAAATCTTGCTAGCACAGATATATAAAACTTACACATGGGAAATATTTGAGCAATAAACTACAAGAGAGATGAAGTGTCTTCATCAGTCCTTGCAGACTTGGTGTATGAATGATTCACAGTTTCTCTCCCAGTCTGTGATGACTGATGAAGACAATTCATCTCTCTTGTAGTTTATTGCTCAAATATTGCCAAGGTGTTAAAATATTCTAGCAAGATTTGTGACCAAGCTATGGAACTCTCTTCACTATGATAAGGCCCTTGCTGGTTTCTCTTAGCATTTTCTTAGATAGATTAAAGAAAAAATAACATTAGATACACAATTAACGTTTGAAAATGCTAAAATAGAAGCATACATCTCATTACTCCAATGGTAGTACATATTTACTCAATTTTATCTAACGGAAACATGGCATCTGAGGTGAGGTTACTACGTGACATAAACACTCCGGGCAGCTGGTCTCTGGGTAGCAGACCAATCAGGAGAGCTAGTTTAGCAGCCAGGCTACGCCCACTTTTACTGTCCACTACTTCTCGGTCTTCGTCTGGCATCATCTGAAAAATAAACATAAAATTAGTCCTCATTTTAATATTGAAATTTCTTGATTAATGGACATTAGATTAAAAAAAAAATTATTTTATTATCCGGTTTAAATCACGTAAAAGAATGTCTAGTATTTCTCTGAAATCAGTAGAGTAATTTTCTCAAAAAAGATTTCTTCAAAAAAAAAAATTTGAGAATTATTTAAGTATTGTATTCAGATGGCTTGTATCTCAAAATCTAAAAACTGACAAACTTTATGATGACATTTGAAAGTTAACAGTAACAGCTACCTATGACAACATTTTTAGAAACCATGGTCATCAGATTAAAAAGAAAACAATTATTGAAATTAACATGGGCTCTTATGGCACTAAAACTTTAAAAAACAAAGAAACTAATTCTAGCATGGTGACCCATAATATTTTACATTTTTGAAGACATCTTATCGTAATGTGTAATGTATCACTAGGCACAATTTCACATTTTTGTTTCTTTACTACTTTTTAGTCCAATCTTGCAGTAGCTGATTTCACGACTTAAAATTTACATGCATTGTTATGGCTAAACAGCCCTATTTTCCAGGGTTCGCAAGGTTTAGCCACCCGGCAGTTTAAACCTGGTTTAAACCGACCCAGTTTTTATTGTTTTAGCCAGTTTAAACCACTTTTAAAGGCTGATATGGCCTTTGGTAAACCCTGCTTAATTACCTTATCAGCGACGTGCTTGTAGACTGTGCCGTCGTGACCAACGTAGAATGTGGAGAACCCATCATACCAACTGAAACACACAAATATATTATAACAATGTTTTCAGAGCAAGTACCCACCCCCTGGCTCAATACTGGTTAAATCCCTTGTCAACTTGCTTTTTTATCATTTAGAATACTAGATTGATAATTACCATACCTAATATCCATGAATTAGACACCATCATGTTGATTTTGTATTTATTTTTGTTTATTTTCCTTTTTGCGGTTATATCACGTATCTGACGTCACAATGTACCGATGGGGTCGTGATAGGGGTAAAGAACTTGAGGGAGGGGCTTAAATTTATCACGTGACCAGAGCGGTGACTGTGGTTGGTGGCGGTACCTTGTGACTTCAGATACGTGATATAACCGCAAAAAAATGAAAATAAATACAAAATAAACATTAATAAACAAAAATAATAACATTGGCCAGTATAGGAAAATTGAACATTTTGCCAGTTTAAAATACTTCTCAACTTTTTTGAGATTATTGATGCTGTTAAAAGGTTGAATTAGTACCTCAAGTATGCAAGAAAAATAATATTGACCAAAAAAATAGCTAGTTTTCCAAAGAAAATAGCAGAAAACTAGGTTTGTCCTATGCTGAGCAATGTTAATCATTGCTCAAGAAGTGCACCGAAAAGCACTCAGAATGACGTCATGCGTACACACACTATAGCCTAATAGTAACATCTGGACATTTATCTTCTCTTCTCTTTATTTTATTTTTTTAGGTCTAAAAATAATTAAAATGACAAAAAATACTAAAGAAAAAGAAAAAAAAAAAAAAAAAGAAAAAGAAAAAAGGAAAGAAAAGAAGAAAGAAAAGAAAAAGTAATTGAATAATAAAAGTACTTACGACTCCTGGTTTTCAAATGCCTCCTGAATATTCCACAACTTGTACTTCCAAAATGTGAGCATCACCTGAAAGTAAAACACAAAATGAGATTTGATAACAAAATGGAAGGGCATGTGATATCAAGGGTTGTATTCAGAGCTCAAAATCTTAAAAACTCCCAAACTTTATGATGTCATTTGAAAGTTAACAGTAACAGCTACCTATGATAAAATTGTCAGAACCCGTGACCAACAGATAAGAAAGAAAATAAGTACAGTCAACCGGGGTGACTTTGAACACTCATTTATCTCTACTTTGGGCACTCATTTCAAAATTTTGAAACATGGCATTAAGATAAAAAAAAAAAAAAAAAAAAAAAAAATTGAACAACAGGCTATTAAGATTCTTCAAATTTCTAAAATGAGGCCCTGAAACAGAGATAATTGGGTGTTCAAAGTCACCCCAGTTCAATGTATTGAAATTAACATG
Source organism: Ecdyonurus torrentis (assembly GCA_949318235.1). Lineage (NCBI taxonomy): Eukaryota > Metazoa > Arthropoda > Insecta > Ephemeroptera > Heptageniidae > Ecdyonurus > Ecdyonurus torrentis. The sequence continues at coordinate 325,194 of OX439135.1, forward strand.
GACTTTTATAGGAATAAAACTACATAATTTAAAATCTAGCATGGCAAATTTTTACATATTATCCTAATGTGTCACTGTGTGAAATTTCAGCTTTTTCTATCTTTACAACTTTTTAGTCAAATTCCGCAGTAGCTGATTTCCCGACTTATAGCACGGTGCCACAGTAGGTTATCTGCTATACTGAGAATGTCAGATCATTGCAAGCTACATTTGCGACTAGGTAAAGACTGCACAACTAGACACGTAACGTTACTTCAAATGACGGCTTCTAGTTCTGCAGTCTTCACCCAGTCACAATTATGGCGCACATTTGATCTGACATTCTCAGTATAGGAGATAACCTACTGTGAAAATGGTCCATTCATTGCAAGTGGTCCTACTTACTTTGAGTGCAGAGATGCCCCTGATCCTCCATCGTACTTTGATTGTGCCGTCCTCAGTGTGTGACGAGATCTTGAGGATTTCAAACTTGACGTACGCAAACTTGAGATGTCCCACAGTTCTCAACAATGCTACTTGCTTTACATAGTTGTACAGACCTCTGGAAAAAAAAAGAAAAAAAAAAATATCAATCTAAGTTACAGTACATACAAGATAGCAGCTTCAGTAGCCAGTTCAATTTAATCCTGGTGACGAGCTGATTACATTGAACTGGCTATTGAAGCTGCTAACATCAATCAATATTGATTTGTATATTGTGAAATATAGTATTAGGTAAAATAAACCATTATGGTTAGATATGATAAATTTGAAATAAAATGCTAGGAGAAAGCATACACTGATCTAACCAGTGAAGAGATATATTCCCATAGTTTGGTGAAACATCTTGCTAGCACATATCGATGCTTATCCGTCGAAGTGAACGAACTACACTTTACAAATTTGGGGAAAAATGAACGTTCTACACTTTACAAATTCCAAGTTCCCCCATCTAGTTCTCATGTTAAAACGCGTAGAAGCGCCAAACGCAGATCGTTCATTTTTCCCCAAATTTGTAAAGTGTAGTTCGTTCACTTTGACGGGTAAACATCGATATGTAAAAAACTAACATATTGGAGAGCTTTTGGCAATAAACTACAAGAGTGAGTGTGTTTTGCCTTTATCAGTTCTTACAGACTCGTAGAGAAACTATGAATGAATGAGAAAAACCCATGAGCATTTACAGTTTCTCTCGGAAAGGACAAGGACGGACAAAGGCATACGTTCTCTTGTAGTTTCTCCAATATATGTTAGTTTTTAGCAAGATTTGTCACCAAATTATGGGACTACATCTTTTCCCTATGGTGAGTGATTCTTCTATCCATTTTCTTTTAACTTTTTATCTCAAGTCAAATCAATCCCTATATATACTTACACAGTTCTAACACCACGAATGTTGTTTTCAAAGACCAAATCTAGGTGATAAATAGTATAATCTAGAGGCTGGATAAATAACTTGGGTAACTGCAAACAAAACAAAGAAATAAACTTGATTAAATTTACAAATATGGTACAGTATGATAAGTTAATATGATAAATTTGAAAGCAAATACTAGGAGAAAGCATACACTGGTCTTACCATAGTAAAGAGATATAGTCCATAGTTTGTCTTGCTAGCACAGATATAAAAAAACTAACATATTGGCAATATTTCAGCAATAAACTACAAGAGAGATGGATTGTCTTCATCAGGCATTACAGACTCAGTGTATGAATGATCATTTATAGTTTCTCTCAGAGTCTGTAATGACTGATGAAGACACTCCATCTCTCTTGGAGTATTGCCAAAAGCTCTCCAGTGTGTTAGTTTTTATATGTGTGCTAGCAAGACAAACTATGGACTATATCTCTTCACTATGGTGAGACCAGGGTATGCTTTCTCCTAGCATTGCATTACAAATTTATCATACCTAACCGCGATGGTTTATTTTCCTTCATTACAAGATATGTAGCTATGTTAGGATATTAGACTTTTTTTTTTTTTTTTTAAACGGGTTTTACGTCTTAAGGGTTGTATATAGGCGGCTTGTATCTCAAAATGAAACTTTATGGTGACATTTGAAAGTTGATAGTGATAACATTTTCAGAAACCATGACTTTTAGATGAGAGAAAATAATTACTATTGAAATTAACATGGGCTCTTATGGGACTAAAACTTCTAAAAATAAAAAAAATAAAAAATAATCTAATAGCAAGATGATCCCGCATTTTTTTTTTTTTTTTTTTTTTTTTTTTTACATTTTACAAGATATCATATTTTGATGTATCACTGTAAAATTTTCAGATTTGTTTTTGTTTACAATTTTTTAGTCAAATCCCGTAGTACCTGATTTCCCGCCTTAAAGATAAGCACTAGTTTGTAGGTTTTTTTTCTCTCTCTTTTTTCTATGCGCTTTGAGATTTTTTTTTTTTTTTTTTTTTTTTTTTAATTTGTCCAAAGTTTTCCTGAGCTAAATTAAACTTACAGTTTCACTGAGAACTTTGAAGACACTCTGTAGCTGTTCCTCTGAGGGACGTCCTGTATTACTTGGCTCTGGCACTTTATTATCTCTATTGTTGTTCTCTGATAACAAAATCATCTGCTTCTCAAACTGTGTTAACCCAGGGCACGGCAACAGTAACTGTGATCTGAAACAAGTTAAACAAATAGAGCTCATTAGTCAAGCGCATGGGGAAACCTAACGGTACCCTAATTTAACATTAGAGGGACACAGACACTGGGGATAGGTGACCGACTGATATCTCGCAAACTAGGACGGTTGCGACTAATAATAATAACACAAAGTAAAGACGAAATGTTACTTAAAAATTTAGTTATGTCAAATATGGGAAAATACGATCAAATATTATAGTTATTACTATTTGAAGATAACATGTAAATGTGGAAATTTAATGATCGGGCAATTTTAGTCAAATTAGAAACTTTTTTACAACTAAAAAAATATCATTCATTCATTCATTCAATTTTTTTTTTTTTTTTTTTTTTTTTGGGTATAAAAAAATATATTTTAAATTTACTTGATTTTATTTGCAAATTATAGTGTTTGTTTTATTGGAATTAAATCATGTACAAAAAAATACTAGGAAAATATAGTTTTTCTTTTAGCGATTTCCGGTCCAAGTCGGTCCCCCACCGCCTTAATCCACTATGTATTTAGCATTACTATTTAAGAAAATAATTGTAATTGTTGTTTGGAGCCAGTGTGATTCTTCCTTTTAATTAAAATATTAAATCAAAGTTTGCCACGCCCCCTTATATACTCGGTAGGATGTTATTTTCAATCCGATTTTTGATATAGTTTCCAAAAATACCAAAATCAAAATTGTAGCTGGAGTGCCGGTAAAATAACATCCTACCATATACTCCACTTCACGTATCTTCAGAACCGTCTTACGCTATTTGGTCCCTTTTGACGGCCAAAATCACACTAACAGTTATTGCCGCTTCATACCAGGAAATACCTGTTTGTAATTTTGACCATAAAATGTGGCTGAGTGCTGATTAAAGCTAAAAACTTACATGAATCGAAATATAAAAGTCAGCTGATCTTTGTTTGGCCAAGCAACGATCGAACTTTAATTTAACATTAAAATTAGAAGGAATAGCCGCATCAGATTTTAACAGCTTGTGAAACTGTTTTAGTACCTGGTAATTCTAAAAAGTCAGGGTATCTGTGTGCCTTTAATCACAAAACACGATAATATGTGTACAAAACATACCGGTATACCGGTTATATGCCGAGATATCAGTTCCCCATACAGTAAATTAAAATCTTCAATGTCAGTTCCATGAGAGCAGCTTTTTTTATATTTTTAATATACAAAGTTGCAATATAATAAATTTATTTCATAACAAGAAATATGTAAAACATGCAGAAAGTAATAAAAATGCAAATAACCCTCATATTTTACATATTTAATGATGTATTATATACGTATGTATTACCGGCATTCATATTAACGGCTGTTTTAATATTTTCAATGCTATGACAGTGGTTCAAACACAAATGAATTTTAGTATATGTACACACTAATAATCAAAATATAAACCGAACTTTTGGTCTATTTTCAATGGTAAACCGTGCCAAACGTGGTCCAAAACAGCCGAAAATTGTGTTGATAAGCCGATAATACGTATAAATACATTTGTTACCAGGGGCGGATCCAGGGGGGGGCGGTGGGGGCGACCGCCCCCCCCCCCCCCCCAAACGGCCCACGTGGGTGGAAAAAAATGAGCAAAAGTTGAAAAAAATTTAGTCGAAAAAAAATTTTTTTGCGCCTTCGGCGCAATTTTTATTGCTGGATAAGCGTTTAAATCCTGACTACAGTAAATACAGTATAACAAAAAATAACTTTTTTAACATCCCCTAGTTGTCATGTCATCAGGGTAATATATCAGAGATGTAGTTCTGTTAATAATTGGACATCCACGAAATATTTTGCTCGCGATAAGAACTAAAAAAAAAAAAAAAAAACTTTAATGTAAATTTTATAATTTTTATCTCAAAATATTTTTCCATCCAAATATAAGTTTTATGTTTTACAATATCAATAATAGTTTGAAAAATTGCAAAACAATTTTTAGTAAATTGGTGTATAAAAAAAAAATAATAAAAAATAAATTAATAATAATAAAATAATACACAATATTAATAATTTATTTAAATTTTGCTCTCTTTTTTTTCAAGTTTTCTTTTTTTTTTTTTTTTTCAGTGAAATAACATTAATAATTTTACAAAGAGATGACAATAGAAAATATTTCAGAAATCATTTGTCCAACTTTTACTTTTTTCTTTTTGCTTACATATAAAAAAAAAAAAAAAAAAAAAAAAACTACCAAATCAAAAATTTTGCAATTCAAGAATATTTTTTCAAAGGCATACTAATTTTGCAATATTTTCCAAAAAGGGGCGTGGCCAAATAAAATTTTTCGCCTGCGGCGCGCTAACCCCCCCCCCCCCCGGTCCTACATTGTTAATTTTCTAGGAGATCGCCCCCCCCAAACACAATTCCTGGATCCGCCCCTGTTTGTTACTAACCTGCATATTTCATGACTTGGTTTTGACCATAAAATAATATCATCTTGTGTTGTTGTCCGTGGTTTGGCTAGTAAATCTTCTATTTTAAGTGTTAACCTATCTTCAGAGTCATATAAATCACAAGAAGCAGGGTCAAATGTCCAGGTTTGTCCCACATGTACCGGATCTAATAAACGTCGATGATGATTTTGACTTAAAAGCCGGTCAATGGTTTCATTTGTAGGCTTTCTTTCTGTGCATAAACTTGATACATTTCTTCGGGATAAGAACTGAAATGATATTTAAATATATTAATAAAGAATAAACGTATATATTATAATTTATAATACAAAATATAATTACATACCTCTTGTAAAAACTGAGACGTTCTTTCAGATTGAATTTGAATTCCTCCTACTGGTCGTTTTTCAGAACGATTTAAATGTTTTCTAGACGTTACAAGAACACCACGAGATACACATGAAAAATGAACAGTTCTTAAACAGCTCGCCATTATTATTACAATATGTAATTTATTAATATCTTGATTAATAATCAATATTTTATTCAGAATGTAAATCTATAAATTGATGGAAGCTGCCATCTTGGATATTTTGAACAATTTTAAAAATAATCGATTTATTAAAATATCGAACTAGAATTAAGCGGGTAATTTTTAAATTCAAATAAAAGTGATAATCACAAAATGTCCCATCCACGATTGGCGTGTGACTAAAAAATCTAGAAAAACCAGCCAAGAGTCGGAAGAAATGTTAGGGTTAGGGACATTGCTGAAGTATATACTTTGAACATTTTCAACTACTTTTTTGTCTTTTTGACCAATATATAACATTTTAAAAATCACAAAATGCGCCAGAATGATTTTCGTTACTCATAAGTTTTATGTTTGTAAACAAACCAGAACCAAAATGGCCGTTTAAAATGCAATGTAGTTCAGTGATTTAAGTATTTAGAATATTAATTATATAAAGAAAGGTAAGATTTAAATATAAAAGTGTAATATTATATGATTTATTGGTTCAAATACTTAATTGTGGAATAAGTATATGTTAATCATGATAAATTAAAGGTAGCAAAAAGAATTTTTTTACCGCAAACAACTTTGATTGCCATGTCGATTCATGCACCATGCAAGTGCATGCCATATTCGCCATGCCCGATTTCAATAATAATTAATTAATGATTATAGTAATAACGATTACTGTGTGAGATGTATGTTCATATGTATGTAATACAGTACATACATATTACATATCATTCATTGCCATGGTCAAAATATGTATGAACCTTCCAGATATCCAGATATGTCAATAGTTTTTTTTTTTTTTTTTTTTTTTAGAGTCATTGATTTCCAATTTATTTTCCATTCAAAAAGAGGTGAATGCGTGGACTCTGACGTCACAGCTCGCTCATTTTATGTGAGTGTGGACCAGGTGAGTTGTGATATGTCATAGAGTCCGTATGCACCACTTTTTGAATGGAAAATAAATTAGAAATCAATGACTCTGATCAAATCAACATTGATTTTCAGGTACATGCATATGTTAGGATATTAAACATGTTTTTTGTTCAAGCTTCTCTACACCTTTAACATTTTTCGTATAATTTTCTTTGTAATTTTATTCATTCATTCATTCCTTTTTTTATTTTTTTTTTTCCAGTTATTGTGACCTTGCTGCAGGGGGAGATACAGGCTCTTGCCGCTTAAAAAAATTTTAGTCAGCGAGAAGAAAATCGCAGGTGGCAAATTGCAATGTTACCCGATGCGTAACAAAATTAAGGCTGTTAAAATGGTCAGTCGGGCAGTGTTTCTTCCCTTTCCTTGTTCACCCCGAGCTACTCTTCAGCCAATCAACCGGTACATGCCGCCTGCTCTCCACCAATCAGACTGCCAGGGTGGATTTTCCTTGTAGTTCCCGCAATTCTGCCGCGTGCAATAAAAATTGCAGATCACGCCATGCACTACCAACTTTCTCTTCACTGCTGGCTATAGTGGGAGTATAGCAACGCTCTAGCCTTATTATATAGAACAGTGCCTCGCTAGCAGTCTGTGTACGTACGACATCCACAGAGATGACTTCACAACAAAGTAAGGACACAATTGAGAATACTCACACCATCACCTACGAGGGACTGGACATTCATGATGTTCTCGCACGAAGAAGGATAAACATTGACATCTTACAGAAACTGCTTGACCAAGGTGAACGACCTTGTTCAAGTGGTCAGTGTTTCATCATAGCTGCAAAAACTGGCAGTTTACCATTTGTGCGTAAATTACTTGAAGTTGAACCATCTGGTATCAATACTCAAGATAAAGATGGAAAATCATTATTGTCGTATTTTGCTAGTCAAACTGATGATCTTTTACAACTCCTAAAAATGGGAGCTGATCCAGCAGTTAGTGATATTGGAAACATACTGGAACGTGTAATTTGGAGTATGGACAATCAAAATAGTGAAGTGATAGAAATATTAAACATTATGTGGAATACAGGAGTAAAAATAGATATTTTAAATGATGTTCACATATTAAAACTGCTTGAGCATAGACCAGGTATCTTGAAACATGTTTTAAACCTTGGTATGAACCCAAACATTCCTGATATCCATAGTATTATGAGAAAAGTGTTAGATTGTTATGATTGCAGTTTTGATACAGATCCAAATTATTCAGTTAAAATATACAAAGAAATATTAAGTATTGTAGCTGAAGCAGGTGTAGAATTAATAGATGAAGAGGGATATTCTTTAATTTATTATGATACTTGTACAGAAATTGTGTGTCATCTACTGCAACTTGGAGCATCACCGTTTGATCCTGATGGTGAAAACTTCAGGGGTTCGGACCCGGACCCGGACCCGGGTCCGGCCAAAACCCTATATTTTGGACGGGTCTTTCGGAGCCGGGTCCGCGGACCCGAAAAAAAAAATTAACGGGTCCGGACCCGGCTTTGCGGACCCGAGAAAAAAATTGACGGGTCCGGACCCGGCTCCGCGGACCCGAAAAAAAAATTGACGGGTCCGGACCCGGCTCCGCGGACCCGAACTTTAAAAAAAAGGGTCCGAAAACCCGGACCCGACTTTGAAAAAAATGAATATAAATGAAAAAATAAATGACATAATGTTGATCAGAACAAACACATTAAATAAAAAAATGACTTGTGTTGTAAATCAAAATTGTGATTTTGACTATTAATGTATTTTTATTGCTATTGTTTTAAATATTATGTCTGACTAAAAGCTTGTGATATTAGCTATTATAGATTTGTGTGCATAGAATATGACTGACAAGCTGTTTTTATGCAGAAATGAATAACACTTTGTTAAGTGGAAACAAAAAATCAATAAAGCATATTATACTGAAAAAATATTTATTTGTTATTCCATCTAAAAAAAATTGTGCATTCTTTTTTAGATTCACAATCTGAAATTAATTTTATAGTTAATTTTACAAATTTATATAATAACCTCGGAGCCGGACCCGGAGCCGGACCCGGACCCATATGAAGATTTTGATCGGGTCCGGAGCCGGGTCCCGGACCCGGAAAAAAAATTGACGGGTCCGGACCCGGCTCCGCGGACCCGAAAAAAAATTTAAAGGGTCCGGACCCGGCTCCGCGGACCCGTCAATTTTTTTTCAGGACCCGGACCCGGGTCCGCGGACCCGATAATTTTTGTGACGGGTCCGAACCCCTGGAAAACTTAATAAAACATACAATTAGTAATTCTTTTAGTAAAGATTACATAAAAGACCTTGAATTATTTATTAAAAGTGGTTTTAATATACTACAAGAAGATAAAAATGGTTGTACATTTCTGTGTTGTGCAATTGAAATCTGTGTAGAATACGATCGTATTGATGCCTCGTATGAACTTGTTCGTTATTTGCTGAATCACCCGGAGATACTTGATGAAAATTTTAAGTTAAATTGTAAATCTGTTTATCATCCACAAGAAATACTAGCAGGTTGTTACAGATTACAAGAAAGTAGAATTGTACATTTGGTTCTTAACTCTAAATTTAAAGATATTCGTCGGGTTGCTAGCACTATGTTTATTAACAAGCATCATAAAGATATTGATGGTATACATTATGGTCAATTTATAGACATGTCCTTAATATCTCTGCATATAAACAGTCTTGGTGTTTTTTGTAGCCTGGAACAAATGTTGAAAGAAATTGACTGTTTATGTGAATATGGGTTTTCTGTCAATGATCCTGGGATTTCCCCTCTCACAGTTCTACTTTTGACTAGTATATACTCTTCAAATCTTATTCAAACTTTGAAATCTTTTCTACAAAGAGGTGTAAATGTGGAGCAAACAGTTATTGTATTAAGAGACAATGATCTTCAGGATTTAAAACAGAGTTTAAGAATACCAGATTTCCTTGTAATGGCAGGCGATGTAGGTACGTACTGTATTTATTGTAGTTTGTTCGTATGTAATATAAATATAATTCATAATATGGATTTGGTTGCAAACAATATTTTTATTTCATTTTTTTGTAACGCGTCTGCTAGCACTTTCTTAGTATTGTTGAGCTGTCAGTTCGTTTGTTTTATCACTAAACCTACTTTTGCAATGT